>CM024592.1:23412411-23920525 GCA_014182565.1 Eucalyptus marginata | reverse complement strand
TTCTTCAAAGCTTCAGAAATCTAGCTGTCCAATATTTACATGTATAGACCAAAGAGAAAAAAGGACAGTGCGCGATGACCGACTAATTTGAAAGGAAACCATGCAAGACGGTCAACCGGTCAACGAGTCCAACTCTTGCACTTTCCTTTTCTTGAACTAACTTCAACGAGAATTAGGAAAACAAATATTTCTAAATCTATTTCTTTTATTTTTTTCTCTCACCCAATCTTCTATTCTTGTTTTATTTGTGATCCTTATCAAACAGAGCTCAAACGAGATATAAATTTCCACAACAAATATTTGGCATCCGGAAATAATAATAATTTATTTGGATTTGTTTTGTTCGTTATTCAGTATTTCGAAACGTATTATAATATAGCATATATCCTCAAAGTTGCATCTGGAATTTTAGAGCCGACCATATCATATGAACAAGTTTTCTATTGAAGTCTCCCCAATCCCCCGCGTCCATGAACAGTTGACCCTTTTGAATTAAATTTGTTTCGGAAGAGGAAAAGATCCGAGCTCCGTTTGAGCTCGTCTTGGGTTTGGACAAATCGAGCTCTTCCTCGTTGACTACATCGTATTTAATCCTATAACGTCGTTATTTTCGCCGTTTATCTTGGGATGATGATCGGTCTGGAAAGATCGGCGTGTTCTTTACATTATGGTCTTGACTCTGTTCAGACCAGGGACAACTTATAAAATAATCGTCACTGGATGTCTCAAAATTCAATTTTCACGTTCTCTCTCTCCATGGCCATCTACTCGGAATCCGAAGCTCTCGTTGCGCCATTTTTGCTTCTCTTCTTGTCCTTCTTCGTGCCGCTTCGATCGGGCTATTCTCTTTCCTTCAACATATCTCGGTTCGACCTCAAGGCCACAGATATGGTCTATGAAGGTGACGCGAGGCCGAATGTCGGGATCGGGACCGTCGGCTTCACTAGTGCCAATTTCTACTGCCATGTTGGCCGGGCATTTTACGCAGAGAAGCTGTGGCTCTGGGACTCCGCCACCGGGAGACTCACCGACTTCTCCACTCGCTTCTCCTTCACCACCATCGACACGTGGAACCGGTCGGAGTATGGGGCAGGCTTGGCCTTCTTCCTTGCCCCCGGTCGGGTTCCAACTCCAAATCAATTCGGACGGTGGCTTCTTAGGCCTGTTCAACACCACATACAGTGACTCGTCGTTGAACCAATTGTCGCCAGTTTGACCCCTACGTCAATTCCGATTGGGATCCTCCATATGAGCACGTGGGGATCAACATAAACTCGATTGCCTCGGTCGTGACCACCCCTTGGAACGCCAGCTTCCACAGCGCCGATACTGCCGACGCATGGATTGTGTACAACTCCACGACCAAGAACTTGAGCGTTTCTTGGATTTACCGGACTACGCCAAACCCACACGAGAACACAAGTATTTCGTATCAGATTGATCTCACCACTGTCTTGCCCGAGGAGGTGATGATCGGTTTCTCAGCTGCGACTAGCTATCACATGGAACGTCACCAACTTGAATCTTGGTCCTTCAGTTCAAATCTCGAAGTCGAGGAACAGCAAGGAAATGCAAAAGGGACCAAGTTGGTTGTCGGCCTAGCAGTTCCGCTTGGGGTCCTACTCTGCGGCATCGTGGTGATATTGGCAATCCTCAGGAGGAGGAAGAGGAGGAGCGAGGGATCAGAGACGGCAAACTTGATGTCCATAAACGGCGAGCTTGAGAGAGGCGCAGGGCCACGGAGATTTACGTATGCGGACCTCGTTTCTGCTACCAACAACTTTGACGAGGAGAGGAAGCTGGGCCAGGGCGGGTTCGGGGCGGTCTACAGAGGATATCTGGTTGGGCTGGATGCGGCAGTCGCGGTGAAGAGGATATCGAGAGGTTCAAAACAAGGGAAGAAGGAATTCATCACAGAGGTGAAGGTGATCAGCAGCTTGAGGCACAGAATTTTGGTGCAGCTTATAGGTTGGTGCCACGAGGCGAACGACTTCATGCTCGTCTATGAGTTCATGCCGAACGGTAGCCTCGACAGGCACCTCTTCGGCAAGAAGCGCCCTCTGGGTTGGGCTGCCCGGCACAAGATTTCGGTCGGCTCGCCTCCGCGCTCCTCTATCTCCATGAGGAGTGGGAGCAGTGCGTGGTGCACCGGGACATCAAGTCAAGCAACGTGATGCTAGACTTGGGGGTTCAACGTCAAGCTCGAGATTTTGGGCTGGCCCGCCTCATGGACCACGAGCTCAGGCCACAGACTACCGGGCTGGCAGCGCACGTTCGGGTACTTGGCTCCGAGTACGTGAGCACAGGGCGAGGGCAAGCAAGGAGTCTGATGTGTACAGCTTCGGGGTGGTTGCCCTCGAGATTGCTACGGGACGGAGAGCCGTTGATCCGATGGAGCAATCCTCGCATGTGAGTATGGTGGAGTGGGTGTGGGACCTTTACGGGAGAGGTCAGGTTATTGAGGCCATGGATGATAAGCTCCAAAGTGGATTTCGACCAAAAACAAGTGGAGAGCTTGTTGGTTGTGGGCTTGTGGTGTGCTCATCCCGACCGGAGCCTGAGGCCCACCGTAAGGCATGCGCTTCAAGTCCTCAATTTCGAGGCTGCGGTCCCGGTTCTTCTAATAAGTTGCCGGTCGCAGTGTACCACACGCCGTTGCCACCGTCCGTTTGTTCCGGCGAGCCTTTCATCACTAATAGCATCGAAGAGGGTCGTTGAGCGGGGGGTGATTTACTCTTGGAAAGGAGGGAGGGAACAAGATTATGTAGCATGTGTTCTTGATTGTTCAAGCAACGGAAAAGTGAAATTTGTGTTGGTGTTTTTTTTTTTTTTTTCCAAGTTTTGAATCTATGTAAATTCTTGTTTGATAACTCAAGTGAATTTTTGTTCTGAATTCCAGATGTTTGGTTCGTTTTGAAAGGTGTGGAATTGATGCCAAAACAAGCAGCGACTGTGTAGGAGCGTCCCTTCATCCGTGGGAAACCGTCATTGCATTTCATAATTAAGAAAATTAATGCAGCTTCCTTTTATGAACTATGAATGAAACTGTTGTTTTGTACTTAAATTCAGAATTCATATGATAATGCTGAGAAAACTATGGTGATGTAATGAGCTCTTGCTGTATTAAATTAATCTCTCGGCTAGTCAGCCAAATGACGGCTAATTTATCGTGTCGTTCTTGATAATGAATGAATTGACCTTTCAAAAAATTGCTAGGGAAGTGGTCGGGCCATAATTAAAGAATAGAGTAGGGAAGAAAGACTACCTATGTTACATCATATATGACTATAGAGTTAAAATAATTAAAAAAAAAAGTCATATCATCATTTATGTTAGTCAAATTGGACGAAGTCAATGGAAGGAGCTTGATTACACCAAATTAACAATTTTTAAGACTTCCTTGCACTTTTATAAATTTTATGATTAAATTGCAGTTTCTGACAAGTTTTAAATTTTTATACAAATCCCTTTTTTTTTTTTCAGAAAGTAAAGGCCTTCATTTGTACTGTATTTCCCCTTTTTAGAGAGTCGTTTCATAAAATTAAGAAAATTAAAAAAAAAAATTCAACAAGGCCACTTTTTTCCAAAGTGGTAGTTATTGCAAAAGGAAAATTAAAATTATTCAATTCATCTCAGTTGATCCTCTAGTTGAGACAGTATTAGGTGCATTAAATGTGTCAAACCAAAAAAAAAAAAAAAAAAAAAAAAAAAATCAGTTATTGAATTTTAACTACCAAAAACCAAAATAAAAGATTCTTCAATAAACCCACCTATGGAACTAGGGTCATTGATAGGTTTTAACAAGATGATTGGTAAGGTTTTAATTTCCATAAATTATCTTTTTCTAATTGAGTGAATATAAAAACCCTTCCTTACTTAGCTCGTTGAATGACTTTTTGGTTTAATTGAAACTTTTAAGTCAATCTTACCTCTTTTTATGTGCATAGTTCGAATCTGTTATGTGTTGGGGAGAACCGGTAACAATTCACTAAGGAGAATTTATGTGAAGGGGAGAACCGGATAACAATTTATCAAAAACTAACCTAATGCAAGATCATTTTTTTTTTTACCAAAAATAAACCGGCCAAAATTGACTTAACCTAGCAACAACTAGCATTACATTCTAACAATACAACCTCAAAATAAGTATATATAATGCTGAAATTTATGTGGAAAACCCAATATAGGAAAAATCATAGACCGCCAATAAACTTTCACTAATCACCAATACTAGTATGATAAATAAAGTTTCTTAGCTCAAAGACTTGCACTAATAACTAAGAATAGTAGGATATATAAAGATTCTTTTCTAGTCAGACGTTACAAGCTTAACATCAACAATACAATAATATTCAGTCACTACAAAAGTCGATTAACAGAAATGGAGTAAGAAAATCTAACCACAATTAAAAATTACGAGAGATAACTTAGAGAATGTTTTCAAAGAATGAAATCAATCAACTTATAGGTCTTGATCTCACGAATAACACATTGAAATTCGAGCCAATTTTGAAAATGGTCGACAGTTAAATCATCACCCAAGCATCTCTTTTTCTGTCCTGCATTTTTACTCCACGAACAGCCCCACTGTTTTCTCCTCTACTTTTCGACTTCTTTCGACTTCCCTTTTCTTTTATTATATGTTAGCTGGGCCCCAGAAAGAAGCGGGCCCAGCCAAAATTATGCACGATGAAACGAGTCAAAATGCAGAACAAATGGGATGGGCTTAAGTACGATCCTCTGACGGCGCCTAGATGAAGGCGGGCACAAAACTCCTCACAAGAAACAATATTATATATTAAATTCATATTATAAAATTGAATCAAAGTCGAATATATAAATAAAAATAATATTGAATTAAAAATTAAGTTTTCATTTTTTATTAATTTAAATGTCTTATATTAGAATTCAAATATTATTTATGTTGAAATATAAACCAATTTTGCTAATTTAATAAATTATTATTCATGAAAAATAACTTTCTTATTATAGATATAAAAAATTTATCCATCTTTATCCCACTTTTCTTTATGGGATATTTTTATTTGGTCATATTCTCCTTGCATATCTAATTTTTGTCCTGCAGAGTAGATACCAAATGCAGAATATTATAAATTCAACTATCTAAATTTTATCGGCTTCCAAATGTAATTTTTGTATGCGACAATATGAGCTCTCATTGAATAATTGAAGAGTTAGATGCCAGCATGTTCGCACGTATCCGCAATGCTTCGTCCGGAGTGTTAGACCGAATCACATAATGTGGACGCGTTTTCTTTTGAAGTCTCCCCAATCCCCCCAGCTCACTTCAACAGTTGACCGAGTGAATTAAATTTGTTTCCGAACGAGGAAAGAGGAGCTCCCAGTGTGAGCTCATCCTACGTTAGGACAAATCGAGCTCTGCCCTCGCTGACTACATCTTTATTTAATCCTATAATGTCGTTATTTTCGCCGTTGTGTTGGGGATTATGATCGGTCTGGAAAGATCGGTGCGTTGTTTAGATTATCCGCTCTGGCTTCACCTTCTAATGAAGCCTCACGAAAGTCAACAAATCGTTGTGGCCGAAACTTGAGCATCAAGGTCTGACCATTTTTTCAGACCATGGACAGCATAATATAATCGTCACTGCATGTCTCAAAACTCAATTTTCACATCCTCTTTCTCTCGCCATGGCCATCTATTCGGAATCGAAGGGCTCGTTGCGCCACTTCCTTCTCTTCTTGTCCTTCCTGGTGTCGCTTCGATCAGGCTATTCTCTTTCCTTCAACAAATCTCGGTTTGATCCGCAGGCCACGGACATGGTCTATGAAGGCGACGCGAGGCCGAACGTTGGGACCATCGACTTCACTAGCCTCACTTACCCCTGCCATGTCGGCCGGGCATTTTATGCAGAGAAGCTGCGGCTCTGGGACTCCGCCTCTAGGAGGCTCACCGACTTCTCTACTCGCTTCTCCTTCGCCATCGACACGCGGAACCAGTCGGGGTATGGGGCGGGCTTGGCCTTCTTCCTTGCCCCGGTCGGGTTCCAAATCCCGATCAATTCGGTTGGTGGCTTCTTAGGCCTGTTCAACACCACGTACAGCGACTCGCCCTCGAATCAAATTGTCGCGGTCGAGTTTGATCCCTTTGCCAATCCCGAATGGGATCCTCCATATGAGCACGTCGGGATCAACATCAACTCCATCGCCTCGGCCGTGACCACCCCTTGGAACGCTAGCTTCCACAGCGCCGACACCGCCGACGTGTGGATTGTGTACAACTCCGAGACCAAGAACTTGAGCGTTTCTTGGAGCTATCAGAATACGCCGAACCCACACGAGAACACAAGTATTTCGTATCAGATTGATCTCACCACTATCTTGCCCGAGGAGGTGATGATTGGTTTCTCAGCTGCGACTGGCTATTACATTGAACGTCACCAGCTTGAATCTTGGTCCTTCAATTCAAACCTCGAAGTCAAGCAACAGCAAGGAAATGCAAAAAGGACAAAGTTGGTTGTCGGCTTAGCAGTTCCGCTGGGGGTCCTACTCTGCGGCACCGCAGCAATATCGGCAATCCTCTGGAGGAGGAGGAGGAGGCAGGGGAGGAGCGAGAGATTGGAGACGGCAAACATAACGTCCATAAATGACGAGCTTGAGAGAGGCGCCGGGCCACGGAGGTTTTCATACACAGACCTCGTTTCCGCCACCAACAACTTCGCCGCAGAGAGGAAGCTGGGCGAGGGTGGGTTCGGGGCAGTCTACAGGGGATATCTGGTTGGCCTGGATGCGGCGGTTGCGGTCAAGAGGATATCAAGAGGGTCTAAACAGGGGAAGAAGGAGTTCATCACCGAAGTGAAGGTGATCAGCAGCTTGAGGCACAGAAACTTGGTGCAACTCATAGGTTGGTGTCACGAGGCGAACGAGTTCCTGCTCGTCTACGAGCTCATGCCAAACGGGAGCCTTGACACGCACCTCTTCGGCAAGAAGAGTCCTCTAGGCTGGGCTGCCCGGTACAAGATTTCGGTCGGGCTTGCCTCTGCGCTCCTCTACCTCCACGAGGAGTGGGAGCAGTGCGTGGTGCACCGGGACATCAAGTCGAGCAACGTGATGCTGGACTCGGGGTTCAATGTCAAGCTCGGAGACTTCGGGCTGGCCCGTCTCATGGACCACGAGCTTGGGCCACAGACAACTGGGCTGGCCGGCACGTTCGGGTACATGGCCCCGGAGTACGTGAGCACAAGGCGGGCAAGCAAGGAGTCCGACGTGTATAGCTTTGGGGTGGTTGCGCTTGAGATTGCAACGGGACGGAAGTCCGCTGACCCAATGGGGCAATCCTTGGAAATGAGTTTGGTGGAGTGGGTGTGGGACCTTTACGGGAGAGGCCAGGTTGTCGAGGCCATGGATGCGAGGCTTCAAGTGGATTTCGACCGGAAACAAGTGGAGTGCTTGTTGGTTGTGGGCTTGTGGTGCGCTCATCCCGACCGGAGCCTGAGGCCCACCATAAGGCAGGCGCTTCAAGCCCTCAATTTCGAGGCCGCGGTGCCGGTTCTTCCTAATAAAATGCCCGTTGCAGTGTACCACGCGCCGTCGCCGCTGTCTGTCAACTCTGGCGAGCCTCTCATCACTAGTAGCATCCAAGATGGTCGTTGAGCGTGGTTGATTGACTTTTGGAAAGGAGGGAATAAGAATTATGTAGCATGTGTTCTCGATTGTTCAAGTAACGGAATCATGAAGTTTGTCATTAGTGGCTTTTTGTGTTTTTTCCAAGTAAATCGAATACATGTAAATTCTTGTTTGATAACTCAATTTGATGTTGGAAACTAAAATGTTCCTATCTCGATCTTAATTGTATTCATTTGTTCTGAATTCCAAATGTTTGGTTCGTGTGGAAATATGTGGAATTGATGCCAAAACTAGCAACTGTGCAGAAGCGTCCCTTCATCCGTGGGAAACCGTCGTTGCATTTCACATTAATGCAGCTTCCTTTGAACTAAGAATGAAACTGTTGTTTTGTACTTGGTTCAGAAGTCAGATAATAATGCTGAGAAAACTATTGTGATGTAATGAGCTCTGGTTGTATTAAATTAATCTCTTGGCTTTTCAGTCAAATGACATCTAATTTAGCGTGTGATTATTGATAATGAATGAATTGACCTTTCAAAGAAATTTCTAGGAAAGCGGTCGGGCCATAATTACAAACTATGAAAAGAAAGACTAGCTATGTTACTTCTTGTTGTATTTACTTAATGGATTGCAAGCTATAACAGTCAAGATTGGATGAACTGGTCAAAACATAACCAAAATATTTACAAACTCCTCTTTGTGCAATTGCACTTAAAAAAATTCAGTTACGTTAAAATTTATCATGATAGTGCAATTAAATTCTAAAATTTTCAGAAAGTGCAATCAATAAAACAATTTGATTGAATCAATTTGATAAGTTTTAGAATTTGTTGCACTTTGAAAATTTTAGGATACAATTGTACATTTATGATAAGTTTTAGGGTTTTTAGTATACTCATCCCATTTCAGAATGATAATTGACAAAATGAGCACAAGCATGTACTCGCAAATTCAAGTATGTGCAATTCTTCTTCTTCATGGCTTCATAGCTTCCTTTCTCTTGTTTATAGATAACCAAATCTGAATGTCGAACCTTGAATAGATAGTTGTTGTCTCAATCAATTTTCCTTGAATATGATAGCTGTTAATTCACGAAATCAGCTATAAAAGATGAGTTAGGCTAATTTAGCATCAGATGCCCAACCGAGTTTCGCATCACTAATTGTTTCATTTCCTATGGAAGAGTTTTCCGAAGGAGTGAACGCATTCTCACAACATTTTACTCCTTGATCAGATAAACAAATCGCATGTCCTTATAAAAAAAAAAGGAACAAGTTAAATGCACTATAGCTCAAGCAGAGTTGTGCTCCGTAGCACGCTCACGTGGGAGAGTACGACTAAGAGAGAACAAGAGAGTCAATATCTCCCATTAGCAGCCAATTAAACTTTATCTAAGAACTTTCTCTCTCTCTTTTTTTCCATATCTTCCAACGGCAGCCTATAACTCCCATTTGCGACTGATTCTTAAAATTTATGTAAGAACTTTCTGGTTGATCCATTTTTTCCAATAGTCGCAATAACTCTCATTTGCATAAATTTTTTGAGAAACATCCATCTAACCCTATCACCTTTTTGCAGCCAGCCAAGAAACCCTTTTTTGCATACATCTAGACAGAAATACATCTTGTCAAACTTAGTCCTAAAATTAGGCGGTGGCCTTTCATATCATCTATATAGACTTTACTACCTAAGTTGTGACGCCTATGTTCTCCTGCATGGTCACATGTTTGTGCATATTCTTCTTTGTACAAACTTATCAATGTACGCATTATCTTATACTTAACCCATTTGGATTGATGTCCAAACACATTACCACTAGTTGCTTTTCACTAACTATTTCAATTGAGGACTCCTGATTTTTGGCATGACTTGTATTGTGTTAAAGAAATGATTGAACAACCGCATATTGATCACCTTTTATTGTCAAATACAATGCTATATCTATGTTCCTCATGGAATCACCATACATAGAATGAGCAAGTGCTCCTACTCAATGTTTTATACCATTCATGGACAATTCTCTTATGCACACTTTGCTCTGACATATTCATTGCTATATCTAGTGAAATCAACCTTTCTCTATTTCACAATCGAGTACTTCAAAATTGCATCTATGAATCGTTTTGCATCATCAGATTTCCTATATAGTAACATGTGATTTCTAGCATTTGGATTATGTCGCGACCTAATTTTTTTCGAAGGTGAATCACCTAAAACTAGGTTAATGGATTACTAAGTCCGAAGACTTAGCGCGGACTCTCCCAAGCCCTACCAATCGCGACTTGATACTAAGAAAATGACCCATTAAAACATGCAATTATATTTCAAATTGGAGCCGCCACTAACCAATTAGGGTTGATTAGAAACCCGGGTAAAGTATGGGAGAATACTTTACCTTTTACGAACCAGAGATTTAATGGATTGGGGGACATGGTTACGCTAGATTAATCTAACGCCCTTTCGGTACCTTAAAAAAACATTTTTTGCGGCAGTCTTGATTAATTTTAACCTAAGATACTAACATGCAAATGGTGGTCATGCGGGTGCACAATCAATTAAATAACATTCAATAAATCAAAATGTTAAATTCATAAGAAATTATAAACTATAATTCTATTAAAGTCCACTCCCTAAGAAAACATTTTTAAAAAAATGCTAATAAAAATGCATGCCCTAAACATGATTTCTAAATGACATGACACCTAACTTTTATTATTATGCAATCTTAATCGAAAATTAATATGCATGGATTTTACTTTAATGATATGTGAAATGCAATTTATATGGCCTAATTTGAACTATATGTATGCAATCTAATTTATACAATCCTAAATATGCATATACTACATGACATGGGAAGCATGACATAACAATTCTATATGCATGTTCTTTTTGTGATTTTTATGATCCTTTTTTAATATATGTAACCTACACTAAATAATGATGATATGAAATGGGATTAATTATGAACTAATTTATTAATTAACCAAATAAATGACTTTTGTATTTTTTTTTTTTTTGAAAAGATCTAATAATTTTTATCAAAAATTAGTAACGTAACGATGCAATGCTAATTTTTTTATTATTTTTTTTTTATCTTTTATTTTATATTTAAAAAGACTATATGATGAAAAAAAAAAACATTAAACTATGACCCACTAATTAAAATGCAACATGTAACGTGCACATTATGAAATCTATATAACCTAAATAACATTGTTTTTTTTTTCTTTTTTTAGTTTATTAAAGGAAAATTAACCTAATCCTATATGAATCTAAAAAATAAAAAAGCTTTAAATATGAAATGCATATGGACCTAAATATCTAGGTTCTAATATATGACATATAATGCATGATATGTGATAAACAAATAACCATAATGCACCAAAATATGTATCATACTTAAAAAAAAAACATCAATGTAACTCGATAACATATGGGCATCACTAATGCAAAGTAATTCACGAAATTTGCCATAAAAAGTAAAAAAATAATCAAAAATCTAACCCGACGTCTCGCGGCTCAAAATTTTGATTATCATGACTTAATATGACCAATTTCCTAATCAGATAATGATAAAAATATAACAAATCAAGTCAATTCAGCAGCTAAAAATCCAATTAACAGCTGATTTTAACCTAAAAAAAACTACCTAGCTTGGAAAATTATCTCCAAGATAGATCGATTCCAAATTCACCTTTCTCTAACTCACGTCTATCTTGAGGGGTGGCACCGGCACACTGGTTCAGGCAATAAATGGACCTGCAGCAGAAACAAAGGAGGCAGCAAATGGTGGAGCTCGGGGCGGCGTGGACCGGCGATGGGCGGATCGCCGGGTTGCTGGGCGCGAGCTGCTGGCTGCTGGGCGGCGATCGGCGGATGTCAGGCTCCGAACGATGGTGCAGCCGCAGACGAAGCACAGAGCAGATCTCCGGCGAAGTTGGGTGATGCTGATGCAGCAAAACAGAACAGGGAACCGGCGACTGGGGCGTCGAGGCAGAGGTGGGTCGGTGGTGCGCGACAAGGCCACGCGTAGGTGCGGCGGAGATGGCAGGTCGCGGAGCTGGCGGAGCCGGATGTCGGCGTCGATCGGAAGCGGGGCCGTCGGCTCCAGGCGGTGTCTGTGGCGGTGGTGCGACGGTGGTCGGCGCTGCTCGGGCTGGGTGGCCGGAGGTCGTGCTGGTGCGGCGGCACGGCGTGGAGCGTCGGAGGTGTGCCGGATTGGGAAGTCGCGGGCAGGGCAATCGGCACGGCGGTCGCGGCGACTTCGGGTCTTCGGTGGTGTGGAGTCCGACGGCTTGATCGTGCAGCAAATGGGGGCAGCGAATGTGGGGAAGATGATGAACAGTAAATGTCCAATCACTTCCCCACTTTGCTGCTTCTGCTTTTTACTTTTCACCTCCCTTTTTCTTCTTTTTGCTTTTTCCTTTCTCCACGCACGGATGGCTTCTCTCTTTCACTTTTCTTCCTTTTCTCTTTTCTTGTCAGAGAAAGAAAGGGGAAATGGTTCCCTCTTTTGACCAAAGTGTACGAACACTTCTGAATTTTTTTTGATTTCTTCGAATTCGCACGAAGAGAAGCCCCCCACGGTTCCGAAGCTCGCTTTCTTTATATAGAGGGAATACTCGAATTTGTTTCTGCCGGTAGAGATTTTCTCTCAACTTCTCAACAAACAAATGGCTCCAAAATCACACGATTGTTGCATTTGTTTTTGAATTCAATTTTTTTTTCAAAATTTCCCTCTATAATCAAAGATTATCTTTTATTTCTAAAAACTAATTTTAAATTAGGTGTCAACAAGTGGAAAAGAAAAAATAAAATAAAATAAAAACTGAATTTTTTTTTTTTTTTGAATTTTGAAATGAAAATATATTTTCAACAACAAAGATTTTCAAAACCAAATTTAATTTATTATTTTCTAAAAATATTAGGTGTCAACAGATTATGAGAAGGAGACCTACTATTCCTTCTACATAGAACTACTTCATTATCTTCGTTATCATCTTTTGATCTAACATTCTCATCATCACCTCTTTTGTCATATTTTGTGTCATAACCATCAGCTCCTAGAGCTCCTTGGTCCTTTTTTATAACTTCATTCTTGTTCATCGAGTGGTGCATTTCTCCTTTGTTGAAATTCCCTTACTTGTTCCCTTTGCCTGCACAAGTTCCTCATCACTTGGGCAATTTATATGCACCAAAGATTCATCATCCTCATCATTGGAAAGTGCAAGTTCCCAACCTACCCTACTCCAATCCATTCTTGATCAAGTGTGTCTTCTCCCCCATATTTATTCCGTGTCCCAATTTGCTCAACAGTCTGTTTAAAAGTAGCTCTGTGCGTTGCCTCAATCTCCTCTGCTCTCTTTTCAATATTAGTTATATTTACTCTCAAACCAGATCTATCACTTACTTGGATACTCTATTCAATACAAGCTTCCACTCCTTCTCAATCACATCCATCACTCACCTATGTGTCCTGTTCTTTATCGCCATAATTCTCAAACATATACAAAAACATTGTGACCATGAAGATAATGATAAATAAAATCCCTAACACTTATCATCACGCAACAATCTTAGACCTTTCTTTAAACTCTTACCAAGTACCTTATAATAAAACTTTTCTATTTTGCATCCAAGTTGTTCCACTATATTCATCACACATTCTTATATGATGATCTTCCCATATTAACTAAGATAATATCGACATTTCTCCCAATATATTCATAATCATTGTCAATAACAAACTCCACACCTTAGCAAACATTAATCGATGTTGGAAAAAAGAAATGTCTCATGACCAGAAGACACAAAGAGATTATAAATTGAGCAATCAATCCCCAATACCACGTCATATTGAATAAGCGATAAATGATTTCATCAATAAATGGACACAAAATAACAATCTACCTCACAAAATACAATAAATCACTCACCTTTTCCAAGCTGCAAGATTTCTCGCTCTATTACAAAGACCTAATGTTTTCCCTCAAAGGAGGGAGGTAGGGAGATTCCAAATTAATTGATGTGTTGTTGTGAGACAACCATTTGCCATGTTGAGGTCAATTGTTCATTTTGGATTTAAATCTCTTTACAATTGCAATGTAGGTTATGTTATGCAAATACAAAATAAATCTACGTAGGATTCGTTGTCAGAAATATGTCCCTTGAGTAACTATAGTTATACCACATATGGTGTCCTTTTTTCTATAAAAGAACGCATGTTTCTTATAGTACATTAACTCCAATTTTCCTAACAAAAACATTTAGGGTGTGTTTGTTTTGCGGAATACATTTTCGGGGAAAACATTTTCCTCATTTTTTTGCGTTTGATTCACTCAGGAAAATAAGTCAACGGAAAACGTTTTCTTAGTCAACAGAAAATGTTTTCCTAACAAAGCTTAAATTCAGGAAAATGATTTCCTCTTTGAAAGAACAGAAAACGTTTTCGAATCTACCAAAGCTTAGATTTGATGCTTGGCTTACAAACAATTATTCTTATAAAAATATATTTTTTAAAAAATTGAATTTGAATTTTTTTATTTTTTAAAAAAATTGAAATTTGGAAAATGTTTTAAAAAATAAAAATAAAAATAAAAATAAAAATAAAAATAAATCTAATTTCCTTATTTTCTTTTCTTCCTTTTTTCTTTTGTTTCTTCTCGCCCGTCACCGGCCACAAGGATGGCCGGTGAGTTCTAGCCTCACCAGATCGAGCGATCTCATGGCCTTCGACAACAAAGCTTGAACTTGCCCAAGGTCGACGAGGCTAGATCAGGTGAGCTCGTGGCCTCCATCCAATGAGGCTCAAGCCTCGCCAGATTGGGCGAGCTCGTAGCCTTTAGAGGCCAACTGATGAGCTCGTCATCTCCGATGATAGCTAGAGCTCACCCTTTGTAAGCCAACCAGGAAAGAACTGCTAGATGAAGCGGAATGGCATGAGGAAGCAAAGGAGTGAAGGACAAGAAGAAGGAAAAGAGAAAAAGGAAATAAAAAGAAAGAAAATAAAAAAATAGAAAATAAAAGTAAATAAAAAACAACAATATTAAAAATTCATTTTTTTTCCTGCGATGAAGTGCGAAATTATTTTTTAATGGGATCCAAACGGCAGAAAACATTTTCAATTATACATCATCAAACAAAGGAAAACAAACCATAGTCTTGGAAAATGCTTTCCCGAAAAGTATTTTCCTTTATCATTGAGTTTTCTGTAAAACAAATGCACCCTTAGATAGGATGGGTTTTCCATCAAAAACTTGCTTGATCGTCACTCATCAATTGTGACAAGAGGGATCGGTCATTTTATTAAGGATTGTCTCTTTATAAGCAAGATTGAAGATTGCTTGAAGAGAAAGCCCACTAGATTTCAACTATTTGAGTCACGGCCTGTTCACTCAGAAGAGATGTGGGTTTGGCCCGCTCAATCAAGTGAAGTGTAAATTTCACAATTGGACCCTCCTTCAAACTTAGGGCTTTTATGCTAAAATTGAAATATATATACTGAATATTTAAGTATTGAATTATAAATACCTTGAATAGAAATAAAAGGTTCCTTGATGACAAATAAGAACCGAATAGAGATGAAGGTGCACAGGTAAAGAGAAAGCCTTTTCAACACCAACCAATCATAAGGATTCTAGCTCCTAATAAATATGGTTAATTTCTAGCATACAGAGGTCGTTATTGATAGGTTTTAACAATATAATTGACAATATACCAATTTTTTTTTAATTGAACAAATTAAGTAACCACTTCCTAAATTACCTCATTAAGTAATTTCTTGACTTAATTGAATCTTTTAGGTCAATCTTGGAAAGAATTATTAAACAAGCTCAAGATTAAGTTCACATGTTTTAATTTTCAGCCCTTATTTAGGTTATTAAACAGGTTCCGTATGTAATGGAGAAATCTGGTTTGATTCTCGAAGATTAACATTATGTTTGGGAAAGAAGGGAAAATGACTATTCGGGTGAAAATTATAAAAAAAATTATAGGTAAAGAGAGGAATTTTATTTTATCTAGATAATAGGTGTATTCTTTCCCTAGTTCTTCCTCTTTGGTCTCCCAAACATAGCATAAATTGTTTGGGTCACTTTTTCCCTCCAATAAGTTTAATTTGACCTGTCATTCTCCGTATATATTCACTCATAGAAAATGAAATAGCGTCAATATCAAATATAAAAGGCAGAAATTTTTATCACAAAATCCTCATTGTTTAAATAAATTTTTGACACGACCACGAGCAAGAGAAAAGTAGGTGTGGCAACTGTAGCAAGGGACAAAATATACCATATAAACTATAGCTTACCGTCCCCGGCAGTAAATGAGAAGAAACTTGCAATATTAACTCGTGAATACGATAGATTAATTGTTGGAAATTACTCTTATTTTTTCTTGATAAGTATGGCTGATAGTCCAATTTCAATTATTATATATATAGAGCAAGGAGCAAACGGAGCTGGTACTATATGGCAAAGGGAGGAGCTGGTGCTATTGATCAAAATAAAACCTTGAGTTTAAAGTTCCACCTACATCGAGCTCGAGAATTGGTTGTGGCTTTTGTAAAATCTTAAATTCTCAATTGACCAAAATAAAATCTTAAATCCTCAATTTTCCAGTGGCTTGCACTTATTTTTGCTTCCGTTCTCTAAAAAAGCTTTTCTTGTCTTCTGAAATATTTTATGAGATCATTACTAATTATTTTAAAACGTTAAGCTATTAGACGAAAACGTTAATTAATATTTAAGTATTCTAACACCATTTATTAGTTCATAGTTCTGATCTGTTACGTAAAAATTTGGCCCGAAAAGTCATGAAATCGCCTGTTATGCAATATAAAATCAATTCCATATGAAGAACAATGGAACTGGTACTGTATAAAAAGAGTGTGTGCCCTGCCCATATGCTGGCAAGATGGGGGCAGGATGAATTCCTTTGCTGCCACATCGAATAGATCTCGCTCAGATATCATCTGTAACGATCCGATTCTCATCCAAATGAGCACTCAAAGCAATGGACATTTTGAGCATTTGTTATTTCTTAACCATCTCATTCGACATGGAACTTGGACCGTCACATTTCCCATTCAATAAAGTTGTAATGAACATTGGATTTTAGTATCATACACCCAACTTCGACATACTTCGTGGAGCCAACTTCAATAGAATAAGCGCGAACCGAAGTGGCTTATTTAACGGTATGGGCTCCCATCCGGACTTTTAGACCCAATCATATGATGTGAACATGTTTCGTCTCGAGGACTGTCTCGAGGTCACCCCAGTCCCCACCTCACTTGATGAGTAGGCCGATTGAATTTATTTATTCCAGACGCAGAAAGATAAAGAGAACCACCACCTGTTCGATCTCATCCTAGGTAGGAGAAATCGAACTCTGTCCTCGTCGGCTAGGTCATATTTAATCCTATAATATATTTATCTCCTGCTCTTGCTGTTCCTTCATATGAAGCTTCAAAAAGTCAACAAATCGTTTGGGTTGAAACGTAAACAGCAAGGTCGGACTCTGTTCATACCTCGTTCGATAAAATGTAAGCATCACTGTATGTCTTAAAACTCAATTTTCTTTCACGAACTCCCTCTCTCTCTCTCTCTCTCTCTCTCTCTCTCTCTCTCTATGGCCCTCCATTCGGAATCGAAGCGCTCTCTGCGCGTTTTCCTTCTCTTATTGTCCTTCGTGCAGCTTCGATCGGGCTATTCTCTTTCCTCCAGCATATCTCGCTTCGACCCGCAGGCCAGGGACATGGTCTATGAAGGCGATGCGAGGCCAAGCATCGGCACCATTGACTTCACTAGCGCCACTTACTTTTTCCATGTCGGCCGAGCATTTTACGCAGAGAAGCTGCAGCTCCGGAACTCCACTTCCAGGAGGCTCACTGACTTCTCCACTCGCTTCTCCTTCACCATCGACACACAGAACCAGTCAGAGTTCGGGGCTGGCTTCGCCTTCTTCCTCGCCCCGGTTGGGTACCAAATCCCAGTCAATTCGAACGGCGGCTTCTT
Organism: Eucalyptus marginata; assembly: GCA_014182565.1. NCBI lineage: Eukaryota > Viridiplantae > Streptophyta > Magnoliopsida > Myrtales > Myrtaceae > Eucalyptus > Eucalyptus marginata. The sequence goes on along the minus strand of CM024592.1, from coordinate 23,902,901 downwards.
AGGCCTGTTCAACACCACGTACAGCAACTCGTCGTCGAATCAAATCATTGCGGTCGAGTTCGACACCTTCACCAATCGCGAATGGGATCCTCCATATGAGCACGTGGGGATCAACATAAACTCGATTGCCTCGGTCGTGACCACCCCTTGGAACGTCAGCTTCCACAGCGCTGACACTGCCGACGCATGGATTGTGTACAACTCCACGACCAAGAACTTGAGCGTTTCTTGGAGTTACCGGACTACGCCAAACCCACACGAGAACACAAGTATTTCGTATCAGATTGATCTCACCACTGTCTTGCCCGAGGAGGTGATGATCGGTTTCTCAGCTGCGACTGACTATTACATTGAACGTCACCAACTTAAATCTTGGTTCTTCAGTTCAAACCTCGAAGTCACGGAAAAGCAAAGAAATACAAATAGGACCAAGTTAGTTGTTGGCTTAGCAGTTCCACTAGGACTCCTACTCTGCGGCGTGGTGGCCATATCGGCAATCCTATGGTGGAGGAAGAGGAGGAACAAGGGATCGGAGATGGCAAACTTGACGTCCATAAATGACGAGCTTCAGAGAGCAGGGCCACGGAGGTTTAGGTATACGGACCTTGTTGCTGCTACCAACAACTTCAACGAGGAGAGGAAGCTCGGCGAGGGCGGGTTCGGGGCAGTCTATAGGGGATATCTGGTCAGCCTGGATGCGGCAGTCGCAGTGAAGAGGATATCGAGAGGGTCTAAACAGGGGAAGAAGGAGTTCATCACCGAAGTGAAGGTGATCAGCAGCTTGAGGCACAGGAACTTGGTGCAACTCATAGGTTGGTGCCATGAGGCGAACGAGTTCTTGCTCGTCTATGAGTACATGCCAAACGGGAGCCTCGACATGCACCTCTTTGGCAAGAAGAGCCCTCTAGGCTGGGCTGCCCGGTACAAGATTTCGGTCGGGCTTGCCTCCGCACTCCTCTACCTCCACGAGGAGTGGGAGCAGTGCGTGGTGCACCGGGACGTCAAGTCGAGCAACGTGATGCTGGACTTTGGGTTCAATGTCAAGCTCGGAGACTTCGGGCTGGCCCGCCTCATGGACCACGAGCTTGGGCCACAGACGACCGGGCTGGCTGGCACGTTCGGTTACTTGGCCCCGGAGTATGTGAGCACGGGGCGGGCAAGCAAGGAGTCCGACGTGTACAGCTTAGGGGTGGTTGTGCTCGAGATCGGGACAGGACGGAAGTCCGTTGACCCGATGGAGCAGTCCTTGGAAATGAGTTTGGTGGAGTGGGTGTGGGACATTTACGGGAGAGGCCAGATTGTTGAGGCCATGGATGAGCGGCTCCAAGTGGATTTCGACCGGAAACAAGTGGAGTGCTTGTTGGTCGTGGGATTGTGGTGCGCTCATCCCGACCGGAGCCTGAGGCCCACCGTAAGGCAGGCGCTTCAAGTCCTCAATTTTGAGGCCCCGGTGCCGGTTCTTCCTAATAAGATGCCGGTCACGGTGTATCACGCGCCATCGCCGCCATCTGTCAACTCCGGCGAGCCTCTCTTCACTAGCAGCATCCAAGAAGGTTGTTGAGCAGGGTTGATTTACTATTGGAAAGGAGGGAACAAGAATTATGTAGCATTTTATTAATCTCTCGATCCTTTTATGAACTATATATGAAACTTTTGTTTTGTACTTAAATTCAGAAGTCAGATGATAATGCTGAGAAAATTGTGGTGATGTAATGAGCTTCTGTTGTATTAAATTAATATCTTGACTTGTAAGTCAAATGACAGCTAGTTTAGCGTGTGCTTCTTGATTATGAATGAATTGACCTTTCAAAAAATGTCTAGGAAAGCGGTCGCGCCAGTATTATCGACTAGAGTAAGTCAAATGACGGCTAATTTAGCGTGTGCTTCTTGATTATGAATGAATTGACCTTTCAAAAAATGTCTAGGAAAGCGGTCGCGCCATTATTATCGATTAGAGTAGGTAACCTCTTGGTGTATATACATATTGGATCGCAAGCTATAACAATCAAGAGTAAATGAACTGGTCGAAACATAACCAAATTATTTACAAACTCTTTTTGTGCAAGTGCACTTTAAAAAAAATACAATCAAATCGTAAAACTTACTATAAAAGTACAATCGAATCCCAAAACCTTCAAAAAGTACAATCACTGAAAAGTCTTAATTGAACCAATTTAACAAATTTTAAGATTTGTTGCATTTTTTTAAAATTTTAAGATCTAACTGCACTTGCATGATAAATTTTAGGATTTTTAGTATACTTATTCCATTTCAAAATGATTTGCAAATTTGAGCACGAGTGTGTACTCGCAAAGCCAAGTACGTGCAATGCTTCTTCTTCTTCATGGCTTCATAGCTTCCTTTCTCTTATTTATAGATATCCAAGTCTGAACGTCAAATCTTGAATGAATAATTGTTGTATCAATCGATTTTCCTCGAATATGATAGCCGTTAATTCACGAAATCAGCTATAAAAGAAACTTTCTTTCGAGGATGAGTTGGGCTAATTTGGCATCAGATGCCCAACTGAGTTTCGCATCACTAGTTGCTTCATTTCCTATGCATGAGTTTTGCAAAGGTGTGAATGCTTTCTCACAACATTTTACTCCTTGATCAGATAAACAAATTGCTTGTCCTCATAAAAGAAAAGGAATGAGTTAAATACACTATATAGCTCAAGCGAAGTGTTATGCGGCACGCACATGTGAGAGAGTGTGACTAAAGGAGAACGAGAGAGCCAATCCCTTCCATTTCCAGCCAATTAATCTTTATGTAAGAACTTTCTCTCTTTTGTTTTGTTTTTTTTTTTTTTTTTTTTTTTTTTTTTTGATCTCTCCATATCTTCCAGTGGCAGCCTCCACCACCATTTGCGATCGACTCTTAAACTTTATGTAAGCACCTTTTGGTTTATCTCTCTCTTTAAATGGGTGCCAATACCTCTCATTTGCATAAACCCTTTGAGAAACATCCATCTTACCTTATCACTTTTTTTGTAGCTAATCAAGAAGCCCTTTCTGCAAGCATCGAAGCAAAAATGCATCCTGTCAAATTTAGTCCTAGAATTAGGCAGTGGCCTTTCAACATCCTTTATATAAACTCTTCCACCCGAGTTCTAGTCACATACATATCAATGCATATTCTTCCTTGTACATACTTATCAATGTACTCATCACTTTGTATTAGACTCATTTAAATTGATTTCCAAATGCATTAGCCCCTAGTTTCTATTTTATTAATTATTTCAATTGAGGACTTTTAGGGTGTGCATGACAAAATTTATGTTTCTCTATTTCTCTGTTTTTCTGTTCCCCAAAACGGGCAATTTCATTTTGCTATTTCTGGAACATATTTCTATTCCAGAAATAGATTTGGAGCAAAAATCAGAAGTTTAAATTTTTAGCTTTTCTATTTCTGGAACAGAAATGAGAAATCAAAATTTTTCTTATCGTTCACTCTTGTCACCGCCTATCGCCCACTTGACACCCATGGGATGCTAGACGCCCACTGCCAGTTGCTGGCCGCCCACCACCGGCCCCGCCCACTAGCCGCCGACCGCTTGCCACCAGACGTCGGTTGCCGACCACCGCACTCCGGCCGCCTGATGCCAACCGTTGGTTGCCGGATGCCAGACGCCCATCGGTTGTTGGCCGCTCATCGCCAATCATTTGATGCCGAAGGCTCACCACCAACCACCAGATGTTCGTCGGTGGCCATCGGTCACTCGCCACCGGGCGCTAGATGTCAGTCACCCGCCACCCGCCACCCGCCGTCGGACTCTGGCCATTGGCCACTTGCTGCCGACCTCCTGTCACCGAACTCCAGATGTCGGACGTCAGATGTTGAACTCTGGACGTTGGACGCCGGTTGCCATCGTCGGACTCCGGTGTCAGACTTCGGACTTTGGCCACCCGTTGCTAGTCATCGGACTTGGCGCCGGACGCCGAACGTCGGACTTTAGACTTCGGCCGCCCGCCGCCGGTCACCGGATGTCGAACGTTGGTCGTTGAACGTTGGACTCCGGCCAGAAATTGATTTATGTTCCAGAAATTTTATCATGCGCGCCCATAATTTCTGGCAAAGGCTTTGATGGTTTTGAAGAAGTGATTGAAAAACCAAATACTGATCACCCTTTTATTGTCAAATGCAATGCTATAGCTATGTTCCTCATGGAATCACTTGAAGTAGAATGAGCTGGTGCTCGTACTTAGTGTTTTATACCATTTAAGGACAATTTTCTTGTGCACTTCTTTTAGACATATTCATTTGTATTTCTAGCGAAATTGAACTTCCGTTTTTAACAATCTAGTGCTTCACAATTTCATCTATGAATTGTGCATCATCAAGTTTCCTATGTAGTAACACATGATTTCCAGTATTTGGATTTATGAGAAGGATACCTACTGTTCCTTCTACATAGAACTACTTCATTATTATCATTATCATCTTTTGATCTAACATTATCATCATTACCTCAATTGTCATATTTTGTGCCATAACCATCAGCTACCAGAGCTCGTTGGTCCTTATTTATAACTTCAATCTTGTTTACCGAGTTGTGCATTTCTACTTAGTTGAAATTCCTTTACTTGTTCCCTTTGCATGCACAAGTTCCTCATCATTACTTGGGCAATTTGTGTATGCCAAAGATTCATCATCCTCATCATTGGAGAGTGCAACTTCCCAACCTAACCCTCTCCAATCCATTCTTGATATGATAATCTTCTCATATTAATTAGGATAATATCGACATTTCTCCCAACATGTTCATACTCATCGCGAATAACAAACTCCCCAATGGAGCAAACGTCAATGGTTGCAATAGTATCACCTATGTCAATGTGGGAAAAAAAAATGTCTCAAGACTAGAAGATACAAAGAGATGATAAATTGAGCAATCGGTCCCATAACCACACCAAATTGAATAGGCAATAACTAATTTCATCAGTAAGTGGACAAAAAATAACAATCTACCTCGTGAAACACAATAAACCACTCACCTTTTCCTAGTTGTGACATTTCTAGCTCCAGTGCCGAGCCCAATGTTTTCCCTCAAAGCTATGTCCTATTTCCCCCTTCAGTCAACCTGGGGGGAGGGGGGAGAGAGAGAGATTCCAAATTAATTGTTGCGTTGTTGTTATTGGACAAGTCCATTTTGGATTTAAATCTCTATAAAATTTGCAACGTAGGTTATGTTATACAAATATAAAACAAATCTATGTAGGATTTATTATCAGAAATATGTCACTTGAGTTACTAAGGTTATACCGCGTGTTGTGTCCGTTTTAACATAAAAGAATTGCATGTTTCTCATAGTACGTTACTCCAATTTTCCTAACAAAAACATTTAAACATGATGAGTTTTCCATCAAGAAAACTTGCTTGACTGTCACTTGTCAATTGTGATAAGAGGGATCAGTCTTCTTTATTGAGGAGTGTCTCTTCATAGGCAAGATTTAAGATTCCTTGAAGAGAAAGCTCACTGGATTTCAACTATTTGAGTCGCGGCCCGTTCACTCAGGAGAGATGCGGATTTGGCCCGCTTAATCAGGTGAAGTGTAAATTTCACAATTGGACCATCCTTCAGACTTAAGGCTTTTTACTAACACTGAAAATATATACTGAATATTTAAATATTGAATTCTATGTGAAGAGCAATGGAGCTGGTGCTGTATGAAAAGACAGAGTGCAACTGCCCATAGAACCACAAGCAGTTTTTTTAGCATAGACTAACCAAGATCAGCCTTTTCCTTGGACAGAAGAACACAATTTGGCACGAGATAGACAGCTAAATGCTAAAACTTTCAAAAGGTAATCAAAGAAAAAAGGAACACTTAAGTGCCAATAGTAAGAATTTTTAGTCAAATAGCTAACGTGCCTTTTTTCCAATGAAAATTTTAAATGATGTGGTATTTCTTTAAAAAAAAATTTCTCCACATAAACAAGGCAAACAACGTCATGCTGTCCACGTAGACCATGCAAGACAATGCTAAACGACGTCGTTTTGACACTTAAATAATCACTTTCACTTAAATATTCACTTTTAATCACGAGTGGCGCTTAAGTGATCGCTTATACCATAACTTGACACTTGAGTAATCTTTTTTTAATCACAACTAGCACTTAAGTGAACATAGAGGACGATGTCGTTTTAGACAAAGATTGCAATGTAGACGGGTTTTATTAATAAAATAACGCCACATTGGATTTTCGGTAAGCTTGCCAGAGTTGGTACTTAATTGTCCATTTTTTTTTTGTAAGTGACAACATATTGAAAAGATCTCATTCATATACCATCAATAACGGTCTGATTCTCATCCAAAAAAGCGATCAAGGTAAGAGTGTACAAAAAAATCGGGAACCGCTTGGAATTGGATTGGACTGCCCAAGAACCGATGGTTCTTGAAGGAATTGGTCCGGTTTCTAGTTCCAAATTATTAGCATTGGTGGGTATTGGTCTGGTTCCCGGTTTCCGGTATGGAACCGTCCGTCCGCTCACCTGGACCAAACTAGTAATATATAAAATATATATCTAATTTTTAATTTAAAAAATGAAAAATCCTAAATCCCCAGGCTTCTAACTAGTTTTTATTTTGGATTTTAGTATCACATGCCCGACTTCTGCGCATTTCGCGAAGTCAACTTCAACCGAACGATATGAGCTTCCATTGAATGATTGAAGATGACAGCATGTTCGCGGGTAGCCTCCATCCTGCATCCGGCATTTGAGAACCCGATCATTTAATGTGAACATGTTTAGTTTCGAAGTCTCCCTGAGTCCCCGCCTCACTTGATGGGTCGACCGATTGAATTGATTTATTCCGGACGAGAAAAGATAAAAAAATTAAAAACATCACCTGTTCGATCTCATCCTAGGTAGGAGAAATCGAAGTCTGCCCTGGTCGGCAACATCATATATAATCCTATCATGTCGTTATTTTCGCCGCTATGTTGGGAATGATAATTACCCTGGAAAGATGGTATGTTCTTTACATTATCTGTTCCGGCTGTTCCTTCAAACGAAGCTTCAAAAAGTCAACAAATCGTTGGGTTTATTTATTTATTTATGTCGAAACAAATCGTTGGGGTTGAAACGAGAACATCCAGCATGATTCAGTTCATACCTCGCTCTATATAGTATAAAGAATCACTGCATCTCTTAAAACTCAAATTTTCATGAACTCTCTCTCTCTCTCTCTCTCTCTCTCTATGGCCCTCTATTCGGAATCGAGGCGCTCTCTGCGCGTTTTCCTTCTCTTCCTGTCCTTCTACGCGCTGCTTCGATCGGGCAATTCCCTTTCCTTCAACATATCTCGCTTCGACCCGCAGGCCACAGACATGGTCTATGAAGGCGATGCGAGGCCGAACGTCGGGACCATTGACTTCACTAGCCTCACTTACTCCTGCCATGTTGGTCGAGCATTTTACGCGGAGAAGCTGCAGCTCTGGGACTCCGCCTCTGGGAGGCTCACCGACTTCTCCACTCGCTTCTCCTTTGCCATCGACACGCTGAACCAGTCGGTGTATGGGGCTGGCTTGGCCTTCTTCCTTGCCCCAGTCGGGTTCCAAATCCCGGTCAATTCGATTGGCGGCTTCTTGGGCCTGTTCAACACCACGAACAGCGGTTCGTCGTCAAACCAAATCGTCACAGTCGAGTTCGACACCTTCGCCAATCCCGAATGGGACCCTTCTTATGAGCATGTTGGGATCAACGAAAACGCGATCGCCTCAGCCGTGACCACCCCTTGGAACGCCAGCTTCCACAGTGGCGACACCGCCGACGTGTGGATTGTGTACAACTCCACGACCAAGAACTTGAGCGTTTCTTGGAGCTACCGGACTACACCAAACCCGCATGAAAACACGAGTATTTCGTATCAGATTGATCTCACCGCTGTCTTGCCTCAGGAGGTGATGATCGGTTTCTCCGCTGCGACTGGCTATTACATTGAACGTCACCAACTTGGATCTTGGACCTTCAGTTCAAACCTCCGAGTCAAGGAAAAGCAAGGAAATGCAAAAAAAACCAAGTTAGTCGTTGGCTTAGCAGTTCCGCTAGGAGTCCTACTCTGCGGCATGGTGGCGGTATCAGCAATCCTCTGGAGAAGGAAGAGGAGGAGCATGGGATCGGAGATGGCAATGACGTCCATAAACGAAGAGCTTGAGAGAGGCGCAGGGCCACGGAGGTTTGCGTATGCGGACCTTGCTTCTGCTACCAACAACTTCGCTGAGGAGAGGAAGCTGGGCCAGGGCGGGTTCGGGGCAGTCTACAGGGGATATCTGGTTGGCCTGGATGCCGCAGTCGCGGTGAAGCGGATATCGAGAGGTTCAAAACAAGGGAAAAAGGAGTTCATCACCGAGGTGAAGGTGATCAGCAGCTTGAGGCATAGAAATTTGGTGCTACTCATAGGTTGGTGCCACGAGGCGAATGAGTTCATGCTCGTCTATGAGTTCATGCCGAACGGTAGCCTCGACAGGCACCTCTTTGGCAAGAAGAGCCCTCTAAGCTGGGCTGCCCGGTACAAGATTTTGGTCGGGCTCGCCTCCGCGCTCCTCTACCTCCATGAGGAGTGGGAGCAGTGCGTGGTGCACCGGGACATCAAGTCGAGCAACGTGATGCTAGACTCGGGGTTCAACGTCAAGCTCGGAGACTTCGGGCTGGCCCGCCTCATGGACCACGAGCTTGGGCCGCAGACGACTGGGCTAGCCGGCACGTTCGGATACATGGCCCCAGAGTATGTGAGCACAGGGCGAGCGAGTAAGGAGTCCGATGTGTACAGCTTTGGGGTGGTTGCACTCGAGATTGCTACGGGACATAGGTCCGTCGATCCGATGGAGCGATCGTCGCAGATGAGTCTAGTGGAGTGGGTGTGGGACCTCTATGGGAAAGGCCGGGTCGTTGAGGCCGTGGATGAGAAACTCCAAGCGCATTTTGATGGGCAACAAGTGGAGTGCTCGTTGGCCGTGGGCTTGTGGTGTGCTCATCCCGACCGGGGCTTGAGGCCCTCCATAAGGCAAGCACTTCAGGTCCTCAATTTCGAGGCCACGGTGCCGGTTCTTCCTAATAAGATGCCGATCGCAGTGTACCACGTTCAGTCGCCACCGCCCGTCAGCTCCAGCAAGCCTCTCATCACCAATAGTCTCCAAGAAGGTCGTTGAGCGTGGTTAATTTACTATTGGAAGGAGGGAATAAGAATTATGTTGCGTGCGTTCTTAGTTTTTCAAGCATTGGAAAAATGAAGTTTGTGTTATTCGTTTTTCTTATTTTTAACTAAATTGGATCTAAGTAAATTCTTGTTTGGTAACTCAATTCGATGTTGTAAACTCAAATGTTCCTATCTCTAGGTTACTTGTATTTGCTTGTTCCTGATTCTATATGTTTGGTTCGTTTTCGAAAGATGTGAATTGATGCCACAACTAATAACTTCTTAAAAGCGTCTCTTCATGGAAAGTCAGCGGATTTCATGATTAAGAAAATTAATGCAACTTTCATGGGAAAATGACGCTATGAGTGCCAAAATTTTCGCATGGTGTTCTAATTTTTTTTTTCCATAGTGTTATATAATTTACCAATTGACTACTTGAATGCCACAACTCTTTAAAGTCCTTCACCACAAGTGTTATGTCACTTCGTTATTAGCATAAGTACATAAATATTTATAAGGATATATGGCTATGTAATATATCTTATTAGTTTGGCCCTTATGATCTTTCGAAGCTCATTGAATTGACATGGCAAATTTGCATTATTGTAGTAGTACTTGTAATGGGTTGCTCTTTACAAATAACATCTTAGTGGAGTCCGGACAGCATTCGTGAGGGTACTCTTTGTTAGGATGCACGTATAAATGAATTGTGTTAGATAAATCTCACATTGAATAATTAATGTGGTGTAGAGCAGTTAATATGTCCTAGTTAACCCATAACTCATTAGCTTCAACTTTTGAGTAAAGATGGGTCTAATTAGATATATTGATAGGCTCAAACTTGACTCTCTTTTGGCTATATCCCGGTTAAAGTATCGGACTTCCGTTGCGTACTTCCAACATTCTTAATGGACCAATTTTGTACCTTTATTGTACTTTATGAATAGAGGAATACATAGAGTTGAACATAACTCAGGTTCCCAACAGAACTTTTGTCTTGTGGTTCCGAAGATCGAACTACAGGAGAACTAGGAATAGGTTCATTATTTGTTTTTGTTGTTGGTCAAGTTAGAAATATCTTGTGATCTTATCACACAACTTAATCGGCTGAAGCATGCACCACAATATATAGGGTGTGCTTATGAGGGGATCATCATACCGTCAGATGACTTTAGATAACAGGCTCAGGATTATAAGATATACATGCTCTAAAGACAGCAGAAGTAAATCGAAAATGAAAAAGAAAAGGGCCATTTGCACACCGTTTTAGATGTAGATGGATACTTGAATTACTATGCTTACCTAGATAGACAGATACATGTAGATGGATATAGGTGATTTTGGAAATTTAGGGACAAAAATGAAGTTAAGGACTATAATGCAAAAGAAAGAAATAAGATTTTTTTTTTTTTTTTTTTTTTTTTTTTTGTAAATTTCGATATATTTTGAACAAGAATACATGAGCCTATCTATAAACATTATTAGATAATTATCTAAAATAACATATCAATCAATATATACGAGCCATCTCGAGAGATATGGAGAATCAACATAATTATCAAAATAATTATAATATAGGAAATTATTCTAGAGAATTCTCTAATTATTTTTAGCATCCTCTCAAACTCAAGATGACCCCGTTTGGTTCAGGATTTCAAATCGGCTATGGGACTCTAAAGTTCCTTGGACTAATGCAAATAGCGTTTGATTCATTTTTTTTGCCCAACTTTGGGTAAATGCAATTGCATTTCCAAAGTGCTCTAAGGGCCTCTAGCCCAAGGTGGGTTTGGAGGTCCTTCGTAAAGCAAACATTCTCGGAATGTAAGTTTTGGCCCCGATCACTATTCATTCATTGTTCATCTTCTCCATGGTTTGCACGGAGGAGCTGAACGCGGCCTTGATGATTGCCGCCCTAAGGGTTGCATGACTTCAAGCATCGCCTAGGTCACGTGACCCAAGCAACTATTGGCCTAAGTCACACAACTTCTAGCCACCTACGATTGGCTAGCGGTTGTTTTGACCCGCCAACGACTAAGCTCTATCGAAAATTATTCGAAACTTTTTATTAAAAAAATTAGCAAATGTTCTTTACAAAATGTAGTTTTTATCAAACAGCATTTAAGCTAAAGTTGTTTCCCAATGTAAGTTAAAATTACAATTTATCAAACACTATTTGTATTTCGGAAAACTCATTTAATCCAAAGGTATTTGCATTTTTCCAAAGACATTTCTTCAGAGCCGAACCAAACGGATCGAAGTCAGTTTGAAATCAAGCAAAACAATGTGACAAAAACTGGTTTCTTCATGAAATTAACACTTCATGGATCCAAGGTCGGGAGGCGCAAAAAGTTCCAAGTTGAGAAATATAGCACGGAAAAGAGAAATAAAATTTTCTATATATTTCAATATATTTTGAACAATAATACATGACTCTATTTATAGGCTTTATCAGATAGTTATCTAAGATAACATATCAATCAAGATATACACGTAATCTTAAAAGAAATGAGAAAACATTAGAATTATCAATATACATCTAACTTAGGAAATTGTCCTAGAGAAATATCTAATTATCTATAACCAATGAAATACCGAAATTACTTTGGTCCTTGATAGATTTTAGAGATGTTTTTACATCCTTTAGATGACGCAATCGCAAAAGAAATACATAATTCTGTGTTTGTGATCTAGCTCCTGACGCAGAATGGTGAAATATGAATTGATAACGAGGCCTAGTGCAGTCAATAGACTCTTGTTAGGGTAGAGAAGATTCAGCGGTCAACGACCCTCTTCGATGATTGAAGTTAAAATACTTCACCCGAATTGACCGGTGGTGGAGCACGATGAACAGGAACGGGAATCTTCATTGGGAGATTCGGGACGTCAGCCTCGAATTTCAAAACTTGAATCGCTTGCTGTACGGACGGCCTCAAGGTCCAATCTGGATGAGCACACCACAGCTCCACCATCATTAAGCACTCGACTTACTTCTTCTCGAAATCTGAGCTCATCCTTTCATCAACAACCTCTAGAAGCTTCCCGTCTCCGTAACGATCCCAAACCCACTCGACTAGACTCATCTCCGACTCCGGATTTTTCGGATCCCTAGCTCTCCTTCCCGTGGACGTGGACGTGTGGACCAGAGTGCCTTAATCTGCACAAGGGAACACTTAAGTGCCGCCATAACTTACGAAAGGTACACTTAAGTGCCAAAATCGGAGTAAAATGGATCACTTGAGGTGCCAATCCGGCCAAACGTCGACGTGGCATTTTTCCCGGCGAAGCGAGCCCTTGAAACGCCGTTTTGCTCGCTAACGTGGCCAAATAATGCAAAAACGACGTCGTTTTGGGCCGACGTGGTAAAAAAATATAAATTAATTAAATTTAATTAAATTTAAATTTAGTTAAAATATTTAAAATTAATAATTTTAAAATTAATTTTAGTTAAAATATTTAAAAATAATTTTAGTTAAAATATTAAAAAATAATTATTTTAAAATTAGAAAAATTTTAAAAATTTTAAAATTTAAAAAAAAAAAAAAGGAAAGGGGGGAGGCGGGCGAGGGATCAGCCCTCGCCCGCCCGCCGCCGCCGCCCGCCCCGCCGCCACCGGGAAGGGCCGGCGACGGCGGGGAGGGTCGACCAGGGTCGCGGCCCCTCGCCCGATCGGGGCAGGGGTTGCGGCCCTCGCCCGGATCCGGCGAGGGTCGGCGCCCTCGCCCGGTCGGGCCAAGGGCCGCCGCCCGTTGGGGGTCGCCCGGCGGGCGGTGGCCCTTGGCCCGGCCGGGCGAGGGCCGCCGACCTTCGCGGATCCGGGTGGGCCACGAGCCCTCGCCACCGGCCAAATCGGGCGAGGTCGCGGCCCTTGCCCGGATCCGGCGAGGGCTCGTGAGCCCTCGCCGCCGGCCCCTAGCTAGGGCCCGAGCCGACCTCGGCCGACCCTCCCCCACCGTTGCCGGCCCTTCCGGTGGCGGTGGCGAGGGCCGATCCCCGCCCGCCTCCCCCACTTTCCTTTTTTTTTTTTTAAAAAAAAAATTTAAAATAATTATTTTTTAATATTTTAACTAAATTTAATTTTAAAATTATTATTTTTTAAATATTTTAACTAAATTTAATTTTAAATTTAATTTAATTAATTTATATATATATTTTTACCACGTCGCCCCAAAACGACGCCGTTTTTGCATTATTTGGCCACGCGTCGAGCAAAACGACGTCGTTTTGGGCTCGTCTCGCCGGAAAAATGCCATGTTGGCGTTTTGGCCGGACTTTGGCCGGAGTGACACTTAAGTGATCCGTTTTTCTTCGAATGTGGCACTTAAGTGTACCTTTCGTAAGTTATGGCCCTTAAGTGTCCCTTTGTGCAAAGTTATGGCACTTGAAGCGTTCTTATCCCCCTTCCCGTGGCAATTTTTAGGGCGACGACTCCAACACTGTATCCATCTGATTATTTGCTTGCCTGGTCAGTGGTTACGTACTCAGGTGCAAGGTACCCAAAAGTACAGGCTAAACCACTAGTCTGTGGACCGAGTTCGTGGTCCATCAGCCTTGCCAAACTGAAGTCACCCAATTTCACATTGAAATTAGAGTCTAGCATGACATTGCTAGATTTGATGTCCCTGTGTATTGCACATTGCTCCCACTCTTCATGCAAAAAGAAGATCGCCGACATTAAACCGATCGAGATTCTATACCTAATTGACCAATTGAGAGGACCCTTCTTTCCAAAGAGATGCGAGTCAAGGCTCCCGTTCAGCATATACTCATAAACGAGCAAGAGCTCGTGCCCATTGTGACACCAACCTTTGAGCTGCCCGAGGTTCCGGTGCCTTAAACTACTAATGATCTTCACCTCAGTGACAAATTCTCTTTTCCCTTGCTTGGAGCCTCTCGATATTCTCTTGACCGCGATTGTCATATCTAGGTTGAGTTAAAATCCCCGGTACACAGCTCCGAATCCTCCTTCACCGAGCTTTCCGTCATCCGAGAAGTTGTTGGTTGCTGAAGCAAGGTCCTGGTAGGAAAACCTCCTTGGTCCGGCTCGCCTCTCGAAGTCATCATTGATGGACGTCAGCATCGCTGTCTCTGGTATCTTCTCTGCGCTCTTTCGCTTCCTCATCATCTGTATGATTCCTATAGCTATAGCTACACCAGTAGCTACCATAATGCTCACCGGAATCGTCAAGCCAAGTCTCCGGCCAACCCATTTTGGATTACCACTATTCGGTCCCTCCACAGCTAAACTCGACTTGTCCCAAGAAAAAAGGGTGTGTAATTCTGCGGTATAGCCGCTCGTGGCTGAAAATCCTATCACGGCCCATTCGGGAAGGAATGTCCTCAGATCGATCTGATAAGAGAGGCTTCTGTTCTTGTGGGTTTGGCGTGGTGTGGAAGCTCCACGACACACTTAAATAAATTCATCGTGGAAGCGTTATAATCGATCCATGCATCAATAGTATATGCACTATGATAAGTGACATTCCAAGGAGTGGTAACATTCGAAGTAATCGAGTTCTTGTTGATAACGACATGCTTTTAAGCAGGGTCCCATTTCGAGTTTGCGAAAGTGTCAAACTCGACGTGTATGATTTGATTCTAGGATGAGTCGCTGTTCGTGGTGTTGAACAGGCCTAGAAACCCCCCTGCCGAATTGACGGGAATTTGAAATCTTACAGGAGCCATGAAAAATGCGAACCCCTCACCATATCGGCCAAGAGGCTTATTGCCAGTGTCAATGGTGAAGTGAAAGTGGGTGGTGAATGATGGAAGGAATTTAAAGGTGAAACGTTCACAACTCACACAAGAAAGAGAAGAAAGTAGATAAGTTTCTAGATTTATTTTACCTTAATAAAAAATAATTGCAAGACTCCCCTATTTTTAGACTTGTTATATGACATTTACTCTTCCTAATAGATAAAGCCAGCACTCCAGATAAGATTTAGAAATTAACAAAACAATCACCTTATCTGATCATGTCTCACTATATATCTAAAAACAATCACTATGTCTAGAAATATGAACAGACTCATTAAAAATAACGCTATAATTGTGATTCTTCTTCAATGTGAATACCAAACAGTTATTGGCATTGATAAATTTGGTTTAATTTCTAACACTCTCCCTTAAACCAAATTTTCTTCCATCAATCATTCCAAGCAAGCTCTTGAACTTTCGGAAATTTGGTAAAAATGTCTACTACTTGATCTCCAATCTTCACATGTAACAATTCAACTTGATTCTCTTTAACTTGTTCTCGAATGAAATGATATCGAATATCGATATGTTTGCTTCATTCATGAAAAAATGGATTTTTCGCTAATAAGATAGCAAAAATATTATCAACAAAAATCTCAGTTGCTTTCTTCTACTCTGTATGAATATCTTTGAATAATCTTCTCAATCAAATTGCATGACAAACACATGAGGATACAGCTACATATTTAGCTTCACATGTCGATAGAGTAACATTGAGTTGCCTCTTTGATAATCACATAAAAGCGGTGTCACACAAGAAAAATACAAAGCCTGTAGTGCTCTTTCGATCATCGATATCTCCACCATAATCACTATCCGAATAAGTTCTAAGTTAGAAGGATTCAGAGTGATAGTAGTGTAGGCCATGAGAAGTAGTACCTTTGATATATCAAAGTATCATCTTTACAACTTTAAGATGAGATGATTTCGGCTTCTTCACATATCGACTCATAAACCCAACACTATACATAATGTTCGATCTCGTGCATGTCAAGTATCTCAAACTGCCAATCAAGCTTCTACAATATATTGAATCAACATCGACACCATCATCAAACTTCGAAAGTTTGGTTCCGCACTCCATTAGTGTATTGAGAGTACAATTTTTCATGTTGAATTTTTCAAGCATATTTTCTACATATCCATTTTGGGAATTAAAATTCCTCTCAGCACTTTGCTTCACTTTGAACCCAAGGAAATAATTCATGAGACCGTTATCAGTCATCTCAAATTCTTTCACCATCGATGCCTTAAAAGCATCAATCATCGCTGGATTATTTCCTGTAAAAATAAGGTCATCGACATATAAATAGGCAATT
Organism: Eucalyptus marginata; assembly: GCA_014182565.1. Lineage (NCBI taxonomy): Eukaryota > Viridiplantae > Streptophyta > Magnoliopsida > Myrtales > Myrtaceae > Eucalyptus > Eucalyptus marginata. The sequence continues at coordinate 23,886,685 of CM024592.1, read as the reverse complement.
AGAACATTACCTTTTTCTTGCTTCAAATAGAGTGCATGCTCGTATGGACATTTAGAAAATCAATTCGCCTTGAAATATATATCGATTCCAGAATTCCTCGCTCTCAGTGCTTGTATAAGTCCATGTAGAGCTTTCTTCAACTTTAGCACTTTGTCTTCATGACTTTTCACAACAAACCCCTTCGATTATTCAATAAAAATCTCTTCTTCAAGGATGCCATTCAAAAATGCTGATTTGATATCTATTTGATAAATTTGTCAATCACTTTGAGCAATGATAGAAATAATCAATCTAATTGTTTCCATGCGGATGACAGGGGTAAAAACTTCATCATAGTCGATTCCAGCTTTTTGTTTGTACTCCCGACTAATCTAGCATTGTATCTTGTCATTTCTCCTTTCTCGTTTGTCTTGGCTTTGTACACTCATTTGACTCCAATCAATTTCGTGTCCTTTAAGCTCTCATTTTGATTCTTCTCAATGGCTTCAATTTCTTCATTCATAGCTTTTCTCCATTTTTCTTTTTTTTGGCCACATCATCATAAACAAGTGGTTCACAATCTGCAAGAAGATATACAAGGTGAACCTCGTCGATAGCTTCATAAATATTAGACAATCTCCTTGATCTTAGCACTAGCGGTTCATCGACACCATTTGAAGAGATTGGCGATGATGAACTTCAAGAAGATACTGGAGACTAATGTGTCGGATGATCCTTCAACTTCGTTAGATCAGTATCACCACGAGCATTCACTTCATCTTTTGGGTTGTCGTCCCACGTGCCATCTTCATCGAACTTGACATCTCTACTTATATACACTTTCAAAGTGTTATGATCAAATGATTGATAGGCTTTGGATGAGGAATCTTACCCAAAAAAGATGAGCTTTTTGCTCTTATCTTCCAGTTTCGATCTTTTTTGGTCCAACACATGAGTATATGCAATACTTTTGAAAATTCTCAAACGTGAAACACTTGGTGTTTTCCCAATCCATACTCCTTGTGGAGTTATGCCTTCAAGTCCATATATGGGATATCTATTTTAAAGATAGATTGTACACAAAATAGCTTCAGCTCAAAGCTCCTTTGGCAAATTTTTGCTCTTCAACATGCTTCGAACCATGTCAAGAATGGTTCAATTTTTTCATATGTCATTTTGTTGATGAGAATACAAAGCCGTCAAGAAATGTCGAATACTATGATCCTCACAGAATTTGTTAAATATGGCTAAAGTGAATTCTCCACCAGATCAGTCTTCATAGTTTTGATAAAATAGCTACTCTCCTTTTTAGTCAAGTTCTTGGATTGTTTGAACATATCAAACACTTTTATTTTTTTTAATTCAAAAATATACCCAAGTTTTCCGAGTAAAATCATCAATAAAAAAAAAAACAAAATAACGATGACTACCATATGAATGAGGAGTAATTGAGCCGCACACATTAGAATGAATCAATTCGAGCGGCTTCTTTGCTCAATAAATCGTTTCCTTCGGAAAGTTAGTTTTAGAATGCTTATCAATAACACACCCTTCACATAATTGATTGAGATGATCAATATGTGGTAAGCCACAAACCATCTTCTTGCGAGTAAGCAAATTGAATCCACCAAAATTGAGATAGCGGAATCTTAAATGCCACAACCATGAAGGATTATCCACGCACGCCTTCAGATATCGAAACATATCGTTCTTTATACTGAGAGTAAATATCTTGTTCTTCGACATCTTTACATTCGCAATCAGTTTGTTATTCCTATCTCTTAGTACAAGATTAAAATCTTTCATATGAATAGTATAGCCTTTCTCCAAAAGCTATTCCAAACTCAAAATATTGTTTCACATTTTCAGGATATAATAAACATGAGTAATAAATTGACGTGCACAATTCTTCAAGTGAATTAGAATTGTACCTTACCTTCAACAAGAATTTTGGAGTTATCACCGAAAGAGACTTTTTCTTTAATTGTCTCATTTAACTCGGTAAACATCTCCTTTCTCCCGCACATGATTGCTTGCACCAATATCTAAATACCATGTACCAGTTTGACCTCCTTCATCTTCTTTTAACGCCAATATTAGAACCTGATCAGCATCATTCACTAAATTTGCCTTTTCATATGCTCCGCTACTCTCCTTGTTCCAACAGTCATAAGTATAATAGCCAAGTTTATTACAATGATAACATCAAATTTTAGATTCATCATATCACTGGCCTATCGAGTTCTTTCTTTTTCCATGAGCACCTCTTCGATACTAGTATCTACCATCACTTTGAGTAGCATCTCCTCTACTTCATCCACGACTTCTTGAAAATGACCTCGGCATCGATCACGATCATGATCTTGGTTTATCCCGCGAGTTTGTGCAGGTTCTCTTCTTTGTTCCTTCTCATCTCGGATGGTCAACCGCGTTTGGAGAACTTCCTCCACTGGTTCAATCTTTTTTCTTTTGAACCTTTCTTCGTAGGCTTGTAATGAACCCATAGGCTCATCAATCATCATGGCATCCAAGTCTTTGGATTCTTCAATTGCAACACTTCTTGTCTAATGACCGAAGTATTTTCTTGAACATGAACATTTAAAATGTCTTCTCCGTTTCTTTCCATCCAGTTAACAATTGCCAAAACTCTTGTAAAATAATCATCAATTGATTCAAATTCTTTCATATCAATTACCTTGAATTCGCCTCTTAAGGTTTGAAGGTGAATCTTTTGAACTTTCTGTACTCCTTGATGTGTATTGTGAAGAATCTCCCATGCCTCCTTAGTAGTAGTAGCATTTGAAACATTTTCGAACATGGAATCATCTAAAACTTGATAGATGATTGATAGGGCATATTGATCTTTTGAACGAACCTTCTCCAAGGCATTCCTCTAGTTATGGTTCAAGGTAGCTTCCTCTGGCTCATCATAGCCAGTATTGACAAGTTCCCACACACCGTATGCGCTGAGTAGAGCTTTCATTTTAACAATCCAGTTACCATAATTTTCTTTGATAAGACAAGGGTATTAAAGAGGAAGCTAATTGTTTGTTGAAGCCATGATAAAAAACCGCAAAGCTCTGTCATTTGCTTCTCTTCGATGGAAGTTTTATTTTCCCAGAATGTATCCTAATTTTTGGCCTAATTCTTCTTCTGATGATTGATTCAACCTCTTATCAAAAAGATATACCTTGGTTCTATTTCATCTCTTCAACAAGTTTAGTAATGAGCATAACGGCCCTATTGTTCCAATGGAGAGAAGAACCTATGATTATCTTTTCAAGAAATTTCCAAACGAACAATCTCAACGAAATCTTTCAATTTCTTATTTTACTATGTTCAACTCTATGTATTCCTCTATCCGTAGAGTACATTGAATGTACAGAAATGGCTACCGCAGAGTTTCTCTTATTTGTATTAACAGCTACTCATACCACTTTAATGAAAGTAATTTGAAGGTGAAACACTCACAACTCACAAAAAAAAAAAAAAATGAGAGAGAGAGAGAAGAAGAAGATAGATAGGCTTGTAAATTTATTTCACCTTAATATGAAACAATTATAAGACTCCCCTATTTATAAACTTGTTACATGACATTCATTGTTCCTGATAGATAAAGCTAACATTCCAAATAAAATCTAGAAACTAATAAAACAATCATCTTATCTCATACGAACATACTCATTATAGATAATGACGAACAGACTCATTAAAGATAACGCTGCAATTATGACTCGAGTACTGAATAGTTATCGGCACCAATGAATTTGGTTTAATTTCTAATAGTGAAATCGGAGAGTTTCCCCGAACCGGAGTCCCATAGCCAGACCTTCTTGATGTACGTGGCTCTGCCCACGTGGCAATAGTAGATCTGACTCGTAAAGTCGACGTTTCCAACTGTAGTAGGCTCCGCATCTCCCTCGTATAGTATGCTGAATTCAAGGCAAATCACAAAGTATGCAATAAGGGAAGGGAAGACGAGATACAAAGTTGTAGAAATTGATAAAGACACTGTTGGACATAGAGTGACTAGAGAGACCTGAGATCGTGCAATTGACGTCGCTATAGATGGATATGTCGCTCAGATCAAGTAGCTTGATGTCTCAATCTTTTCTTATTTGTCATGTAGCTTAGGTTTCGGTGGTATTCGCACATATTTTAAAATGGATTGCGAACCTACCGAAGAATATTCGAGCATAAGTATATAAACAAGGACATGAAGCCAACCAACTCCGACTAATAAACCGCACCGTTGTTTGGAGGTGAATAGGAAATGTTTAACAATTGCAAATGACCCCTGGATTAGACTGCGGCGAAGAACCAATTCTTGCTAGGCTGTACTTCGATCGGTTGTGTGACAGAATGGTGGACGATTTCAATGGAAGAAATTTAATGACCGGCCAAAATTATTCAGGCATAAGTTACCTCAAATTTTTGTGGATAAGACATTGCAAAAGCCGAAGTAAGATGTTTATGTAAAAAGTTGAATTTATTGAGACTTTTTCTAATAGGAGATCCGAGTGGCGTCCTCGGAGGTGGGAAATTCGTCTACTTAAATTTATGGCTTTAATCCTTTCATTTTAATCTTTTTTTGATGCGGTGCTTGTGTGGTGCCACATTAGCGCCACTTGGCCTTAGATAATATCAACAACGAAACATTATATTCATGTAGGATTTTTAAGGCAATTTTGGACGGAACTATAATAAAATGTATATGTATCACATGAGTACAAGTATGGGATTTTTAGTGTCACAAAAAAAGAGTTTTAGGCAAATGCGTTACAATAAGCATAGTTCGAGATTTTTGTAGTTTTTTTCTCTATTTAAAAGCACTTATTATAAGATTTATAGCTGCATTACTTATCAAACTCTCCATAAGATTCATAGTTGCATTACTTATAGTTTTCTTGTTCGTAGACAAAGCTGATTTGGAATTGTCTTTCATTCCAAGGCATAACCTATATCCATGCGGCTTATATTCGCTTGGAGTTTGCTCCCAGAAATATAGTCATCCCTACCCTTCACATCAATCCCATGAGCCCCTTATCCATTCTCATTCGATTACAGTAGGGGAGTAAGTCAAAATAGAAAGACTCACATTGGTTTTAGGGATAATTAGGCTCAAATTGATGGCTTCCACCACGTCAATGTGACACTTTACTGTTGAGTTATATCCCTTCCCTGCTCTCATCAAGAAATAGAACTAACTAATTCGAAGATAGATGGTCAAGAAACTCAATGCCGTGTCTATGGAATTGATCTTAATAGCCTATTAGCTTGGCCTTATAATCTTTTAAAGCTCAGTTGAATTGACACAGCGAATTTGCATATTAGAGTAATATTTTCTCTTTATAAATAACATCTTGTTTTTGCATTCACTCCCGTGAACAAAACCAGTGAAGGTGGGGCAGCATCAATGAGGGTACTCCTGATGGCCAATTCTGTACCTTCAGCATACTCTACAAATGGAGAAATACATAGAATTGAACGTAACTCGAGTCTCCCTACAAAAATTTTGTCCTGTGGTTTTGAAGGATCCAACTACAGGAGACTGGGAATAAGTTCACTAACTCTTTTTTCAAGTTAAAAATTTCTTGCGATCTCATCACACAACTTAATCGGCTGAAGCATGGATCACAATATATATGGTGTGCTTATGAGATCAGCGCATTACATAACTAGACTTTAGATAACAAGCTCAAGATTATATGAGATAGAAACGCTCTAAAGACAGCAGCGAATATAGTATGTTGAAAATGTAATAAAAAAAAAAGAAAAAGAAATTAAAGCACTAACAGAAAAAAAAATTTATATATATGTTAAAAAAAAGAAAGAAAGGCCAATTGCACTCCCTTTTAGACGTAGATGGAAACCTCAATTACTATGCTTATATACACTGACAGATACATGAAGATGGATATAAGTAGATTTTTGGAAATTTAGGGACAGAAACGAAAGACTGAAATTATTTTTGTCTTCAACTGATATTAGAGATGTTCCTATATCCTTCAGATGACGCAGTCGCAGGAGAGGTACCTCCCAGAGGCATTGTATGCTTGTAATGTAGCCACTAACGCAACATGGTAAATTATGAATTGTAAATTGACAACGAGGCCTAGCGCAGGCAACATACACTTGTTAGGATAGTGAAGATACCACGAAGCCTGGTCAACGACCCTCTTCGATGATCGAAGTTAAAAGTGGTTCGCCGGAACTGACCGATGGTGTAGGCACACGATAGACAGGAACAGGCATCTTCACTGGGAGGTTAGGGACATCGCCCTCGAATTTCAAAACTTGAATCGCTTGCCGTATCGACGGCCTCAAAGTCCGATCTGGATGAGCACACCACAACCCCACCATTATCAAGCACTCGACTTGCGTCTCCTCCAAATCTGAGCCCATCCTTTCATCAACAGCCTCTGGAAGCTTCTTGTCTCCGAAAAGTGCCCACACCCACTCTACCAAACTCATCTCCGACTCTGGACTTTTCGGATCCCTAGCTCTCCTTCCCGTGGCGATTTCTAGGGCGACGACACCAAAGCTGTACACATCTGATTCTTTGCTTGCTCGGCCAGTGGTCATGTACTCAGGTGCAAGGTACCCAAACGTACCGGCTAAACCAGTAGTCTGTGGACCGAGTTCATGGTCCATCAGCCTTGCCAAAACCAAAGTCACCCAATTTCACATTGAAATTAGAGTCTAGCATGACATTGCTAGACTTGATGTCCCTGTGTATTACACACTGCTCCCACTCTTCATGCAAATAGAAGATCGCCGATGCTAAACCAATGGAGATTCTATACCTAATGGACCAATTGAGAGGACCCTTCTTTCCAAAGAGATGTGAGTCTAGGCTCCCATTCGGCATATACTCATAAACGAGCATGAACTCGTTCCCTTCGTGACACCAACCTATGAGCTGCACGAGGTTCCGGTGCCTTAAACTGCTGATGACCTTCACCTCAGTGACAAACTCTCTTTTCCCTTGCTTGGAGCCCCTCGATATTCTCTTTACCGCGATCATCGTGTATAGGTTGAGTAAATATCCCCGGTACACAGCCCCGAATCCTCCTTCACCAAGCTTTCTATCACTTGAGAAGTTGTTGGTTGCCGATGCAAGATCTTGGTATGAAAACCTCCTCGGTCCGGCGCGCCTCTCGAAGTCATCGTTGATGGACGTCAGCATTGCCGTCTCTGTTATCTTCTCCTTCTTCTTTCGCTTCCTCCTCATCCATATGATTCCCATAACTATTGCTGCACCAGAAGCTACCATAACGCTCAGCGGAATCGTCAACCCAAGTATAAGGCCAACCCTTTTTGAATTACCACTACTCGGTCCCTCCACAGCTAAACTTGATTTGAAATCCCACGAACCAAGTGTGTGTCGTTCCATGTAATAGCCACTTGCGGCCGAAAAACCAATTATGACCCATTCGGGAAGGACTGTCCTCAGATCGATCTGATACGAGAGGCTCGTGTTCTCCTGGGGTTTGGCGTAGTCTGGAAGCTCCAAGACACACTCAAATTCATTGTGGAGGCATTATATTGATCCATGCATCGATAGTATCTCCGCTATGATAAGTGACATTCCAAGGAGTGGTAACGGCTGAAGCAATTGACTTCGTGTTGATTCCAACATGCTCATAATTGGGGTCCCATTCCGGGTTCGCAAAAGAGTCAAACTCGACATGTATGATTTGATTTTGGGACGAGTCGCTGTTCGTGGTGTTATACAGCCCCAGAAACCCGCCTATCGAATTAACGGGGATTTGAAATCCCACGGGAGCCATGAAAACGCGAACCCCGCAGCGTAATGGCCATGAGGCTGGCCGTTCGTGTCGATGGTGAACTGGAAGTGGGTAGTGAAATCGGAGAGCTTCCCCGAACCGGAGTCCCATAACCGGACCTTCTCGTTGTATGTGGCTCGGCCCACATGGCAGAAATAGAGCTGACTCGTCATATCGACTGCTCCAACCATAGGCTTCGCATCTCCCTCGTACAGGATATCATTCGCGGCAGGATCGAAGCGAGAGATGTTGAATTCAAGGCAAATGGCCGAGTACACAAGAAGGAAAGAGGAGAGGAGGGAAAGAGGTGTTGAAACTGATGAAAACATTATTGGACATAGAGTGACCAGAGAGAGACCTGAGATTGTGCAATGGACGTTGCTATAGATGAAAATGTCGCTCAGATTAAATAGCTTGATGTCTTTATCATTTGTTAGTTGTCATGATGCCTAGGTTTCAATGACTCGGGCATATTCTATAACAGAAGGAAGATCTACCGGAGAAAAATCAAGAGCTTGAAAATATAAACAAAGACATGTAGCCATCTGACTTCGATCAATCGCCAGCACCATTCTTTCGAGGTACATAGGAAATGCTTAACAATTGCGAGTGACTCGTTCAATTCACATATAAAGCCATATTTGAAAGGTGCATGTACGATTAGATCGTGGAGAAGACCAATTCTCGTTAGGTCGCACTTGAGGCAGCTATGGGACAAAGACTGTTGGACGATTTCAACAGAAGAAATCTAAAGGCCTGCCCACAGCAATTAGGCATTTTCGCTTAACTAGCTTTCAAAGGAATTCCAGAAATTGAGAATTAGAACTCGGTGCTTTGATAGAAAAATGGATCCGAAATGTAATGATTCTTATTTTATATAGATTAATAAAAAAAAATCTTTTGAATTATCAAAGCAAGAACTTTGCGTAGGAGTTGAAGTCCCAAAAAGACAATTAGGAATTCCTTTTAATGGGAGATCGGACTGTGTTTCATTGGAGGCGGAAAATTCGCCTACTTTTTTTTTTGGACTGAAACTGATATTATTAATATTAAGTGAGTAGACAGCCCGCAGCTACAGCATCCGTAAGCAAAATATCAAACAAAGGAAGGGGCGGAGAGACAGCCCAATCACTATGAAGACCACCTGCCGCTTGGGCTTTTGCAGCCCAGTCGGCTGCAAAGTTTGCCCTACGAGTGCAGAATGTGATTCTGAGAGAAGCGAAGTGACGCAGGAGCTCAGCAGCTTCGTCGAACAGGGCACGGAGCTGCCACGGAGGATCAAGGCGGTTATTGATGGTGTCCACTAGGAGGAGGCAGTCGGATTCGATGTGTAGAGGCTCTTCCGCTCTGTTGTGTTGGAGGAGGTGGCTCAGGGCGAAAGTTAGAGCTCGGGTTTCAGTGTGCAGAGCCGACGACGCAGGTACAGTTTGGACCATACCCTCCTTCATCTTCCCATGTTGGTCTCGGCAGATATAGGCGATATGCCCCGTCAAGATTGATCTTTAATGTTCCTGGATCAGGGGCTTTCCAGAAGTTGCCGCTGTCGGGGGAGGCAGTCTGTGGTCGGTTTGAGGAGTGGTGACGGTTGTGGGCCGTTTTAACCTGAGCAGCAACAGCTTGGGCAGCATGGTGAGGATTCGGGTGTTGTCGACAGAAGATGGCTCTGTTCCGAGCCTTCCAGATCTGCCAGAACACTACAGCAACTACTTCCAAATCAGGTGAGTGGTGCTTCCAAAGTATATGTTCGACAATCCATTCTTCTACTCTATGTATAGTCGAAGCATTTATGGGGAATCCAATGCTAGGGTGCGACCATAGGGCGGTAGTCCACGGACAGCCAAACAGGAGGTGTTCAATCGATTCTGGTAGGTGTTGATTGCAGATAGTGCACACGGGTTCAGGAGTTATGCTTCTTCGAAATAAGTTAGCTTTGGTCGGCAAAGCATTTTGACAGACTGCCCACATAAACATTTTAACCTTAGGTGCTAGTTTGAGCTTCCATATAGATTTCCAGAGAATAGAAGGTGCTTGATAGGAAGACGAAGCCTGCTGAGGGGTGGTTGTTGGAGCAGCTTCCCTAATTGCAAGGTACCCGCTCTTGACTGTGTATGTACCTTGGGTTGTGGATGTCCATACCAAGCGATCAGCAGTGAGATCTACCCTGACTGGAATTTGTAGAATATCCTTTACGATTGAGGCATCAAAGAGGTTGTTGAGTAAGTCCTTGTTCCAGTTACTCTGGTTAGGCTCCAGTAGGTCCGAGACAAACTCAGGTTCCCCTCTAATTGCTGGACCATAGAGTAAGCCCCTGGGTAGCCACCTAGCTTGTCGTATTTTGATATTGGATCCATTGCCCACTGACCATTGGAGGTTAGGTTGGATCGCTTCCCTGCCTAACAGAAGGCTTTGCCACCCCCAGGAAGGCTTGGTGCCTTTATCAGCTTGAAGGAAATCGGTGGTAGGGAAATACAAAGCTTTAAACAGCTTACACCAGAGGGAGGAAGGCTGTTGAAATAGGCACCACGCTTGTTTACCAAGCATTGCTTTGTTGAAAGCTATAAGATCTCTGAAACCCAAGCCTCCCGATGCCTTAGTAGATTTTAAGATCTCCCAGTTCTTCCAATGGATGCCGGACTTCGTACAGTCAGTTTGCCACCAGAAACGAGCTACCTTCTGCTCACTAGACTTGCAAATTGATATAGGCAGTTTGAAAACAGACATAGAATATTGAGGGATAGCCTGCACCACGGTCTTAATCAAGGTTTCCTTGCCACCCTTTGAAATAAGGCTTTCCTTCCAACCTTCAAGCTTATTGTTTACTCTACCCAAAATCCAGGCAAACATAGCCTTTTTGGACTTTCCCCAATCAGAAGGGATCCCTAATATTTACCTGTACGATCAATCATAGGGACTCTCAATGCACCGGCGAGATTTTCCTTTAGGCTAAGCGGGCAGTCCTTGTTAAAGAAGATGCCTGACTTATTCCGATTTAGTTCTTGACCCGTGGCTAAGCAGTATAGGTTCAATATGTTTGCCAGGTTTTGGCATTCCTGTAGGGTGCCATCTAAAAAGAAAATGGCATCGTCAGCGAAGAATAGGTGAGTAAGAGTAGGACAGGACCTGTTAAATTTGATGCCGCGTAGATTCCCCATATGAAGTGCGTTATGGATGAGTGTTGATAGGAGATTGGCCTGAAGGATGAAAAGATAGGGTGATAACGGGTCGCCTTGGCGAAGACCTCGAGTAGGTTTGAAATACGGTAGCTGCTGTCCGTTGAAATTGATGCTGATAGTTACGGTTGAGATGCATTGGGAGATCCACTGAACCCAGGTAGGATGAAAGCCAAGCTTAAGGAGATAGGCCGTGAGGAAATCCCATTCAATTCTATCGTAAGCCTTCTTCATATCTGTCTTTAAAACTGCCTAGAAATGTCGTCGTCTTTTACGAGTCTTGAGTTGGTGTAGAATCTCTTGGACCATAAGGATGTTGTCTTGAATTTGACGCCCAGAAACAAAGGCTGTTTGTTCCAATGAGATAAGATCGGGTAGAAAGGGTTTCAACCGATTTGCTAGGACTTTTGAGATGATTTTGTAAGCATAATTACATAGGCTAATGGGGCAGTACTGCTCTAGACCTTCTGGTGATGGAATTTTTGGTATCAAAGTGACTGAGGTCTTGTTAAGAGCTAAAGGCAGCTTACCGGACTGTAAGAAGTTCTGAACTGTAGTAAAAATATCATCGTGAATGATATCCCAGTTTGATTGGTAGAAAAGGCCATTGAGTCCATCCGGGCCCGGGGCTCGGGTAGCGCCCAATTGGAAGGTTGCGAGTCGGACCTCCTCTCGAGATAACGGAGCTGTCAAGGTAGAGTTCATTGCTGGAGTCACAATACTTGAAACCTGGGCTAGAATGGGACTAAAGTCTCGGTTGCCCACTGATGTGAATAGGTTAGAATAGAACGTCTGAATCATCCCCTTCAAGTTTTCTTCATCTCTTACCCAACCATTATTGGAAAATTCGCCTACTTGATTGTACCAATTTGCAATTTTTTCGTAACCTTGTTGCTTGGTCTGGGGCCTCCCTCTCTGTCTGTGATCTACTGCCACCTTGTGATGGTTATCGTCCGAAAGCAACGACGACCACCGTTCTCACTCATCCGATAAAACTTTTTTGATTTAGGATGTGTTTGTTTCACGAAAAATATAACGTTTTTGGAAAATGTTTTATGGGAAACCATTTTTCAGGAAAATGGTTAGTTTTCCTTTATTTGGTGATACATGACTGAAAGTATTTTCTGGTATTTGGATCACATTTGTAAAATGATTGAATGACATTTGACCTAATAATTAATAATAGCGTGCCTCTTACTTCCAAATTAATTTGTTGAATCCATATTACTTAATAAACGATTTTTCTTGATCAGTTTAGTAAATCTAGAATTTGAACTTGCAAAATGAAAAGGAAACCTTGAATTCATACACATATTTTTTTATATATTTTTTTTTTCTAAAAATGGACATGATTTCCAATTACAAGAGCAAGTCAAAACAATCTCATTAATCGCTTCAATACGTTTGGCTCTCTTCATATGGATGCACCTCTCATGCGGCTCTCCGCAAGTTATCTTGAATTGCCCATGGACACCACGAAGGATGCTTCCAATTTTGCCAAGCAACTCAAGCCGATGAGTTTTGCCCTTGTTAAAGCTACCAAGCAAGTTCATGTTTCTCAGGCACAATGTCCCATGCAGTACATGAGCTAAACATTTCATAGTTTAGTACTAATGTCTCTATCTTCCCATGACGCATTAGTATAAATTGTGCCACAAAAAGCTACTTGGATAGCTACTACAAGAAGTAATCAAAGAACATTGTGCCACAAAAAGCGACTTGGATAGCTACTACAAGTTACCAAAGGCCCAATGTTCAGACAATATCAAGAACAAACATTCAAAGTCTGATGCTTAGCTACTTGAATAGCTACTACAAGTAACCAAAGAACAAGTCTAATGTTCAGACAGTATCAAGAACAAACATTGAAAGTCAGATGCTTATCAATACCCACTTTCTCTTCTATTTAAGAAATCTTCGAGCCATAACTTCTTCAGCTTAACACTCTTGACAATGAATGTTTTTGCAACTCTCTCCTTGTCCACTAGATAATCAAAGGCATGTGCAAGGGTAGCTTCATCAAAACCTTCAATCTCCATCACTTCTTTGTAGAGCTCAGCAACATCCAATTGATTTTGACTCATCTTTTTTATTGTATTAGCAACCTCTCCAATTTGCTCCGAGAGCATTGCAAACCTATCATCCTTGTTAGTGACACGACTTCGCTTTCTATTAAATCTTGAAGGATCTTCTATTCCTTTCGTAGTATTGTTATTACCATCATCTAGTTCAGTTGAGAAGTCCAAATCGCCAAAAGAATGTAAGTCGATGTCTCCAAATTGTTTTGCAAAGCATCCTGTGGCCATTTCTTTTCCAGCCACCAAAGCGAGCTCATCGTACATCTCGATTTTCTTGTTCAAGTACTTCTCATGGGTAGGATGTGCCTACGAAAATCACAAAAACACAAGTATATAAGTAGGTAGATTTGCCATTTATGATTACAGTAACTTACAATCTGCTCATCATCTATCTCTCTTAATTTTTATTTATTTTTATATGTAAAGAACATATGACGCATAAGCAAACAAAATTATTGCAGCCTCCAATTCCTACATATCTCAACATGTTGCATGTATAATAAATCTCTTGAATCAATGAATTTCTAGTTGCCTGAATATAACAAACTGTAGCATACCAAGGTACATAAACTTAACCCACAATTTTTGGATATCAAATGCTAAGAGTATTAAGTTATATAGAAATTTGAAAAGCACATTACCGTTATTTCTTCATCATAAACTTCCTTCCGAACAACCGTGATCATCTTCAAGTTATGGTCCCACTGAAATCCACTTTTAACCCGCAATTTTTGGATGGTAGCCCAATTGTTTTTAATAGTTCTAAGATGATTGTCCACATGATCAGGCTCACATTCAATCCCAAATTTCTCATTTATAGCTTGAGCAACTCAAACAAAGGAAGATGGTTTAAAGGTGGCTAAAAGTTTGTTCCCTTTGGAAGCCTCATCAGCTAGTATCTCTAAAAACCTACTCTCCATAGGTCCTGACCATCTGAAATGCTTGGACTTCCCTTCTCTAGTCTTGCGCATTGCTACATTATCAGATATATCCCACACAAGAAATTGTGATAAACAAAGAATAACACAATAACATACATCATTTGACTACTGAGACAAGGAAATATCACAATGATATAAAGTAGTAAATCAAGTTCACATTTACAAGAACTCCAATCACAAAGTATTCATGTCACATCAAAAAACATCAGACAACTTCTAAGGAGATACAAATACTAAACATTCATTCTATGCCTACTATAGTCATCCCACATTAAACGTGCAATACTATTTCTTTTTGCTGCCCACTCTCTGTTTTCCTCCCTCTCCTCTCTTTGTGTTTGTTGATGTCTTCTTTCTTGACTTTGAGATTCGACCTCTACATTTAGTTCTTGCATAAAGGGATCATAAGAGTCAACTCCCATAATGAAGTTATGTAAAATACAACATGCTAAGACCACATCAACTTGAGTATCAAAAGACCAAAAGGGTTCGGCATCTAATACACGAAAACGCTTTTTTAGGACCCCAAATGCCCTTTCTACTGCAGACCGTAAAGATGAATGGCGATGATTGAACAACTCTTTCTCGTTCTCAAATGAGTGGTCACTAAACTCCCTCTTGTGATATCGAACTCCATGATATGGAGAAATTATTCCCGGTTGGATGCCATATCCAGCATCAGCAAGATAGTATTTACCTACCAATTTTATGTAAAGTTTCAATAACATGTTTCAAGAAAATAGGATATAAATTTTATAGAAAATATGGAATGGTCTATACCTTTAGGAATTTTCATTCCTTGAGGCCTTGAAAGTGCATTTGTAAGAATACGAGAGTCATGGGATGTGCCTTCCCAACCGACCAACACATAAATGAATTTTAAATCATAAGTAATAGCTGCAAGAACATTTTGTGTTGTTTTCTCTTTTCGACCACGAAATTTTCCTTGAATTTATGGGGGAACCAATGCACGGACATGGGTACCATCAAGAGCTCCAACACAATCCTAATGTACTCAATAAGTAAGTAAATGTAACAACAAAATATCAAAATGAAGTTCGTGACACTTGTCGTATTACATACCTTAAAGTATAGATAAAATCTTCGATTCTTGGATATTGTCGGGTGTATAGTGCCATCCGGTGGTCTTATAACATGCTTGTATAATTTTAGAATTGCTTGTAAGACAATTCTAAAGTATCGATGAATGGTCTCAGTGGACCTATTGAACCTTGACCCTATTATTCTCAACCTCACATTATGCCCTAAAATATGGCAAAAGACCAGCAATTGCTCTTTAATTGACACATTTACTATTTCGTGTAAAAAATTAATTGACCTAAGGACTCTACACAATTCAAAGAAAACTTGTGGTCTCATACATATTTGATTGACACAATTAGTATCTCCCGAATATAAAATGCGATTAATGAATAACTCTCTCTCAAAATTTCTTTCCCCCCGTGGCGCTCTAGGTATCTGACTACTAAAAGCTTCATCCTCCATTACTAACATACCAACTGCCATTATTGACACGGCTGCACCCATTATTGCTCCATTAACATCATTATTTTCCATCTACAAGTAATAATAAGAATTTTCTAAGCCTGTCATGACAAATGTTTTATCTTAAGGGTAAACCCAATAGCAAACATTAACTGTTATGACAAATGTTTTATCTTAAGGGTAAACCCAATAGCAAACATTAAATAAATAAATAAATAAATTGTTAAAAGGATTAAGAAGGCTAGTGCAGCAACATCAACAATAACATAATCAACTCTCGAAGGAACATGTAAACCAACCACTGACTTGCTTAGCAATAGAGGCACATGGATGTAATTTGCAAAATATGCTGCTCCACTTCCTGAGATATGTCAAGACATATCCATTGCAGGAAGATGAGATTAAAACACCAATCTTATGTCACACGACTACTTAAATTTTAGTGCTATCAACAATGGACAAGTGACTACTCCAAGTGACCACATTCACATTATCTCAAGCAAAGAAACAATTTAAACAAGGATAAGCAATCTCAACAAAGGCCAACCACAAGAAAAATAAACGTAGGTTACATAAATCTCAAGAACTAGAAGAAAAATTCTTCATACTACAAGTTTTGAAACATGTGTGCATGATGCACAAGATACTACTATTTTTTATTTCACAAGAAATAAGCTAAGATATTCATAATCTATTAAACAGATTAAAAAATCAGCAAGTGAAAAATCCCCGAAAGATAAAACTTAAGGGTATGCCTCTAAGGGAACTTCATTAATAAAATCAAGCATGCCAAATGCAGATATTCCAGAAACAAGAGCATCCTGGCCATTGCAATCCTCACTTACTAATATTTAGAACACAAGGGAATAAAATGTTAATGACATGCACTAAAACTAACGAGTGAAACATGCTGTGAAGAAAGAATCTTTGTATCTTGCAAAACTTGGTTTATCAATGGTCCAAGTGTCACATAAGCATTTGTAGCATAAGCTGTATGCTGATATTCTTCTTTCTAGACAATCAAAAGAAGACTTAAAACTTACCAAGAGAGTTTGAACATTTGACTAGCGGGTGTATATATCAAGGAAGCTCTTCACAGGAAAAAAAAAAGAAAGGAACTCTAGAATGAGGAAATCACACAGGTGTAACATCTTATTTACAGTTCTAAAAAGATATAGGAAAAAGTTAAAATTCAGTTATGTCTTCACCCATGTGAAAATTAACCACATCAAAAGACCGTTATTTGGCAAGAGTGATTAAGAATTTCTCTTGCATCCACCACAGACGCAGATTCAAGTACTCATTCTCATCCCAGACAAACTGACAATAATACAGTAGAAAAATCACAAAAATAATTAAAAAGGTTAGGAGAATCTAAGTTCTTATCAACACTCGATCCAATATCAACTGTATCACCAGTTGCTCTAATTGCTCCTTCTTAAGATCAGAACCTGGAGAAGATACACAGTAGAAAAGATAACATGAAAGAAAATTAAAGCTGGAAGAAGGGACAATCACAAAAGGAAGTTACAAACTCCTAGAGTGGCATTATCAAGCAAGAAAAATGGATCATTCAAAATAAATGGATAGCATCTCATAAGAGGAGATTTATCAGCATTAGAACAAAAGGAAAACCCATTTACGTAAAACCTATTCGTTTGTAGCTGATTGCCAAAATTGTTTGATTGATACCAAATAACATTGTCTCTAGAAAAGACCCAGGACGAACTTTATTGGTTTGTCCCATGCAGATGTATTTTTATCTATAATAACTAAGATTTAACCCGATCCTTCAAGTATCTTTACAAATATCTTATGTCATTTATTAATTCAACATGAGTCTCCCTACTGCAATCTATATAAGGCTGCCACAAATTTGAAGACAATTGGGTACAAATAACATAGCCAGACTAATTTGCTTGCCATTTCACCAAACACTTGATGTGCATTCGATTAAACGGCACAAGGAAACAACAAGATAGTGAGAACCGCAACCCAATCGATACGAGATCATCAAGACTAAATCGAAAGTTACTAATATAATCTCAGGCGTGACTAATGTTCATGCTAACAACAACAAAGCTCTCGGTTTCTCTTCCACATGTGTAATGAAAGAATGTACTGAACTTCCACGCTCAATGAAAACTAAAAGCTCCAAGGCTCTAAGTTGTTGAAGGTTTGAAGGAATATATTGGTTCAATAAACTTGAGTCCATTGATGGAGCACACGGATTCGAAGCTCAAGCGCACGAGAACATCGCAATCCGAAGAGCACTGGATGTGGCAAGGTAAGCGGCGGATTCCAGCGCCGATCAATGGGGCAGAAGCTTCTAGAATACGCAGGGAATCGAGAGAGAGAGGCTTTGAGGGGCATTTCACTTCAATTGCTTGAAGAAGATAAACGGAAACGTGAATCAAACAACTGAAACGCAAAGAATCAACATCAACTCAACGATTTAAAGCATCGATCAAAAAAAAAAAAATTTGAGATTATTCTCAAATCGGGAGGAGAGAGAACCTGGATCTATGTTGAGCATTGTTGAAGAAGAGCCAGACCTTGAAGGACGAAGAAGAAGATTTGGATTATTCTCATGACACTTTTGCCTTATTTTTTATTTTATTTTCCTCTCTTTTTTAGTTAATTTCTCTGTTATTCTTTCTTCTCTTTCCATCATTCTCTAATAAAATTGTATTAAATAGTAAACTATACTCACATTCCTAAAATACCTAAAATACGTAAATTTATATTTATATGTTGAATTTATATTATAAAATAGAATTAAATTCAAATATATAAATAAAAATAAGATTAAATTAAAATAACTAAATTGTTATTTTTTATTTTGAATTTCCCATATTAGAATTCAAATATTATTTATATATTGAAATATAATTTAATTCTGTTAATTTCGTTAATTTTGTTAATTTAAGAAGTTTGTTATTCGATTAAAAAGAAACTTTTCGTTAATATGGATGTTAGAAATTCTATCTACCTTTATCATATCTCCCCAATGGGAAATGAAAGGGAATATGATTTGTAATAATAAAGGATATTTGAATCTTTATTTGGACAAGTTCCCACATGTAGCGCAAACTAACAGAATCCATCCCAAAAAAAAAGTCAACAACCTCTCAAAGGAATTCTGAAGATGGGAATTTAGAAACCCATTACATTGATAGAAAAATGGAATGATTCTAAATATCGATTCATAATAACTAAATAAATAAATAGATAAACCCTCTTATTTTGAGTTGCCGAAGCAAAAACTTTATACAAGAGTTGAAGAATCAAAGAGAGAATTAAGATTTTTCTTTAATAGAAGATCAAAGTGGTCTCATTGGAGGCGGAAAATTTGCCGCCTTGATACTAGCAATTACCAAATTCTTCTTAAGTTAGGTAAAAGAAATAAATTGGATAGCGGAGAGAATATTGAATAGTAAGACACCACCACCTCTCTCTCTCTCTCTCTCTCTCTCCATACACATCAATAGCTCCTTTCGAGTCATAACTTATTCAACCAGTTATACCCCTATTTTGGAAATTCAGTAAAGATCATCCATTTTGAACTCGTTCACACATATTTCTGCTAAACTTTGCTCCAAACTTATTTCAACTCATTATATAAAAGTTAGGCAATTCGTGTACTACTTTTTTAAATAAGGACTCATCCCTAGTGACGTTATCTCCTCGGAATAAATAGGAGACGGATAAAGCAATTTTTTTTAGTGGATTTATTAAGGAGATAGTCAAATTTATCTTACATTTATCGCATGAGAACTTGACACCTCATCAGTATATCCATTGGTGGGTCCATATTTATTCCCCATGTCCTTTTCTATTTTCCACATTTTTCCCCTTTGGCACTTTTTCATTTCGCCCCTTATAACTCTATGTCCTTTTCTATTTTCCACATTTTTTCCCCTTTGGCACTTTTTTAATTTCGTCCCTTATAACTCTCTCTCTCTTTCTCTCTCTCAAGCAAGACCAAATTTCAGACATCGCAGATCCGCAACAACTATCGGCAGTGCCACAAGCATAATATTTTAGAGGTGGTGTAATTGATAGAAGTATTTGATTTCACTTTCTATGCAAATCTCTATATTTCATTGCACTATATGAAAATTTTAAAATTTTATGGCACTTTGGTGACAAGTAGTGCTAGAGAGAGAGACGGTTAATATGCTCAGTGTTGACACCCGAATTTTGTCGATACGTTTAAGTATCCATATTTTGCAAAAATATAAAAATACATGAAAAAATAAAGAAAAACAAAAAAAAAAGAGAGATAGCAAGAGTTTAATTGAATTGAAAAAAGTAGAGTGGGCTAGTGCTGTCCAGCCCACTTGTCTAAGCTTTCGGCTCACTCCTTTGACCTATTTCCTCATTTCCCTTCCTCTCTTTCGGCCCATTTTTATTTAATTCTTTAAGCTCACAACTTGTGCGGAAGAAGACAAGAAAGGAGCCCAAGCCTTGTCTCCCATCTCTTGCACAAGCTCACGCCTATGAGCTATGAAGCACGAACACATTCTAGGAGCTTCGGTGTCGTACTGGACACCCCAACATGTACTAATTTGACATATTTGAGTGTCTCTATGCTCTAAACTAAATTTTTAGATAGTTCATAGCTAAAAGGCAATTCCTTGAAAGCTTGAATAGAGATTCGCCTAGTGTAGGATAGCATATCTGCTGTAACTAAACTGGTTGCTCCAACACACGGTCAATACGTGTCGAAAAATCGGATAGGCGGTCAACTCTTTTCGACAAGCTCCTACATGCGTGTCTGGAATTGCGAGAGGCATGGTGGTTTTCTAGAGTGGGTCTGCAAGTGCAAAGGGAGAAAGAATGTTAAAGAAGGAGACGGAAGGTGAAGGCAAGAGCAAGGGAGCAGAGGCGAGGCCATGAGTGACCGCGAGGCCACAACTACAAGGAGTGCTAGAGGAAGAGTAAAGACCGAGGTGACATAGAGGGCCACGACTGCGATGGAGGGTCGAAGGTGAGGCTGTAGCTGCGAAGAAGGGAGGACTGTAGACAAGGTGGCAAGCGATTGCAATGAGGCTATCTAAAGAGAGTAGAGATCAAGAGGAAGAGGATCGTGTGAGGAGAAGGAGGAGGAGGAGGTCACGGTTAGGGTTTTAGCGAGAAGAGTAGATTAAAAAAAAAAAAAAAAGGGAATTCTGATGGGACTTGGCGTGATTTTTTCCTTTTTGAAGAAAAAAATTTTTAAATGGGGATTCTATGGAACTTTGCGTGATTTTTTTTTTTTTTTGGAAGGAGGGGGTTGGGGGATGACTTCAATTTTCAAGAAAGGAAATGATAGGTGATGGGGGAAAGAAATGAGGGAAAGAAACCGCGGGCGGAAGGGCGGTTGGGGTGGTTGGGGTGGTGTGAGGTAGAGAGAAACAAGGGAAATGACAAGTGATGGGGGAAAGAAACCCGGGGGCAGGGGGTTGGAGTGGGGTGGGGAGAGAGAAACGAGGAAGGGAAATAATTTTTGGGGGAGGGAACGAGGGAGGGAAATAATTTTTGGGTGGTGGGGCTTTTTTGTCAGAAAAATAAATAAGCGGGCCTAAAAGTGATTCAAAAATAAAAATACTGAATGTTAAATAATGATAAATTTTGGTTATTATAGAAGATTATAGATTTACTTATTTAAATAAATTGATTCTAATCTCTTGTTAATCATTAGTTTCATCAATAATTTTTGTTAAAGTTGAAAACATGTTCCCAAATATGGATACGCATTAATTATGAATATATCTTTCAAAATTTTTATGAATAGATTTATTAATATTATTAGTGTAGGTCATTATAAGCTCTTTTTATTATTTATTTATTTGTGAATTTAAATCAAATTAATTAAAAATAAAAATATTCATTTAATATATAATGTATTTTAACGTGTCGAATTTTCTATTTTGATAAATGACATATCCACAGTATCGTGTCGTATCACATGTCCATGTCAAGTGTCAATGCTACTTAGCCTGTGAGCGTAGAGAGAGAAGTGGGGAGGGAGAGAACGTTTGGTCGGGGCATAGAGGAGCGAGAGGATAGAAACAAGTGACGCGACCGTGCTCGACCTAAGGTAGAAGAGGAAAAACCGAGAAAGGGGGAGAGGCCGAGCAAGGAGGTGGTCGGCCATAGGAGAAGGGGCTCGAGCTCTGCAGAAAAAGGAGGACGTTGGCTCAAGAAAAGGAAAAAAAAATCTATTTTACGTGAGGGGGTCGAAGTTCGCCGAAGGAGAGGGGGTTCAGCGATTTTGGGGGAAATTGGTTCTTGGGCTCGCTGGTTTTTGGTAGACAGAGAGAACCGACAGGGGCTGGAGGGGCTGGTTTTCGAGAGGGAGGGGAGAAGCTTGACGGGAGTGAAGAAGAATGAGAGATAAATCCGCGGATGGAGGAGAAAAGAGACAGAAAGAGAGTAGTGAGGCGTTGAGCTTGAGCGAAACCCGCCTGAGTTCTTTCAAACACCATCTCTGTTGGCGGTCGAACGACAAGTTCCAATGGACTGAAAGGTCCGCCGGAGGAAAAGGAGAGCCCCGGCCGTCCTGTCAAGCTTCTTTGCTAAAGATGAAGCCCTTTCCGATCAGACGTCCTCATCTAGCTGGAAGAACACCTCGTACCGTCGCCGGACATCGTTGCTGACCGTGGCTGAACGGAGGTGCTCATGCCGTAGGTTCGATCCCTAGACTGTAAGGAAAGTTGTTCCTTGTCCATCGAAGCTTTGCCGGTGACCGTACGACACCAAAAGCTCCATCACAAATCAGGTAGGAGTTCGTTCTCAAACATCATTTTTTCGGCCCTGTTTCTTTGAAGGATCATAGACGCTTGATATAGTGATAAGATTGATCTATAATCTATAATGTTGGTTTATGTTTTTATGTGTTGAGATTTGAAACTCATCTCACCATGAACATGAATCTGAAGCTTGTTGTCCAAAACGCGTACCCCGAAAGAACACCGAGAAATTTTCATGTCTAAACTTGAAGTCGATTCATATTTGCATTTACATTCGTCGAATCCTACCTGACCCTGGTTTTTTGCTGGGTTTTCATGCAACTTTCTCAAAAATAGTCGGTCGTCACCGAGTCTACACCGTCATTGAACGTCCATTCCCTTCATTAGAGACCTCCCCCTCGCCAGAAAATCCATCGATTCGAGGCCGCACTAGTTACGCTATTCTTCCCCATTGTTATGTATTCATGCTTGTTTGTTCGTTGGATTGTTGGTTTTAAAATTTCGTTTTGATATGGATATTTGTGAGATTTTGTGGCCGCCGGAGTAGGCAGCCGGCAGTAGTCAACGCCCGTCGAAATAGACGACCAGCAGGTGGTCGTGTTTCTGTGGCAGCTAAGGACGGCGGCCGGTGGCCGGAGGGGTGTAGCGTCGGGACTTATGGTTCTGGGAAAAAACGAGTTGCAGGCGTTCATGTTCGGCAAAGAAGGCCAAAGGAAGTAGACGGTTGGAGTGGGAAAGGACAAACTAAAGAAAAAGCCAAAAGAGAAAAGGAAAGAAAAATAGAAATTTTTTTAAAGAACTAAAAAAATTGATTTTTTTAATCCTACTGGGTCGGATCTGGATTTGGGTCCGCTCAATGGTTCGGATCGGGTAAACGGCCCGATTCGTTCCCCCAATATAATAATGATAATAAATTTAAAAAACAATTATTAAAAATTCGAAAACTATTAAAAAATTAAATTGATAAAAATCTTAGGAAATAATAAAAAATTTAGAAAATTTGAAAATCAATGAAAAATTAGAAATCAGAAAATCATTAAAAAATTAGAAAATTTGGAAAACATTTAAAAATTGAAAAAAAAAATAGAAAATTCATAAAAATCTAGAAAATTCCAAAATTCATTAGAAAATTCAGAAAATCAATAAAATCAGAAAATCCAGAAAATAATTAAAAAATTAGAAAAATCATTAAAATTGATAAAATTCTTAAAAAAAAAATAGAATATTTTAGAAAATTGGAAAACTCTTTAAAAATATTAAAACCCAGAATTTGGCTAAGCTTTTTAGGGTTTTACAATAGGGTTCTTTGTCCTGAATTGCTTTTTTCTTTTTAGGGAGAATATTAGGATACTGGTGTGCTTTCCTTTATGATTGTATTTGGTTGCGCTTTTCAATATCCTGAATGCTATTTCCTACTCTAGAATGGTTAGGACAAGACCTAGAATTCTTTGATAGGTCGTCATGACGTTAGTTAGCACACAACCAAGCAGGTACTGATAAAACGTTAATCTTAAGGGTAACGTAATGAAGTCCCTAAGTCTAGAATCTCTAGTTGCGTAAATAGTAAAATTTCCTCTCGCATCTTACTTGGTTTCTAGCCGACTGAAAAGGTTAGTGATGATTCTTTAGTCAAAATTTACATATGCTTAATTGATTAAAATTTTGAACACCCACTATCGCGAGAGATATGGACTTGAGAGAGCCTGAGTCAATGGAAGACCATCAGCCCAAAGTTAACAATACTCCTAAACCTAACAAGCTCCCTTCTCGTGAGAGGGGTTAGGTCGCGACACTCGGTTTATTTAGTATTTAGAGGGTTATGCAATCTATCACCTCTAAAATATTATGCTTTAGCCATTTGCGAGTTGGGAAAAAGCCTCAACCAATGATGATGATGATGATGATAGTAATATCGTATATCTGATATTTAAAATATTCTCATAAGTTATGATATTTAAATATATTTATATATGATATTTAGTGCTGTTGCAATCATCGCTATGACTTTGCACTTTTTAGCAGCGATTATAGAACACTTTACCAGCATATGGTAGCCATTATGCAAATCGCTACTAACTTCTGTAGTGGGGATTAGAATCGCCACTAAAACACTAAATAATCGCTGTCAAAAATGAAATATTTTGTATTGAATGAGCCTTTCTCTCCAAACCCTTCATTTGGTATTCATAATTGGTTCTCCATGCACACTTCATTTTAAAATAGAAACATAGTTAAACAATAAGTTCTTGGAAAGCACTTGACCTCTTTCTGATCTGTTCTTTGATACTTGGGTCTTATGAGTAAAGAGTTTTAATCGTTCTCTTTTAGTTCCTATCATGAGGGTTATGGTAAACAAATCCTCCTCCACTTGTAAACATAGGCGAAATCGCTTATTCATTGCAAAATCCGTTTGTCAATTTCTTCGTTTCTCTGTCAATCTATTGTGACTGATCGATTAATTTTTGGGTTGTCATCGAATCTAAGGAGATGGATGCAGACGACGAACTTTGACATCGAGAGAATATGACCATGACGTTAATTTTGAATTTGTGAAAATTGAAGATTCCCGACCTTCTTCACCCAAAATTGATCGCAAAAGACATTCTTATTGTTGCATTTGACCTTGGTCATCCAATTCAGATGTCAACAAGAAATTTTTTGATATTGACAAATGACATTCAATTTTTTAATGTCTTTTTCATTTTCCAGTTATTTCCATATTTTTTAATAGCAAGCGCTGTTGGCTAAGTTATCATTTTCTTCAGCTAACAAATAAGAAGAATAGTTTTTTTTTTTTTTTGATCGAAAAGGATAATATATTACTATTCACATAGGAAAATAGGAACAACCCTTAACTAGGGCTTCATTACAAAGCATGTCTACCATAAGTTGAGGAGGAGAAGTTATCCAATTTGGCGAAAGGGATCCTCATCCATGGGCCTTCGCGGCCTAGTCAGCTAGGGCATTAGCTTCACGGCGACAGTGCTGCACCTTTAGGTTTCGGAAACAGAGCAGCAACGCTTCGCTTTTGGCAAACAGGCATGGCAATCCCACGGCGGCGAATGGCACCGGTTGATTGTTTCCACCAGAATGAGATTATCAAATTCCAACAATAGGTGAGATTCAGTTCTTCGTTGCTGTAATAGATCCTTGAGAGTGCATAATAGTGCTTGGATCTCCGTCTCGAGTGTAGATGTTGCTGGAACGCTGCGAGTGAAGCCTCCGATCATGCTGCCGGTGTGATCTCGAGCAATGCTTGCGATCGCGCCCATGTGATTCACAGTAGGGAAAGCTCTGTCCATATTAACCTTCACTGTGCCCTGCTGCGGTGGGATCCAAATCCGATTAGGGTTCAGCCAGGTGTTACCTTTTCACGATTCCTACTGCTAAGTTCTGAGATGAAGACGAGCTAGGGCGAAAGCTGTTTCAACAAGCTGGTCCGGGTGTATGTGTTGATGGCGAAAGACAGAGTGGTTTCGAGCTTTCCAAATTTCCCATAAGAGGCCTACAATGCACTCAAAAGCTGGTATGTCCTTCCTCTATTCTATTAGATCAGCTAGCCAAGCATCAATGCGGTGTGTTCTGTAAGCCGAAGTGTTGATCCGCCCTTGGGGGTGGTTCCGAATATACTGTGTCCAGGGGCAATACAGAAATAAATGCGAGGTCATTTTAAGATTTTTTTAGATCGTGATAAATGATGCAAAAAGAATTAACACCATAATATTGGACGGCAACACTGGAATGGTGACATTTCTTTCTAAGGCCCAACAATTTAATTATTTTATAACTTGATTATAGGCAAATGTTTATGGATTTATTAAAAACAAATTTAAAGTGAATTAAACCTTATGAAGGGACACACAATAGGGGAAAATAACATAATTTCCACTGTTATAATGTCAAAGTAATACTTTTCTAAGGCCCAACAATTTAATTATCCTATAACTTGATTATAAGCAAATGTTTAAGGATTTAGTTAAAAACAAATTTAAAGTGAAAATAAGCCTTATGAAAGGACACACACTAGGGGAAAATAACATAATTTCTGTTGAAATAATGTCAAAATAATACCTTTTTAACTAAGACATGAGAAAACATGTAGCCATTTATTGTTAGGATACACATGTAAGTTGTGCTAAAGAGAAGTCCCACGTCAGAGAATTTGTGTGGTGTTGAGCAATTAATATATTATAATCGGTCCATAACTCATAGACTTATTAAGTGAAGGTGAATCCACCTGGATATGTTAATGAGTTCGAACTTGGGTTCCCTCTCGATGATCTCCTTAGAAGAATGTATTATACTTTTGATGTGTGCTCCCAACAAATGGTATCAAAGCCAATAGTTAATTGATAGGCCTCCAATATGTTCCGATGTTTATTAAATATCTCAAAAAGGAAATATCATTATCAACACTTGTTATGGGTGAAAATTGCCATCACGGTTGGTGTAGCGAGAAAAGACACCATGGACGATTGGTTTAGCCTAGCAATGCGAGAGAAAGACCATGGACAGTCAGTCTAGTAACGCAAGGTAAAGACCATGGGTGATGAGATAAGTTGATGTAGAATGATACCTAAATTAAAGGGGAGCATACTCAACACTGGAGCTCACATGTGAAGGGGAAACAATTGGTCCAATGACATGAGATAGAAACCATGGGTGATGCAATCCCAAGTTAGCAACTGATGTTGGTTGGTTGCTGAGCATAGTTGCGGGTGCATTGTAATGACTTGGAGATAAGGATCAATCCCAAGTTAGCAGTTCATGTTGGTTGGTTGCTAAGCTTAGTTGTTTGTTCATTGCAATGACTTGGTTATTCAAGTTGAGATAAGTTATGTAAAAGGATACCTAAATTAAGAGGAAGCATACTCAACACTATAGCTCACACATGAGGGGAAGATTGTTGGTATGTATGTATGAGTTATGTTAGAAAGAAGTCTCATGTCAAAAAATTAATGTGATATAGAGTAGTTAATATATTATAATTAACCTATAAATCATTAACTTAAAATTTTGTGTGAAATAGGTCCAATTAGATACATTGACATGTTCAAATTTGGACTCCTTTTTAGTGATCTTCTCAAAAGAAGATATCGGGCTTCTACTGTGTATTCCTAACAATCTTCATGTTCGTGGATTATCATCTGGGAGTGGTCTGGACTTGGAGGTGATCGAACTCGCTGTCTCCCCTGCCCTTTTTCTTCTTCAAGCCTCCCCAATTCCCACTTTCATTTTCACAACGGGCCACTTCACGCCTTCTCTCTAATCCTCTCTCGCCGCGACTTCTAGATACTATTCTGTGAGTCGTATGAGTGGCGGTCTCGGTCTCCTTGATCATGGTGTCAGAGATCAATCATTTGCTCAGAGGTGAAAGGAGTTGAGAGATGGGTAAGAGACACCAATCTGCTTAAGCGTTGAGGGTTGGTTGAATCGCAGTTTGATTTAAAACTGGAATGAGACGCGGCTGTTCCATTCAAGCTTTGGCGAGGAAATGGAGTGGACGGCATGCCAGAATTGACTGAAAGGCTGGCTATTGTAAAGGACAATCGTCGCGGGACAGATTAGGGGAAGACGTGTGATTTCAGGGTTCTTGATTTGGCGTGATTTGACCCTTCGTGGGTAATAAAACAGCTGGATCGTGTGTAGACCCACAAGGAAAATACTAATCAATCACAGTCAACGAGGTTCATGTGGAAATCGACTGAGTTCTTGCCGAAACGAAGGACAAAGGAAACCCGGGATGTAAGGGGGCAAACCTGCGACTCTAGGTGGCAAATGGAGAAACAGTCTTGTGCATAACTTAATTGATAAAACTAAGGCTCAATTCATTTTGCGGAAAATAATTTTCAAAAAAACGTTTTCAGATTTTCCGGCATTCGTTTCACGGAAAATGAATTTATTGGGAAAATGTTTTCCATGAAAAAAAACAAAAAGTCTTCTAAATTAGGGGAAAATGTTTTCATTTTTGAAAAGTAGAAAACATTTTTTTACTTAATCTCTCTTATCTCACACCTCTACAAATCCTCACTTCCTTCTCCCATTTCTTCTTCTTCTTTTTTTCTTTTTTTATTTGAATTATTTTTTAATTTCCTTTTTCTTTTTTATTTCTTTTCTATTTCTTTTTTTTTCTATTTCTTTTCTTTTTTTTTTTTTTTTTTTTTTTTTCGTTTCTCAATCTTCTTCTTTCTTGTCTAGTCGTCGGCCGTCACCAAATGAACCTCAAACCCGTTGATCTCAAGCTCACACTCATCAACCTGGCAAGCCTTGAGCTTGATGCTCACGCTCGCCAATCTAGTGAGTGGAAAATATTTTCCTTACCGAACGCCGAAAAATATTTTTTGAAACATTTTCAAGGTTTAACCAAACACCAGAAAATATTGTCATTTTCCTGGAAAATGACTTCTGGGAAAATATTTTCCGGAAGTGGCCCATTTTCCGCGAAACGAACGGAACTAAGTGACCTTTCATATTTCTAACAAGCTTCTACATAGGGATTAAAAGCATATAGGAAAAGAAATATCAACCAACGGAATCACAAAAACCAATTTCATACCCGGAAAATAGAGCCTATTATTACCAAGAGGTTTAGTGAGAAAACTGGCAAACTGGATCCTGCTTACGAACTCAGTGCGCACACTATGGTTATGCACATGGTCCATAATAAAAGGGAAAATTGTCTAAAAAAATCATAAACTTATTACATTTTTGCCAATTTGGTTTAAAACATTTCACGTTTGGCCAATTGAGTCTCATCAATAACCAACGAAGGTTGCTCACCTCGGATGTGGGATGCCCTCACCGGCCTCGGGCGAGGGATACTCGAGCCAGGGTTGGCGAGGGTCGGCGACGCCTAGGCGGGTGAGGGCAACCCTTGCCCTCTCCCGTGCAAGGGCACCTCCTGCCAACCTAGGCCTAGGCATTCCTTGCTTGAGGCTGGCGACCTCCGCCCACCATTGATTAAGCATGGCGGTGGCTGGCAAAGGGAAAAAGAGAAAAAAAGAAAATAAGAGTAAAGAGGAAAAAATTAAAAGAAGAAAAGGAAAATTAAAAATATTAAAAATATTAAAATTTCACGTTAGCGTCGGTCTTGTCATGTAAAACGGCCCATGTTCACATCAACTATTTTTGACCAAAATTGGCTCAATTGGCAAAAACATGAAATGGTTTATTACTCAATTGATAACATTAAAAAGTTTAAAACTAAATTGATAAAAGTGCAACAGGTTTAAGATTTTTTGGACATCTTTCCTCTAATGACATGGTGTCTAACTTCGATATGGTTGGTCCAAAAATGTTGTATCAAGTGTCAAATCTATGGCGCATGTATCCTTGCATTTTACGGGCATTTTGAAATTTTGTAACCCTTGATTGTTACCTCATCCGAAGAATTGGAGCGAACATCTACCAAGAGTGATGTACTCAGACTCAATTGTAGACAATGCAATTAAATTTTGTTTCATTGAAGACCCGGAGACTAACAACATAAATACTTAGGCCAATATGGAATCTGTAAATACTGCATCTTAACTTCGAGGCTCTAAGGAAAGATATTACCTAAGGATAGAGAAAATAGATTCAATTAGCATATGCGCCAGAGTACCAGATATGCCAAGATCTGTTCGATGTTTACACGTAAACATTCCAATTGGCCTGTTCTTTCGTATTACACTTCGTAACATCTTGAGTGTCTATTGTCCTTTCTATGAATTTTTTTAGGAAAAAAATCACCAAGAGAGATTGGGCGAGACAATGAGTAAGGATCGAATGTAATCAACTCTTGGGATCGAGATATGGAGGACATATCATAGTTAATTGCTAAATTATATTTTGAGTTTGAGCCTTATATGAAACTCGACACGTTTAGAGGATTGGATTTTTTATTTTTTATTATAAATCTGGTGTGGTCTTTTAATCCTGCGCAAATCTGGAGTCTTTGGGCGCGGAAGTTGACCTTATTGTCCGTTGAAGAAGGTTATCTTTGACCCTTTGACTTATTGGACTTTCCTTATGTTGCGTACAGGGGGAGGCACTTTCGGATACGTGCGAAAAGAAGTGAACACTTATTCCTTATATGTAAATCCAGGAGAAGTCAGAGAAAAGAAAAGTAAAAGAAAGAATTTTTACATCTTGACTTTTCTTCTCTGTGGAACGACTTCGTAGGTTCTTTCGGAAGAGAGCAGCCGCACAAAGAAGACAGAAGGCAGCAGACTTTCTTGTTCAACTAAATATCTTGATGGGCTAGAACTTAACCTTCCTTCCTTGCGATCTCCCTGGATCATTGGGATTTTGTTGTGCATTACAACACTTACAAAATCAAAGAATTCTTGAAACACTCTTACATCTCTGTCTCTGTCTGTCTGTCTGTCTGTCTCTCTCGCTAGTAACAATAGCCATTTCCATAAATCCCCTAATTATGAATATATTCTTTTGTGAAACCGAGTAACACCTAAACAAGAAAGTAAACCTGATCCCCCAAGGAAACTATATGGTGACTTAAAATTTATCCAAATAATTTATCTGATCTTGGAAGGTATCTCCAAAGGAAAATGAGAGCCACATCTAAACGATGAATGCAAGGACGTAGAAACCAAATTTAATGACAAGGTAAAAAATTGCAGTGCCTAACTCATCCGGAGGCGCGAAATATTGAAATTTCGCTATGTAAAAATTGCATCAAGCACCAAAAGGAGCCCGCCACCCCCCTTTCTCTCTTCGCTTGGTCTGCTATTGCTAATGGCTCCTGTCTATACCATCTATTTCTAAGCAAAGTTTTGCTGCTCGGCTAGCTGAAAACAACCAAGTTTTAACAAACAGAGGACCAGAATGAGGAAGTTGATTTGATTTTTCTCTTTTTGGCCAAGAGGAAGTTGAAGATTAGCATAGACAATTCAACTGCTGAAGAGTCATGCTTGGATCACATTTTCCTTTGGCCTATAATATTTCTAATGGAGTTCTGTCATTACTGGAGGAGGCACGTCTTTTTTCCTTTCATAGATTGTATGCTTGACATGTTTTTAATAACATTTTTCACGTTGGCCGACATCACAAAGGTGCAGCTGTTGGGGGGTTTCGCAGGTCTGACCGTCGTCTACAGAAGTCGTCTGCGTTTGGCCCAAGTCCTGTCTATCCTCAGCTTGAAACGTGGACTTCAAAGGCCAACAGCTACGCAAAAATGTGTTCGATCAAACCACTTGGAGGCAATGGTCTTGAGAGAGACAGGGGAAGGGAGAACCCTCATGAGTTTTTCATTGCGTGATTTGACTTTGCCTTCCATCCCAACGTTAAGATTATTTTATCTAATGATTATTTAAGTGAGACGGAGATGAACGACTTTTAGTATTTGTAAGAAAAACGATAACATTTTCGAAACTTTTTTCTTTTTTGTTTACAATTTAATAGCACTAGCACAAGACTCCGTTAAATAAAGGTCATGAAATACTCTACAAGTACATAAACTGATTAATTTAGAATTTGACTTATACAGGTGACTATGGCCTAAAATAATTCCATGTAGTTGGAGAGATTTGAATAGGTGACCTTCAATTCATAAATAAAAAAATTGCTCTTGCCCTAATCACGTGAACCCTGCCAGTTGAAAAGAAGGAATTTTATTATAGGTTCTAGAATTGGGAAGACTATTTTTATGGGTACCAGGACTGGGATTCCAGTCTCCTTTCTCATTTTCCCCAATATCTAACTTGAATAGCTTCTTCTTGTGGGCTCTGTCACTGAGAAAATCCCGTTCGTCAAACACTTGCATATATTAATGAGGTGGACATGCGAGGGTTGCTAGACAAAGTCTCTCATCAAAAAATTAATATGATTTGGAATAATTAGTTGTTTACATGACTCAAAACTCATTGACTTAATCATTTAAAATGAAGATGAGTCTAGCTAAATATGTTAATATTTCGGAGAAATGGGCTCTCTTTTATTGATCTCAAAAAAGGAATTTGTGACAAACTATAATTCAATGGTGAAACTTTAGGACACTCTTGAGAAAATGCACAAGGTTCCATAGCTAATCGAGTGGCTCTGGAAGCATGTGTACCAACTCTTAATACCCAAAAAAAATTAAAAATTAAAAAGGGGCATTTGATATCCCTTCTAACTTTACGTTTTCAAACAGCAATTACATATGTCCTTAGCCTCTGCAACCCATCGAAATGTCATTGCCCACATATAAAAACATAGTCCCTCGTTCATATTCGCACATAATTCTTCTGAGCTGAGGAACGTGATCTTGCTTATGCTAATGAAATTATGTTGAGACTAGCACATGGAGTCCTGAACTAGACGTTACTAGTGAATTGTGGAAGCAGATCTAATGTAAAGTTGAACCAATGGATACTTTTTGATCGGATAATTACCGTTCGTTCTCGTAATAGAATTGCAATGGAACTCAAACAAATCTTTTCCCAGAAGGATTCAGCAGAATACAAAGACTCAACCCAGTAGTCGGGTGACGAACATCAAACGGTTCAGTCTATCTCCACTAGACCATGGGTCAAGACAAGAATGGGAATATAGCGAACCGTTGCCAAGTTGACGATATAATAAAGGTCCTAAACTAGCAAAACTTGTGTGGGGGATATCCTCATGAAGGCAGTGATGAAGTTATAAGAACCACCTAATGAGTTGAATTCTTGTTGTTTAGTACATACCATGCGCTAAAAAATAAAATATTGCTAATGACTTTCGTTTTCTTAATAAATTAGTTCTTTTCATTTTCAATTCCAGTTTTATCTTTAGATTGGACTAGAATTAGAGATAGCATATCTTCTCCTATATCTCGTTTCTATCTATCAACCAGGATCCCCATGCCTTTAGTTAACGTGTTATTGAATATAACCAGGAACGGATCTAGAAAGTTGAATTCTTTTTCATGGAGATTAACATGCCCTATAAAAAGAATTTTTCAATACTGAAAGAGAAAGAGCAAGTATAATAAACTAGCTAGTTGAAGAATTGAAAATTTCTTGGATGCTCCAGATGTATGTACGAAACCAACAAGCATGCCCCATTAGATGTTGGTCCTCATGTAGGATCTAAATGATCTAATGGGGGGTATAAGTTGCGCTCACATGCATACGCAATGAGAGTTTGTAGGACTTGCTCCTGTAGAGTAGTCGATCGAAATGCATTTACAAAGTCAGCTAACATGCACCAATGGACGTTGGCCATCATGTACTATCGACTTGATCAGATGATGGGTGTGAGTTGAGCTCACATGCATCGGGAGCATGTACGACTTGGTCATGCGGAGTACTTGGTAAATACGAATATAATTAGCATATAAAGTATCCATTAGGTAATTTCGTCCATGAACACATCAGTCCTTGGCAAAAACAAGAGTCGCTGTTAAAGTAATAGGAACTTTTTCACACTAGCGATTCAACGAAGTAATTATATGAACGGGGCTAATACACACGCAGTCCCCTATTTTTAGCAAGTGAATTTATTTCTTCAGCAAATTAATTCTGAGACTGATTGTCATAAACAAAATTTAGATGCTGACAACGTAAATTGGAAAATGGTACCTTAAGGAAAAAGAATTTAAATGTTGAGCAAAGAGAATGGTCCACGTCGTTCTTATTTAGGAAAATAATTTTGTATCACCGTCCATGAAATTTGAAATATCTTGCAAGACATCAAATGTGAAATGTCATGGTCCATGAAAGAACACCCACGTTAATTTGAGCGGATATTTTCGCTTGGTCCAAAAGCAGCACATCAAAACCCGAATATATCAACCGTGAGAAAAACGGAAAATTGACCCAGAATCCCAGAGAGGACCAAAACACGCGTCGAATACTTGGAATGTCCGAGTTTCTTGGCGATGATTTCCTTTATGAAATTAAACTACGCAGAGGAAAAAGCGAATACGAACTCGTCGAGAATTTGACAAAAGTCCATAAGCCCATGTATATACAATATTCAATTCGGACTAATTGAACCTTCCACGGACTTTTTCACCCCGTAGCCTAACTATAATTTTTGAGGACGATACTATCCTTAGTCATTAGCCCTTCATGTACTCGGCGCATCAAATAATCAAGGGGCAATTTGGGAAGTTCATGACCGTTGCGATTACCCACCCGGCTTGGATACGAACGCATACCAAGAGTGGAAGCGATAGTTGTAGTCCTAACCCCACCAAAAACAACGACAATTGTAGTTAAGACAAGTCATAGTTCAACTACACATATCTGCTTCACCATGCACTATAAATGGGCGACGTATTTGTGGGGGTTAAGCCTACCCGGACATGTTTTGCCTCTGCATTCAAGAGGTCGTTGGTTCGTTCGAAATCTTTTGAAGACGGTACATATAGAAAGGTATGTCCATGTGTTTCATATTGAAAGAGTAGCCTCGTCTCTTCTTTTTCACCTCTCCGAAGGTTACCCCTTCCAAAGAAACCGTTATCAATTCTCTCTTTATTTCCAATCTCTGCAGAAAGGCCAGCTCTTGATTGTGAGCCTGCGTTAAATTTGGATTTGCGGGGTGATTTTCTCATTGGCAGCGGCTATGGCGGAGATGGGTTTCCGGCGGTGGCAGAAGGGTTCGCTCCATGGGTGGTTGACCGCGGCAGTTCGCTTGCTTTTCTTGCTCTTGGCTTGCTCCGCGGTGGCGACAGTAAGGTATTTTCCTTGTGGCGTACGTTTTAGTCTTGCATTCATAAGAGAGAGAGAGAGAGAGAGAGAGAGAGAGAGAGAGAGAGAATGAATGAATTTATGAGTGACTTACGGTTTCTGATCTTTCAATGATTTTATATGCGCCGATTTATGGGCATTGATCGTTAAAAATCCTAGCAACGGAACGCAGCGAGTTAATCCTGTATTC
This sequence comes from Eucalyptus marginata, assembly GCA_014182565.1. Classification (NCBI taxonomy): domain Eukaryota; kingdom Viridiplantae; phylum Streptophyta; class Magnoliopsida; order Myrtales; family Myrtaceae; genus Eucalyptus; species Eucalyptus marginata. The sequence goes on along the minus strand of CM024592.1, from coordinate 23,851,638 downwards.
TCCATTCAAGGTATCGTTTAGTTGAAGAAGACCATTTGACCGTCCTTCAATGGTAATCAAGACTACTGCACTTAATTGCCATGTTTAATAGAAAAGCTTAAGAGCATATTAAACCACGTTAAATGTTATGGTCAGTTTTGGTCAGCCATAGAACCCCAGCCTGCTCAAATCGCTAAGAAAAAGGTTTCAGCTCAGTTCACCATTTTTTCCATGCACGACCATGAAAAAATAGAGACTAGAGGAAATCTCAGTCCTAGCACTCGTTGATTATTCCTTACATTCATTCGGTAACGGCCTGTAATCATTGCTGGAAAATGCTGATTAAGAGCACCAAACTTTGACATTAACGCTCACATGTCGGAATCATGAAACACCCATCGCTTCAACTGCTCCCTCGCAGGTTCCTGTCACGGTCCAACTGCTTCTCGTTGTTCTAAAGACGTCATCGAAGAGACAGCTCTTTTTAGGGTTTTGTTTATTGATCTCGTTATCGTTAGTCAAAGGGGGGAGATGGTGTTTGGTTGACGACTCTCTTATATTTTGACGAAAGAGGAAACGGATTACAACAAATAATAAATGAAATACGGAATGTGTTGGTTGAAAGACGATTTTTTTATTTCCTTATTATTGCAGAGAAGTTCGAGCGAACGAATATCCTGGGGTCCAGCTGAAAGTGCAAAATGATCAGGTGATTCAACACCCCCGCTCCTCATCATTTATGTTATGTAGGTCCATAAGTAATATAATTATAATTATAATATATATACTTCTCGAAAATGAAAATTATTCTCAATATAGATGAAAATAGATAGTGAAAATTATTCTCAATATCATTTAATGATATCATGTTCGATACTCTAAACTTATAGATATGTGATCTCTGATTCTGATTCTCATCGTTAATTGAATGTTTTAGAAACGGGATATTTTATTAACGATGAAAATAATAAATATTGAATTTATTGAGCCTCTACTGAAAAATTGTTCATTGAATAATTAATTTGGGAGTAATTTTCAGGTGGTGACGGACAATGGGATTGTCGAGGTCACGTTCTCAAACCCAGATGGGATGGTCACGGGCATCAAGTTCAACGGGATCGATAACCTCCTCGAGGCTCGCAATAAAGAAACCGATAGAGGGTATGTATCAATTATCAATGTGCACTTTCACTCTCTTACATTAAATCGTTTCTTCTTTTCTTTTCTTTTTTTTTTTTTTTAAAGAAAACATCAGCAATTTTCATTTTACAATATTCAAATGCCATGCATACATCTTCTACAATTAAGAAGCCCTAGCAAGGCGTAGTCGCAAAAAGAAAAAAAGAAAAAGAAAAAGAAGAAGTCCACTCATACAAACATGAAATAAAAATCACAACAAAATGCTATTATTCTGTCAACATCAATCAGAACAAGGAGTCATGACAAGGCCATCCGAAGTCATTAGTCCTAATGGTCATTGTCTTTGTCGTTAAAGTTATTGCTTACCACATTTTATCGTTGTTGCCACAGTGCTTTAGAGGTTTTATTTTGCTCAACATGTTTTTGGGAAAAAGCTACTTTTTATGTGAGTTAATTTCATTTCTTATTACTTTAGATATTACCAAATAGGTGTAATATCTATTACTATGTTAAGATTTTAAAAGAAAAGAAAAAAAATTCTCTTCATTTTTTAATATTTTCCTATTCTTGTTGGTCAATTTAAGTAAATATTGTCATCTTGGGAAGCCCCTTAAATCTTTCATTTGGAAAAGAAAGAGACCCACTTCCTTAGGACTTAATGCAGTGATTGTGCAAAAGTCACTTCTAGTATAACAAATCAAATTGCTATTAAAGAGCATATTCTAATTGAAAAAAAAAAAAAAAAAAAAAAGAAGGGATCAGGAATTTTTTATAATTCACGGAATATTAATCGACTCCGACAAACCTGTTGGAGATCAAGTCAACATCATCTGGAAGCCATATTCACCCCCACACGTCTATTCTCCACGATGATGTAATCCCGAATTTAAGAGATTGCAAATCGAGCCAATCGCTCCGGGAGAATCCTCAATCCTCATTCCTCAGTCGTCGGTAAAAACAGTGGGGCGTATGCGGACGCAAGGAAGCTTTCGTCCTTGAAAGCGACCGACTCTATTTTCCGTCTTGGACTGAATGCCGTTCTTCGGAAGTTATTGCTGATAATGCCCCTTTGAAAAGGTTAATTCGACCGCAGTAATTGACCAAAACAGTGCACAAGAACATAGATAATTAGAACGTTTCTCCTATAGTCTTTGAGAAACGTCAGCATTGACCATTGGATAGATTAGGTTATTTATATTTCTCCCTTCCGGTCAATTTTTCGCCGAAACTATGTAGAATTTTTCATCGTCATTTTTCCATCTGGGTCGTGAAATTTCTCTTATTTTTACAATGATTTTTGGATCATAGTTTAGTTTCTATGCTGTTTGACCAAAGAAGGAAACGAATTTTTTTCTCAACATGTTACTTGTGACATAAAAAATTCTTTAGTGACGCATGACGAGTTTTTTGCTGATGTTACTTTCAGGTACTGGGACATTGTGTGGAACCGGCCAGAGGGAGCCAGCATGTTTACGAGGTAAAGATCGGTTGCTTTCAAAGCAGCTCTTTATTGCTAGTACAATCTTATATAACTCCATAAACTAAACTATAAAATTAGGGTGCAAAAGCGTGTATTAGGTCAATTCGTGCTAGCACCAATCGTAGTCCCGAAACCATGTGGATGTTTCGATTTTCAAGGGGAATTGATGTGGATGACACGCGAAAATTAATGTAAAAAACATGTTAGGTCAACTAGTTCAATAGATAACATGGTAGCCAAAACCAATTACAGTTTTAAAAGGTGGGATTGTTTTAATAGGATTGAAGGAACAACGTTCAAGGTGGTAGCAAACACCGACGACATAGTGGAGTTGTCGTTTGTAAGCAGCTGGAGCAATTCTTCCGAGTCGTACTTGGCGCCACTCATCGTCGACAAGAGGTTAGCCAAAGCATTCTTTTGTTCATTTAATTTGGAAAAAAGAAAGGTCGATCAATCTGATTTTGAAGTGTTGCTGATGGTCGATTGCGATTGTACTTGGGGGCAGATTTGTGGTGAGACGTGGGAGTTCAGGGTTCTACGGGTACGCGATATTCAAGCACCCGAAGGGATGGCCCGACTTGGACATCGGAGAAGCCCGGATCGCTTTCAAGCTCAACGGACAAAAGTAAGGACCCGATAAAAATCATCTTATTCAATCTATCGTACATAATAAAACACGATATCACGTCAAAATGTTGCGTGATGTTTGTATAACGAAAGAAATTCTTCATTAGGAAAAGTTTTGGATGTTGCTTTCAATTTCAGTTTCCCATTTTCCTTTGATTGGGATTGGAGCGTTTCACGGGGTGATTGATTGGCGATTATTGTGCGTCGCCCTCTGTTAGGTTTCATTATATGGCTATATCGGATGAGAGGCAAAGGGTTATGCCAACGGACGAAGATCGCTCCAGTGGTCGTGTATGCTAGACTACAAGGAAGCTGTACTTTTGACTAGTCCATCCAATCCCGAGCTAGAAGGCGAGGTAAACTCGAACTACATCGGCTTCGTTTATGCGTTTGATGTTAATCATTTAAAAAATTCTAAAAAACATAAAAACCTCTCCAACTCGCATCTCTAGACAAATACGTATGTTTCGGGCAATGATCCGACGCTGGTGGGCGGATTGCAGGTGGATGATAAGTACCAATACTCGTGCGAGAACCAGGAGAACAAGGTGCACGGCTGGATCAGCAGCGATCCGCCGGTGGGATTCTGGATGATCACCCCCAGCCACGAGTCTCACACCGCCGGGCCTGTCAAGCAAGACCTCACTTCCCACATTGGCCCGACCACACTCAACGTAAGTGACCCGTCCTCCCCTTTCCTTGCACAAAATAAGCTCCAAACCCACATGGACATGGGCTTCGGCGCAGACCATCGAGGCTTTGGTCACGGGTCGGGCTTAATCCGACTCATCGAGCTAAGAACGGGTATGGATCTGGCCCGAGTGCGTCGACGGTCCTCCATACCGAAGACTAGTTTGATGAAAGAATAGTCCAGGTTTTATCGAAACTGGTCGGCAGAATTGTGTGCTAAGTGAAGCGTCGAATGAGCCTTGTTGATCTTTCTACAGGTGTTCTATAGCAATCACTATGCGGGGAAAGATGTGTACATGAGTTTCCGGAACGGAGAGGCGTGGAAGAAGGTTTACGGACCCTTCATGGTCTACGTCAACTCGGTGTCGCCTGAAGAAGACCAATCGAAGCTTTGGGCGGACGCAAAAGGACAGGTATTGCATCTTTTTTTCTTGCTTGAAATCTTGGTAATTTCGGATAAATGACCAACTTTTTTTCCTCTATTACTTCGTTGGATGCATTAATCGCTTTTGATTTATGTGATTAGATGTTGATGGAAACTGCCAGTTGGCCCTACGACTTCATCAGCTCGGATGATTACCCTTCCGCAGCCGGACGAGGAGCCGTCGGCGGTCAACTGTCGGTCCGGGACAGGTTCGATTCCCTCGATCGCTATGTTTCGCATTAGAACTACATGCATTTGCATAAAAAAATCTCGTTTTATATTCAAGGAGCTGAACAGTTGAAATTTCCTAATCCAGATACGTGGAGAATAGAGACATGGCGGCGAACTCCGCATACGTAGGGTTGGCAGCACCGGGAGAGGTCGGTTCGTGGCAAACTGACACAAAGGTAACTTCTTTTTATCTTCTATCATATGCCACAAATTTACCCAAAAGCGTCCGGTTAATTTCGTGGTCAATAAGCATCCGATAATTCTATATATTGTTCATCTCAATTCAGGGTTATCAGTTTTGGACTCGAGCGGACGAAAACGGATCTTTCGAGATTAAAAATGTCCGGCCAGGCATTTATGGCTTGTATGCATGGGTTCCCGGTTTCATCGGGGACTACAAATACCACTTGAACGTCATGGTCAAGCCAGGTAACTTCATCCTATCGGGACGTTTGAACAATACCATTTCTAGGTTTTTCAAGCCAATTTTTATTTAAGGAAATGTCAAGTATATTAAGACAGACCTACAAAATTAGCATGTTCAATGATGGGATAGATTGTGAGTAGGTCATTTAAATAAGTGAGTCACTTTCAACATCCAATAACAATTTATCATGTCATTTAAGATACGAGCTTTGTAATACAAACTTAGTAAATGTAACATTTCTCTTTTTTTGTTTTATCTCGGCCCCATTTCTCTAAGTTTGGGCTATTGTATGCGCATGGTCTTTGCTACTTATCTTGATCTAGCTATCACATTTTATTATTGAGGTAGAAACTTTATCTAGTTATGTTCAATTTAACAGCCAGTCCAAAAGGGCTTTGGAATTTTATGGTTTCATTACAAGCTAATGTCAAAATTATTCATGCGCAGGATCTGAAATCCAATTGGATGCTCTGGCTTTCAGCCCTCCAAGATCTGGTCCCACGTTGTGGGAAATTGGCATCCCCGATCGAACGGCAGCCGAATTCTACGTGCCCTTACCTAATCCGTGGTTAATGAATAATCTGTTCAAAAACGGCATTGGAGAGAGGTGCGCCTTATTGCCGGGCCTTTTATCTTTTCATGACTCGCATATACAACTGTAATTAGTCAAATGTCTAGAGTGAAATTAGCACAGCATCCGACCGTCCTGGCCCCGCCTGAATATGACTTGCCCGAGACAGGAATAGAACCCACAACCATCTATTCCCGAGTTAAAAGCAAGAGGACGCCCTTACCACTAGGTCTATCTGAGGATACGATCTTCTTGTTATGCCAATATTAGCATAAATGCACCTACCGAGCAGCTAGATTTTTTCCAATCATTCTCAGTGCACGAGGATCATCCACCATTAGATATGTGGGGCCCACGTCATTCGATGATGAGCGACGGAATCTTGCAACTATCTTTCTATTTTTGGAGTGCCGTGATAAGCGGATTCATTATTTTATTGTGTTCCAATCTGCATCCCGATTAGTCAATGTTTATCTACTTTGACTTTGATTTTCAAGAGATAGTAGTATTGATCTCGTATCATCGTGGATTGATACATAATTGGATGTTTGTTGTCCTTTTATTCCTGGCAAGCAGCTAGAGATTAATAGTGATGTAACTTTTTATTTTAGAAAAAAGCTGATATATAACATCGATGTAGCAAGTGATATGGTAAATCACAAGCGGACATCCAAACACTTCGACAATATTAATCCCGAACAACAGCCGGTTACGAAACTTAGTATACCATTTTTGGTTTATTAGTCCGAATAAACTTTCAATTTCTCCTTTTATTTATTAGATTTCTATAGCTGCTCATCGAATGCTTTTCTTTCTTTTCTTTTTTTTATTTGACAGGTTCCGGCAATATGGACTATGGGAACGGTACTCAGAATTATACCCTAAAAACGATCTCGTCTACACTGTCGGCGTCGACAACTACCGTAGAGATTGGTTTTTCGCTCATGTCACCCGGTACTTTCTCTTTCTCTCTATGAATATACAATATACATGTACATATACACATACATATACGTATACGTATATCTGATTTTCGTTATATACAGGAACATAGGAAATTCAACATACGTGCCAACAACATGGAGGATTGACTTTCATCTTCAAAATGTGAACTTCAGAGGGACCTACAGACTTCAAATGGCAGTGGCATCAGCCACCCAGTCTCGCATATCGGTATGAAGCAATATACTCGCCAAACATCCGCATATATTATCATCAAATTATCTAAATCAATGACGTTTTAGGCCTAATCGATTTCGATATTGTTGTCCTTTACTCGAACCCTTCTGAAGATCCGGGTCAACAATCTGAGCCAGCAACCTCTCTCATCGACGGGCCGTTTCGGCTACGACAACGCCATCGCGAGGCATGGAATCCACGGTCTGTACTGGACGTTTGGCTTCGACGTGCCGGGCTCTCGCCTACGCAGGGGGACCAACTCCATCTACCTCGCTCAGGCTTCGTCAGCCAGGACACCCTTCGAAGGCGTCATGTACGACTACATTCGATTCGAAGGCCCTCCGAGAAGTAATTGAAATTCTCCAGTTGTATAGAATTCGCGCACATAGCCATTTCATCAAAATTCATAAAAAACTATACAAGATTAGGTCAGAAATAAGGCGTTTTCATGTTCTTTTATGGCGATGAGCCGGTAATTGTTTGTTAAGGTTCGATCATGCAGAAAGCAATTGTTTGTTACATTAGTTACATTTGATGCTTCATTTGAATTGATTCAAACTATCCCGTTTTCAAGTGAATCTCTCTCTCTCTCTCTCTCTCTCTCTCTCTCTCTCTCTCTCTATGAAAGTGTATTTGAGTTCTAAAACTTTCATATTTCTGCAATTAAGTCCAAAACTTGTCAAATTTGCTGCAAAGGTTCTCTCTCTCTCTTCTCTCTCTCTCTCTGTGATTGCGCCCACACATACAACTGTCCTAAAATTTGATATGAAAGTGTATTTGAGTTCTAAAACTTTCATATTTCTGCAATTAAGTCCAAAACTTGTCAAATTTGCTGCAAAGGTGATGCGCCTAGGCCTAGGCAAGGCCGACCCTCGCCAGGGCTCCCCCTCTCACCCACCTTGCCTATGGCAAGCAAGGCCAATCAGCCGAACCATCGGCCAAAAATAAGAGGAAATGAAAAAAAAAAAACAAAAATATATATTATTAAATTTATCTACAACATTATTGAGTGGATAGACTCAATTGGTGGAATATGAAAAGACTTAGAACTTAATTAGCAAATTGAAAAGTTTATAACCGAATTGACAAAAGTACAATAAGTTTAAGATTTTTTTTTTTTACTTAAAGTTTTGATTTTGCATAAATGATACCATGATAAACCAACTTCTAAGCTTTTATATATTAGTATATTGGATTAGTAGATTAGATGATGATGATGATGATGATTGGCGCTAGGAAAATCACGTCCGACATTATAGGGAATTAGTATCGCAAAAATAGATGTTACGCAAATGAATTGAAATATTAAATTTATAAATTGAAGTTTTCCATACAGTCGCAATTGTTAATTTGGTCGGTAGGAACGTCATCATCGTCTTATAAAGTAGGGGTGTGCAAAAGAATTGGGCACCGCTCGGGCCGCCCGGATCGGACTGAAACTGACGGTTTCCATAAGGGTCGGTGCGGTTCTTGATTCCAATTTGGTGGAACCGATGAGTATCGGTCCAATTCCCGATTCTAGATGTGGAACCGCCCATCCACCCACCGGATCGAAGAAATTCCATATTTATTTATAAAAAGAAATTCCATCTCAATTATTTAATTACTTTGTAGTTTTTTATTACATATATATTTGTAGTTATTTAACATTATTGACTAATTTTGTCTCTTTGGTGTGTAATATGATTAACCTCATACTTTTTTTTTTTTCATTCTAATAATCCATTTACTTGCTTTCCCAACCAAAACAAAATATACAAACGTAGAGGAAACAGAGAACCAATTAGAGATGTCCATAAAAGCCAACAGCTCATTTTAAGAGTATAATTAGATCTCTTCTTAGTCATTCCCATGATTAAATTAGGTTGATATTGGAAAAAAGACGGATCAAGCGACTAATATTTTAACTTTTGTGGTTAGTACTTTTAGCAAGAAGTCTAATTCTCCACAAGTTTCCAATGTTGGGAAACCTTAAGAGAACCACACCATGACCTTTGAAGAAATTAAGTTATTAGTTAATGAGTATTATATATTCGTTTTGCCCTATAATTTTCAATCCTTAATCAAAATCAATGACTCACAATTTAACCTAAATATAAGACCAAACAAGTTTTGTATGGATTGGGGACCCGTTCTATGGATCCACTCGGGAACCAGTCGGATTGCCCATCTGAAACCGGCGATCCGACCGGTTCCCGGGTGAGTCCATGGGACCAATGGATGGATTTCGGTTTCAATTTTTTGGAACTGGGCCTTAGTGGGCAGTTTTCGATTCTAAGGTGTAAATCATCCACACGAATCATGCTTACCCATAATGTATAAAGGGCCGGCTTCTCCTTCACCTTTTCGTATCACTATCCATTTTTATTTTTATTTTTTTGGTCTGGTATCACTATCCTCTTCAATACTAGATAATATGGCGATGTTATCAGCAAACGAGCATCGAGTGGAATTTTCCTTTTTTTGGTCAAAAGTGGAAATTTAATTAGTGGATATTTGTTAACAGTAGAGCTGTTAAACGAGTGGATCGGATCGGGTTTAGGTCGGGTCATTAATGGTCCAACCCAAATTGACCCATTAACCCATTTATGACCCATTTATACTTAATGTAAATTTTCCGACCCATACCCAACCCGACCCATACCCAACCCGTATTAATAAAATATTTTCATATTTAACCAAATTTAGAAAAACTTATTCCTACGTTTTTTTTTTTTTTAAAGATTATATTACTAAAATACTTCCGAGTTTATTTCTTATATATATATATATATATATATATATATATATATATATATATATATATATAATTTTTTTTAAAATGGTAATGCTAAAATAGTTTTATACAACACAAATTTAATGGACAATTTTATAATTTTTAAAATAATTATTTTAATGGTTCAAAAAAAATAATCATTTTAAAAAATGGAATTTTAATTATTTTTTTAAAATAAATTTTTAATTATCTTTATTTTATTTTTTAAAATATAATTTTTCTTGTTTCTTTTTTTCTTTTCTTTTTTCTTTTTCTTTTTTGTTCTTTGTTCTTCTTCTTCTTTGGCCAGCCGCCGGCCACGACGGTGGCCGATGACCGGCCACAAGTGAGCCTCGAGCTCGCCCGACGCCGGCGAGCTTGAGTCTTGCTGGGATCGGTAAGGCTCGAGCCTCGCCGAACGTCGGCGAGGCCTCGCAAGCGTCGGGCAACTCGAGCTCGCCCCTCGTCGTATCCGGCGATGCTCGAGCCTTGCCCAATGCCGGCGAGTTCAAGTCTCGCCGAGCGTCGGCGGCCTCACCAAATCGGCGAGGGGCAAGCTCGAGCTGCTCAACGCCGGTGAGCTCGAGGCTCGCCCGGCCGATCGTCGGCCATCGCCGTGCCAACGACCGGAGGAAGAAGAAAGAAAACAAAAAGGAAAGAAAAAAGAAAATAAAAAAATAAAAATAAATAATTATAATTTCAGTTTTTAAAAAAATATATATATATATATATATTTTTTTTTTTGTAAAGTTAAAGAGAGAAAAGAGAAATTGTGAGGTTTTGGGTGAAAATAAATGGGTTCATTTTTAATGAGTTGATAAATGGGTCTTAAATGGGTGTAGAGCTGACCCATTTAAGACCCATATATCTTACTCTCTTTATTTTTAAAACCCATTTATGGGTGTTTTAGTAAATAAGACTTGACCAATTAATGACCCATTTAAACATAAATGGGTCTATAAATGGGTCAATGACCCATTTAACACCTCTAGTTAACAGACACGTAACTTACAACACTACGCAACAAAGCCATGAGTAGCATGGCTAGAGCGTAGTTATAAATATACAAAATAGGTGTTAAGCACGGTCGGCAGTAGTCATTTAGTGGATATTTGTTAACATTACATTAGAAATTTAATTAGCATATTATATTATATTGTATTGCACTATCAAATTCGAAATAATATACAATGCCATTGCGGAAAACACATGGATTTAATTGCTATTTAACATTCTAAACTCCCTATAATGAACTTTTCTTATATAGGAAATATCGAGAAAAAGTATCAGAAAAATCTTAAACCTATAGCATTTATGCCAATTTAGTCATAAACATTTTTATTGATACAAACTTAATCCTAAATCTTTTAATCCAATGCCAATTTAGTCCTTCAAGCTAATTTTGGTTGGATTTTACTGACATGAATGTGGCACCGTCGACATTGACGTGAACAATTTTTAATAATATTTTGATATTATTTTTATTATTTTTCTAACCTTTTTCCTTTTCTTTTCTTTTTTTCTCTTCTTCTTCATTCCCTTTGCTAGTGACCAACCAATAGCCTTAGGTAATGGTCGGCCACTAGTCATGGTCGAGCGACCTTGGCTAGGCCTCGCCTAGGCGAGGGTGAGGGCGAGGGCGAGGGCGAGGGTGAGCTCCCATGAGGGCACTCCTCCCCAAATCTAGTGAGACCAGCCCTCGTCTAGGCTAGGGCGGCCTCACCAGGCATTGCCTTGGGTAGGGCGAAGGTCGGCCTTGCCCAATCTAGCCTAAGCAAGGCTGACCTTCATTAGGCCTTGCCTAAGTGAGGGCAAGCCCCGACGAGGGCTCCCCTTGCCCTAATGAGTGCAGCCTCGCCGAGGGTCACCCTGGCTTGGGTGAGTAAGGCCAACCCTCACCTAGATGAGGGTGAGCCTTGGCAAGGGCTCCCCTTGTCAGATCTAGCGAGGCTAGCCCTCACCCAGGCAAGGCCAGCCCAACTATGTTCGGTGGCCAATCACCGACAAAGGGAAGGAAGAAGAACGAAAAATAATAATAAGAAATCTACAAAAATAAACATAATCGAAAAAAATTTAAAATATAATAAAAAAAATTATCCACATCAACGTTGATGTGGCCACATAAGCCAACCGCTATCCATCGTTACCAAAACCTGCCCAAAACTAGCTGGAAGGAGTGAATTGGCATTAAGTCAAAGGTTTAGGTATAAATTGTTACTGATAAAATGTTCATAACTAAATTGGTACTAATATAATAGGTTTAGGACATTTCTAACACTTTTCCCAAAACAATGGTAATATGAATTTAATGAATATTTTTACAATCAAGATTGACATTGCATGTTATTGCTTAATTTCTCAAGGTATATAGGAACTTCATGTTGCCCTTTGAATTTTATGTGAAATACTCTTTTGACCCTCATTTAAATCAATAATAGCAAGAGCAAATGGAAAATGAAATTTTCCACTAATAACACTCTGTCATATGGGATTTAGTTAATAATAATAAAAAAATCCTTGAAATGATGGTGTTTTAAAAACAATTCATATGAATATGAAATTTAATTTCGGGAAATCTAATTAGTGCTGGTTTCTTAGAGGATCAGAACCTGTCGTCTTAGAGGGATTAGTTCTTAAAATAGTTAGAAAAAGAATATACGTATTAACTAAAAGTGGATTAGGGAATTGTTACTTCAAAGCTTTGATTTTGCGTAAATGATACCACGATAGAAATCGGCTCCTAAGCTTTTATATATTAGTATAATGGGTTAGTAAATTAAATATAACAATGATGATGATGATGATGATGATGATGATGATGATGATGATGATGGGCGCTAGGAAAATTACATTCAACAGAATTGTTATAAAAAAAAATAGACGTGACGCAAATGAATTGTTATTGTAACTAGGAAAATTACATTCGATAGAATCCACGGTCGGTACCGGACATTTGGCTTCGACATGCCGGCCTCTCACCTGCGCAAGGGGACCAACTCCATCTACCTCGCTCAGTCGTCGTTGGCCTGGACACCCTTCGAAGGCATTTTGTACGACTGCATTCGATTCGAAGGCCCTCCGAGAACTAATTGAACATCTCCAATTGTATGGAATTCGCACACAGAGCCATTTCATCAAAATACATAAAAACTCTACAAGATTAGGTCAGATGTAAGGCGTTTTTATGTTCTTTTATGGCGATGAGCCGATAAGAAGTTGAGCTTCGATTATACAGAAAGCAATTATTTGTTACATTTGTTACATTTGATACTTCATTTGAATTCCCACACGTATGACCGTGTTTTAAATGAGGTGAACAAGTGCACCTAAAGTCCTAAAATTTGCTGTAAAACTGTATTTGAGTTCTTAATTTTTAGTATTTCTGCAATTAAGTACAAAACTTGTCAAATTTGCTGTGAAGGTGACACCCAGCAATGCCACCTTCGCCTGGGCTTGGGCGAGGCCAACCCTCGCTGTAGCTTGCCCTCGCCCACCTCGCTTGTACCAAGCAAGGCCAGCCCACCCACCCACCGGCCAAAAGGAAGAAGAAAGGAAACAAACAAGAAAACAAAAATAACAAAAAATCAGAGAAAAAATTAACATATTTTAAAAATTATTTACAACAATATTAACTGGATAGACTCAATCGACAAAATGGAAAAATGTTTAGAACTCAATTGGCAAATTAAAAATTTTATGATTAAATTAAGAAAAGTGCAATAAGTTTAGGATTTTTTTGAATATTTTTCCTCAAAGCTTTGATTTTGTATAATTGATACCATGATGAATCAGCTTCGAAGCTTTTATATATATATTAGTATAATGGCTTAGTAAATAAGATGACGATGATGATAGGCGCTAGGAAAATCACGTTCAACATTATAGGGAATTGTCATCATAGAAAATAGACGTGACGCGAATAAATTGAAAATTTGAATTTATAAGTTGAAGTTTTCCATACAATCGCAGTCGTTTAATTTGGTCAGCACGTACGTCATCATCACCCGATAAAGGCCGGCTTCTCCTTCACCTTTTCGTATACCGTTCTCTTCAATACTAGATAACGTGGCAATGTTAGCAGCAAACGAGCATCCAGTAGAAATTTAATTAGTGGATATTTGTTAACAAACACGTAACTTAAAACACTACGCAACAAAGCCATGCGTATCACGGCTAGAGCGTAGTCATAACTATACAAAACAGGTGTTAAGCGCCGGCGATAATAAAGTCGTTTAGTGGATATTTGTTAACGTTATAGTAGAAAATTAATTAGGATATAATATTTTATTGGATTGCAAATCAAAGTCGAAATAATATATCATGCTATTGCAGAATTTAATTGCTACTTAACATTCTAAACTTCCTTATAATGAACTTTTCTTATATAGGAAAGATGGCAATATGAATTTAATGAATCTTTTACAATCAAGATTGACATTGCAAATTATAATCTGCTTAATTTCTCTAGGTTTGCGCAAATTTCACGTTGCTCTTTGAATTTTATATGAAGTACTCTTTTGACCCTCATGTGAATCACTAATAGCAACAATGAAAAATGAAATTTTCCACTAATAACAATCTACCATAAGGGATTTTATTTTTAAAAAATACTTGAAATGATGGTGCTTTAAACATAATGCACATGAATATGAAATTTAGTTCGGGAAATCTAATTAGTGCTAGTTTCTTGGAGGAGGGAAAATTACCAAAAAAGTCATAAACATGTTGTAATTGTGTCAATTCAATTTAAAACTTTTTTTTTAACCAATTAAGTCATAAATCTTTTGAATTGCGCCAATTCAGTCCATCTGGTCAAATTTGGCCAACCAGCGCCGACGTGGACAACCAATGACAATTTTTTAATAATATTTTATTTTTTTGAATTTTTCCTTCTTTTTTCTTTCTTTTTTTTTTCCTCCTCCCTCCTTTCTTTGGCTCTGGCGACCGGCTAGCGCAAGCTTGCATTGCCTCACTTTTGATCATTCATTGTCGGCAATGGAAGACTTCGAGGTCCCGGTCTTCTTCGACAAGAGGAGGTTGTGGGCGTTGGGCATGACGCCTCCGTTCGCGATCGTCATGTCCCCGAGCAGCTTGCTCAGCTCCTCATCCTTCCTCACCGCGAGCTGAATGTGGCGCGGCACGATTCTGGTCTTCTTGTTGTCCCTCGCCGCATTCCCAGCTAATTCCAGAACCTGAAACAAACCAAAACCGCAAATCGCGTCACTTCAGACCATGAAATCGAACACGGGGATAGCAATAGCGGTTTCCGACAAACCCTAAAACCTAACCGCTCATCCTTCGAACGATTTTCGAAACCTAATTGAATCCTCAACTGAAAAAAGAAGCCAAAAAGAAACAGCCGAATCCACACTTCAACAAAGCCGTCTCTCAGCCGCGAGGTACTCAAGGATGGCAGCGAGGTAGACTGGAGCTCCGGCACTGACGCGCTCAGCGTACTTGCTGGCCTTGAGGAATCGAGAGTTATGGTCCATCGGGAATTGAAATCCAGCCTTGCTGTTGCGGGACTAAGCCTTCTTTGCCGCTCTCAATCCTAGGGTTTTGCCTCTACCGGCCATGGCAACTGCGGCGAGGCCGAGCCTCTCTAGGGGATCAGCGAGATCAGCCTCGCCCAGATCCGGCAAGGCAAGATTGCTGATCCACTAGCAAGGCCACCTCAGTTCGGCGATTGGCCCTCCCCTTTGGCCAGTCGCTGGAGCCAAAGGAAGAAGGAGGGAGGAGGGAAAAAAAGAGAGAGAGAAAAGAAAAGAACAAAAAAACAAATTCAAAAAAAAAACTATTATTAAAAAATTGTCGCCTACATCCATGTTAGTGTCAACTAATCAAATTTGGTCAGATGGATTAAATTGGCATCATTACAAAAGATTTCGAACTCAAATAGTCAAAAAAATAAATTTATGATTGAATTGGTATATTTATAATAAATTTAAGATTTTTTTGGTAATTTTCCCCGTAAATGATCTTAACCTATCGTCTTAGTGGGATTAGTTCTTGAAGTAGTTAGGAAAAGAATACACATACTAACTAAAAGTAGACTTGGGAATTGTTACTTCAAAGCTTTGACTTTGCATAAATGATACCATGATAGAAATCAACTTCTAAGCTTTTACATAATAGTATAATAGAATACTATAAAAAAAATCATAAACTTATTGTATTGGTATCAATTTAGTTCTAAATATTTTGACTTAGTGCTAATTTAGTATTTCCGATTAATTTTGGCCAAATTTTACTGATGTTGATAATTTTTAATAATATTTTAATATTTTTTTGGATTTTTTCTTTTTTCTTTTTCCTTTTTTTTTTCCTTCTTTTTCCTTCCCTTTGCCGATAACCAGCCACTAGCCATAGGCGATAGCTAAGCTAGCCTCGTCGCTGCCCACCATGGGAGAGGCCCAGCCGAGCAAGGATGCCCCTCATCGAGCATCGCCTAGGCCAAGACAAAGCTTGACAACGTCACCCAAGCCTAGGTGAGCATAAGCCTTGCCCAATCTAGCCTAGGCGAGGCTAACTATCACCGGGTGTCACCTAGGCGAAGGCAACGCTTGACAAGGTCACCTTGGCCTAGGTGAGGCCGGCCTTCGCCCGACCAAGCCTCGCCTATGGCAAGCAACAACAAGCCTCACCCAAGCAAGGCCAACCCAACCATGGCCGCTAACTAGTCACCAGCAAAGAGAAGGAAGAAAAATAGAGAATAAAAATTAATTTTAAAATATTAAAATATTAAAATATAAAATATTAAAATATTATTGTCAACATCAACAAAAAGAATGCCACGTAGGGCTAACCAAGGTGTCCACGTCAACAAAATCCATTCAAAATTAGCCGGAAAGGCTGAATTAGTACTATGTCAAAAAGTTTATAACTAAATTGATATAAATAAAAAGTTTATGACTAAATTGGCACTAATGCAATAAATTTAGGATTTTTCGACACTTTTCCTGGAAAGATGGCAATATGAATTAAATGAATTTTTTACAATCAAGATTGACATTGCAAATAAAAATCAACTTAATTTCTCTAGGTATATGTGAATTTTGTTAAATTATGACTTGAGTTTGAATATTTACAATTTGCGATTCTTGCACAAAAGAGAAAATATAAAATAATATTTAAATTTGGAGGAAAGTTTCCTCTTAGCTACAGAATCGTGAAATCGCCGAAGTCTTCTTTGCTTTCTGAAAGACGCCACTGCAACCATACGGAAAGAAAGAAGCTGTTGAAGTCCACGCGTAAAAGAAAAAAAAAAAAGGGTGGGCCCCACTTCTGGGCACACACACATTCGAAGGAAGAAGTCCTTCGCATGCGTGAAGAAGCTAATATCGTGGTGGGCCCAGGTCAAAGGTTTGACCTTCTGGGCCCACGCATAAAAAAGAAAACTGCAGGTTTTCTTTTTGCGCGTGGCAAGAAGCCGCCGAAGGATCACGAGAAAGCCGCACGCCACGAGAGAGAGAAGCTGCACGAGGAAGCTGAAGATTTTTCTGTTTTTGCGTGCAACTTGAACGCGTGATATTTTTGTATCGTGAGTTTATACCCAATTGAGTTGTTATTTATAAATCTTGGGACTTGGAGTTAAATTTAGGTATGAGAAACACTGGCGATTGAGCGATTGTAAGCTCGATTCTCCGATTTTAGTGGATTATTTCTTTCGCCGCCTCTAAAGTGGACGTAGGTGACGATATTTGGACCGAAACACATAAATTTCTAGTATCCTTATTTTTCTCGTTTATTTTTCCAGTGATTTCGCGTTGATGTAAATTGCAAGATTTTGGTAATTCCACGTATTATATCCCAACAATTTTCATGTTACCCTTTGAATTTCATATGAAGTATTCTTTTGACCCTCATTTATATCAATAATAGCAAGAACAAATGAAAAATGAAATTTTCCACTGATAACACTCTATCATATGGGATTTAGTTAATAAAATAAATACTTGAAATGATGATGCTTTAAAAATAATGCATATGAATATGAAATTAATTCCTAGGAAATCTAATTAGCGATGTTTTCTTTAAGGATCAGAACATGTCGTCTTGATGGGATTTGTTCTTGAACTAGTTAGGAAATGAATATTAGTACTAACTAAAAGTAGATTAGGGAATTGTTACGTCAAAGCTTTGATTTTGCATAAATGATACCATGATAGAAATCAGCTCATAAGCTTTTATATATTACTATAATGCATTAGTTAATTAGATAAAAATAATAAGAATAGGCGCTAGGAAAATTACATACGACAGAATTGTCATTGCAGAAAATAGATGTGACGTGAATGAATTGAACGATTAAAATTTATCGACTGAAGTCGGCAAGACAATCGCAACCGTTAATTTTCACGGGATTGTCTTGGGGATAGCAGGTAGAATATTCGGTCTAGTGGATTGTGGACCCCCCAAATTTGGTCATCCGGTACGTCATCATCGCCCTATAAATAGCCCGCTGCCCCTTCACGCCTTCCCATCACCGTTCTCTTGGATACTCGATCCTGAGAAGCTGCTGCTGCTGATTTGCTTGCTCGCTCGCTCGCCAACTTCAAATCTGAGCAGCCCCCGTCGAGTTTGCAGCGAGATAATAATGGCAGCATCAACAGAAAACAAGCATCCAGTGAAGGTTTTGGGATGGGCAGCGAGAGATTCCTCAGGACTTCTCTCTCCCTTCGAGTTCTCAAGAAGGTAAACCTGCATATTGTTTTTCCATCTCTGGAGATATCATCTCTTGGATTATGCGAGCTTTCTTTCACGTCAAAGGTTCTATATAGACGAG
The DNA here is from genome assembly GCA_014182565.1 of Eucalyptus marginata. Classification (NCBI taxonomy): domain Eukaryota; kingdom Viridiplantae; phylum Streptophyta; class Magnoliopsida; order Myrtales; family Myrtaceae; genus Eucalyptus; species Eucalyptus marginata. The sequence continues at coordinate 23,833,350 of CM024592.1, read as the reverse complement.
AATAGTTAGAACCGTTAAGTTCAGGAAGAACCGATGTGTGCAAAGTACGATTCTGTTGAGATGAATCATTCAGCTACAATGGCGTGCTTATGGAGATCCAGAGCTGTAAATCATTTTCTTCTGCTCTCTTATATAATCTGAAAGCACGAACTGAAGACCCAACTATTAAGAGACTTATGGGCATCCTACAAGACCCGTGAACTTGTTAAATCCGAACATTTGGCTTGTTTAATAGGTTCTAACTCAGTAGCTTGCATGCGGTTAGAATAATTGGTTTTTTCTTTTTTTTTTGAAAATCGAAGGGCACGGGTGCGGAGACTCATGAAACATCATGCAAGCTCGTTAACCTGTTAAGTATAGACCTTTAACCTATACAAGTGCTCTGACATGGAAAATTTGCATGTAATGAGAATCAAATGAGTGACCATAAGTTTCTGAGCTAAAAAAAATCAACACACTAATCAATTGTGACAATCTTAAAGGGCCGTAAAAGTTTGTGTTAAAATGCATTAAACCCACTTTTTCCCATAATATCTTTTGTAGGGTCATGGGAAAGAAAGACGTGACTTTGAAAGTATTGTACTGTGGGATATGTCACTCTGACCTACACAATGTGAAGAACGAATGGGGATTCATGTCCTACCCTATGGTGCCCGGGTATGAGTTAAAAAGAATCACCTTTTCTCATTTTTCTCCCTCATAGTAAGTGGAAAAAAATTCCATTTGATTATTGCATTGCAGACATGAGATTGCAGGTGTCGTAACAGAAGTAGGAGCCAAAGTGACAAAGTTCAAAGTGGGAGACAAAGTGGGTGTCGGGTGTATGATTGGATCATGTCACAACTGTGCGAATTGTGGTGACAATCTTGAAAATTACTGCCCCGAAATGGTCCCAGTTTATGGCGGTAAGTTTAGCCCTGATAATGACAATGAGGATTCTAATGGAACAATTAACTATGGTGGCTTCTCAGAAATCATGGTCGTAGATGAGCACTTTGTATTTAAATTTCCAAATAACATGCCTCTTGATGGTGGGGCACCTCTCCTTTGTGCCGGTATCACTGTCTATAGCCCATTAAGGTACTACGGACTCGATAAGCCCGGAATGCACATAGGAGTGGTTGGGCTCGGTGGACTTGGCCATGTGGCTGTCAAATTTGCCAAGGCAATGGGCCTTAGGGTGACTGTCATCAGTACCTCCTTGAGTAAAAAGGAAGAAGCCATGAACCATCTCGGTGCCGATGCATTTTTGGTCAGTCAAGATGCAGAGCAAATGCAAGTATGTTATGTTCCTTGCAAGCTGTTTCTTGAATTGCACTTAGGATAAATAACCGCTAAAGTAATTTCAAGTCACAATTATTTTCTTGATGTAGTTAGCTATGGGCACAATGAATGGCATTATAGACACTGTCTCAGCTGTGCATGCTCTCTTGCCATTGATTGGTCTCTTGAAGACTCATGGGAAGCTTGTCATGGTTGGGCTAACAGACAAGCCCCTTGAGCTACTTGTTATGCCACTCCTCCTAGGTAAATAACTATAATATACTTCTCAAAGAGATTATCATCTATATTTTACTTACGTTAAAATTGATATGCGGGGCCTCCTGCATACATATTAGTTCAAATCTAAAATGTGTGTGCATCGCAATTACGAACTCTCATTCGTAACATTGAACTTCTTGATTATTACTAACGATAGGTAGGAAGATAGTGGGTGGAAGTGCCGCTGGAGGGATTAAGGAGACACAAGAGATGATTGATTTTGCAGCAGAGCATAGCATAACTGCGGATATTGAGGTTATTCCGATGGACTATGTGAACACTGCCATGGAGCGACTCGCAAAAGGGGATGTTAGATATCGATTTGTCATCGACATCGGAAATTCACTGAAATCTTAGTGAAACTTAATTGTGTTAATAACTACGAGAAAGCTTGGATGGAAGTTGGTCAATTATTGTTGAGATTAGTTATTGGGTAATTAGTTTGTATGCATGTTTTCCATCGTGTTTATGTCATTGTTCTTTTTGGGACAGAGAAGTCTTCTCTAAGGATGATTACTTTGCAAAAAAAGTGTTATTAAGTTACAGTTGCTCTGTTGGAGTTCAATAAAGGAAATCTAATTCATTCGTAATTTCATATGATATTCTCTTCGAAAATCGCATCTCTACTATAATCATGTGTGCTTTTTAGTCAGTTGGATTGGGCAACTATAATTATTGGATCATGAATATTTTTGTCTTCAACTGTGACTGTTTGACTTCCACAGCCATGGACTAGACATGATAGGATAACCGGACAACAGGTAGACTAAACGAGATAAGCATGAGAAAATTAAGAGAGAGGCTAAGAATTTGAGCCCTTAACATGCACTGTCATATCATGCTAAACTAATAGTCTTCCTCACTAATTTGAACCATCAGGAAACGGCTTAACAATGTATTTATAGCATATGACTTGACAAAACCATTCAACACATCGTCGAGCATTTACAACATAATAAAGCATCAAGCATCTAGAGTGGGTTCGTTCTACGACCCCGTGCTGTTGTAAACAGGAATCTACCCAAATGGGAGTTTTCCTTACAACCGCAATCAAGAATTTGGTCAATGGGTACGTCATCATCGTCCTATAAAGAGCCGGCTTCTCCTTCACCTTTTCACATCACCGTTCTCTTCGGTGCTCGATCCTGAGCTGCTGCTGATTTGGCTCTTTGCTCACCCAAATTCAAATTTAGCAGTGCCGGTCGAGTTTGCAGTGAGATAATATGGCAATGTCTGCAGAAAACGAGCATCAAGTAGAAATTTAATTAGGATATTTTATTAGATTGGATTGTGATATCAAAGTCGAGATAATATACCATGCCATTGCAGAAAATACGTGAGTTTAATTGCTATTTAACATTCTACACTTCCTTATAATGAACTTTTCTTATATAGGAAAGATGGGGGAAAAGTATCAAAAAAATCATAAATTTATCCTTTTTGTGCCAATTTAGTCCTAAAACTTCTATCAATATCAATTTAGTTGTAAACATTTTGACATAATATTAATATAGTCTTTCTAGTTAATTTTGGCCGAATTTTACTGACATGGACAACAATTAACCTACATAGCACCGCCAACACTGATATGGAGAATGTTTAATAATATCTTATTATTTTTTTGATTTTTTCTAATTTTTTCTAATTTTTCGTCTTTTTTTTTTTTCCTTCTTCTTCCTTCCCTTTGCTGGTGATCACCACCAGCCACAAGCAATGGCCAAGTGGCCTTGTCACTGCCCACCGCAAGCGAGTCCCGACCAGGCGAGGGCACTCCTCATTGAGCATCACCTAGACGAAGGCAACACTCGGCGAGGTCGCCATGGCCTAAGTGAGGGTCAGCCTTGCCCAATCTAGCCTGGCAAGGACAACCCTTGCCGAGGGTCACCTGGGTGAAGGCAACACCCAACAAGGTCACCATGGCCTAAGCGAGGCCAACCCAGCCATGGGTAGTGGCCGATTGGCAGCAAATAGAAGGAAGAAGAAGGAAGAAAAGGAAAGAATAAAAAGAATAAAAATTAATTTAAAAAATATAAAAATATAAAAATATTATTAAAAATTATCCACATGAGCACTGATAATGCCATATAGGCCAATCAGCATCCATGTAAACAAAATCCATCCAAAATTAGCTAGAAATGTTGCATTGGCACTAGGTCAAAAGGTTTATAGCTAAACCGATACCAATGAAAAATTTATGACTAAATTGACACTAATGCAATAAATTTATATTTTTCTAACAATTTTCTTAGAAAGATTGCAATATAATTTAATGAATCTTTTACAATGAAGATTGACATTGCACATTAAAATCTGCTTAATTTCTCTAGGTGTACGCGAATTTCATCTTACCTTTAAATTTTATATGAATTATTCTTTTTACCCTCATTTAAATCGATAATAGCAAAAGCAAATGAGAAATGAAATTTTCGACTAATAACACTCTATCATATGGGATTTAGTTAATAAAAAAAAATACTTGAAATGATGGTGCTCTAAAAATAATGCGTATGAATATGAAATCTAATTCTGGGAAATCTAATTAGTGATGGTTTCTTAGAGGATCGTAACCTGTCGTCTTAGTGGGATTAGTTCTTGAATTAGTTAGGAAAATACTATACACACACTAACTAAAAGTAGATTAGGGAATTGTTCAAAGTTTTGATTTTGCATAAATGATACCATCATAGAACTCAGCTTCTAAGCTTTTATATATTAACATAATGCATTAGTAAATTAGATGATAATAATAATAGGCGCTAGGAAAATTACATTCAACAGAATTGTTATCGCAGAAAATAGACGTCACGTGAATGAATTAAAAGATTAAAATTTATAAATTGAAGTTCTCAATACAGTCGCAGCCGTTTATTTTTATGGGATTGTCTTGGGGTGAGCAGGTAGTATCCACAACGTAAAATATACATACTTTGTGATTCATTCAATCTAGTGGATCGTGGTAGGTAAAAAAATCTAGTGGATCGTTGCCCACCAAATTTGGTCATCCGGTACGTCATCATCCCCCAATAAATAGCCGGCTTCTCCTTCACGCCTTCGCATCACCTTTCTCTTCAATACTCGATCCTGAACAGCTGCTGCGGCTGATCTGCTTGCTTGCTCACCAACTTCAAATCTGAGCAGCCCCCGTCGAGATAATAATGGCCGAGTGCACACTCGCTTGCAAGGGCAATCCCGGCCATTTCTGTGGTCGTGGCAAGATCGTGCCCTTGATGCCTGTGATTGCGGGGACGAGAAGGTGGGGTGGGTGTGACCGTCGAGATCAACATCTCTTCATCAGACAGCGGCAGGGGTTTCATGCCCGTCCGGACGAACTCGGATTGATCGTACTCTTGGATGACATCGATGAGGTGCTCTATCGAGTTCTCGCCCTTCGGGACTTTCCGGCCCATGTGGCCAAGGTGGAGGGTCACGTCTTTTGGACATCCTTGGAACATGAGCTGCCCGCGGGCCAGGATGATGAGATGGTCAGGAGAAGTTGGATTCTCGACGAAGGCTGGTGGATGGTGAGGATCACGTTGCTGCCGGACCGAGCTATGTCGTGCACCTTCTCAAACTCGCTGTGGGCGCTGGTCAAATCGAGGCCCAATGTTGGTTCGTCGAGAAAGAGTAGGGATGGCCCGTGGATGATGTCGACATCGATCGATACCCTCCAGCGCTCTCCTCCGGACACCCCGCGTGTCCCGTCGTCGCCTAGGTAGGTGTTCCGGGATGACTGTGATCAAAGTAGTGTTCGCACAAATTACTCGGGGAAAAACAATGAACTTCTTCTTAGACAATGTATGCTTCGATGCAAATCCAATCTTCATATCCAATTTTTTGCCTAAACATATTGCATAGACTGGTTCTTGAAAGGATGAGTGCACAAAAACTGTGATCGTACTCCTCGGAGGCACTCATCCTTAAACCATTTCATTAGAGAACACACTCTAGATAGTCTCTAACAAAGGCATCCAAGGAAGAGAGAAAAACACAGAGTATACATCTGGGGAAAATTGATTATATAAGTTCTATGACATATTATATCACTTAATGTTTATATAAATTGTCATATTTAAGCTTTTGTTAGAAATCCGGTGTATCAATTTATAAGTTGATTTTACAATCAATCTCACCCTCTAATGCTACTAGAAAAACTCAAAGGTTAAGTACTCAAAACTCATCAAGAGTCTGAGTTACTCAATCAACTTCCCCACCCTCTCAATCTTCTCTGCCGTCGTGATCTGCCCTAGCTAGAAGTCAGCGGCCAACATGAGCTAAACTCAACTGGTAAAATGTGAAAAGATTTAAAATTCAATTGGTAAATTGAAAAGTGTATAACTAAATTGATAAGAATGTAATAGATTTAAGATTTTTTGAACTATTCTCCCTCAAAGCTTTATTTTTTCATAAATGATTCCATGATATATATTGGAACTGAGCAAGTCTTTAAAATGGTCAAGGAAGAAATGATAGAGGGAAGAACTCCTGAGGGGTGGGACTCCCCACTGCACACTCATGTATTTCGTCCTGCCCGAGAAGAAAATATATGGTTGCATAAAAAATTCCACAATATATCAGCTTCTAAGCTTTTATATATTATCATAATGGATTAGTAAATTAGAGATGATGATGATGATGATGATGATGATAATGATAATGATAATAATGATAGGTGCTAGGGAAATCACATTCGACATTATAAAAAATTGTTATTACAAAACATAGACATGAGGCAAATGATTTAAAAATTGGATTCTAGAAGCTCGTAGCATTGGTCTCGATGAACCCCAAGATTAAATTTATAAATGGAAGCTTTCCTTACAACCACAATCGAGAATTTGGTCAACGGGTATGTCATCATCGTCCTATATAGAGCCGGCTTCTCCTTCACCTTTTCGCATCACCGTACTCTTCGGTACTCGATCCTGAGCTGCTGCTGATTTTGGCTCTTTGCTCGCCCAACTTCAAATTTAGCAGTGCCGATCGAGTTTGCAGTGAGATAATATGGCAATGTCTGCAGAAAACGAGCATCAAGTAGAAATTTAATTAGGATATTATATTACATTGGATTGCGATATCAAGTCAAGATAATATTCCATGCCATTGCAGAAAATACGTGAGTTTAATTGCTATTTAACATTCTACATTTCCTTATACTGAACTTTTTTTTATATATGAAAGATGGGGGGAAAGTATCAGAAAAGTCATAAATTTATTGTTTTGTGCCAATTTAGTCATAAAACTTCTATTAGTGCCAATTTAGTCGTAAACATTTTAACATAATGCCAATACAGTCTTTCCAACTAATTTTGGTTGGATTTTGCTGACGTGGACAGTGATCAACCTACATAGCACCGCCAATGCTGATATGAAGAATTTTTAATAATATTTTAATATTTTTTCATTTTATTATTATTATTTCTGATTTTTTCTTTTTTTCTTTTTTTTCCTTCTTCTTCCTTCCCTTAGCTGGTGATCGGCCACCAACCACAAGCGATGGCCAAGCTGGCCTTGTCGCTGCCCACCATAGGCGAGTCCCAACCGAGCAAGGGCACTCCTCATCGAGCATCATTAGACAAAGGCAACACCTAGCGAGGTCACCATGCCCTAGGTGAGGGTTAGCCTTACCCAATCAAGCTTGGCAAGGCCAACCCTCACCGAGGATCACTAGGTGAATGGCAAAGCCCAACAAGGTCACTAGGGCCTAACCGAGGCTGACTCTCGCTCGGCCAGGCCTCACCTATGGCAGGCAACGGCAAGCCTTGCCCAAGCGAGGCCAACCTAGCCATCGGTAGTGGCCAATCAGCAGCAAAGAGAAGGAAGAAAAGGAAAGAATAAAAAGAATAAAAATTAATTTAAAAAATCAAAAATATAAAAATATTATGAAAAATTGTCCACAAGAGCACCGACAATGCCATATAGGCCAATCAGCATCCACGTCAATAAAATCCATCCAAAATTAGCTGGAAATGCTGCATTGGCACTAGGTCAAAAGGTTTATGGCTAAACTGATACCAATAAAAAGTTTATAACCAAATTGACACTAATGCAATAAATTTATAATTTTTCTAACAATTTTCTCAGAAAGATTGCAATATGAATTTAATGAATCTTTTACAATCAAGATTGACATTGCACATTAAAATATGCTTAATTTCTCTAGGTGTACATGAATTTCATCTTACCCATTGAATTTTATATGAAGTATTCTTTTGACCCTCATTTAAATCGATAATAGCAAAAGCAGATGAAAATTGAAATTTTCAACTAATAACACTCTATCATATGGGAGTTAATTAAAAAAAATACTTGAAATGATGGTGCTTTAAAAATAATGCGTATGAATATGAAATCTAATTCTGGGAAATCTAATTAGTGATGGTTTCTTAGAGGATCGGAACCTGTCGTCTTAATGCGATTAGTTCTTGAATTAGTTAGGAAAATACTATACATACTAACTAAAAGTAGATTAGGGAATTGTTCAAAGTTCTGATTTTGCATAAACGATACCATCATAGAACTCAGCTTCTAAGCTTTTATATATTGACATAATGCATTAGTAAATTAGATGGTAATAATAATAGGCGCTAGGAAAATTACATTCAACAGAATTGTTATCGCAGAAAATAGACGTCACGTGAATGAATTAAGAGATTAAAATTTATAAATTGAAGTTCTCAATACAGTCGCAGCCGTTTATCTTTATGGGATTGTCTTGGGGTGAGCAGGTAGTATCCACAACGTAAAATATACATACTTTGTGATTCATTCAATCTAGTGGATAACTGACCAAAAAAAACAAAAAATCTAGTGGATCGTGGCCCACCAAATTTGGTCATCCGGTGCGTCATCATCTTCCTATAAATAGCCGGCCTCTCCTTCACGCCTTCGCATCACCTCTCTCTTCAATACTCGATCCTGAGCAGCTGCTGAGGCTGATCTGCTTGCTTGCTCGCCAACTTCAAATCTGAGCAGCCCCCGTCGAGATAATAATGGCAGTGTCAGCAGAAAACGAGCGTCCAGTGAAGGTTTTGGGATGGGCAGCGAGAGATTCCTCAGGACTTCTCTCTCCCTTCGAGTTCTCAAGAAGGTAAACCTGCATATTATTTTTCCATCTCTGGAGATATCATCTCTTGGATTATGCAAGCTTTCTTTCACGTCAAAGGTTATATATAGACGAGAATAGTTAGAACCGTCAAGTTCAGGAAGAATCGATGTGTGCATAGTACGATTCTGTTTGGATGAATCATTCAGCTACAATGGCGTGCTTATGGAGATCCAGAGATGTAAATCTTTTTCTTCTGGTCTTTTATTTAATCTGAAAGCACGAACTGAAGACCCAACTATTAAAAGACTTATGGGCATCCTACAAGACCCGTGAATTTGTTAAATCCAAACATATGGCTTGTTTAATAGGTTCTAACTCAGAGTAGCCTGGATGCAGTTAGAATAATTGGTGTTTTTTTTTCTCTCTCTATATTTTGAAAATCCAAGGGCATGGGTGCGGAGACTCATGAAACATCACGCAAGCTCGTTAACCGGTTAAGTCTAGACCTTTAACCTATACAGGTGGCTCTAACGTGGGAAAGTTTGCAAGTAATGAGAATCATATGAGTTACCATAAGTTTCTAAGCTAAAAAACATCAACGCACTAACCAATTGTGAAATCTTAAAGGCCATAAAAGTTTGTGTTAAAACGCATTAAACCCACTTTTTTCTATAATATCTTTTGTAGGGTCACAAGAGAGAAAGATGTGACTTTGAAAGTATTGTACTGTGGGATATGTCACTCTGACCTACACAATGTGAAGAATGAATGGGGATTCATGTCCTACCCTATGGTGCCCGGGTATGAGTTAAAAAGAATCACCTTTTTCTCATTTTTCTCCCTCATAGTAAGTATAAAAAAATTACATTTGATTATTGCATTGCAGACATGAAATTACAGGTGTCGTAACAGAAGTAGGAACCAAAGTGACAAAGTTCAAAGTCGGAGACAGAGTGGGCGTCGGGTGTTTGATTGGATCGTGTCACAACTGTGTGAATTGTGGTGATAATCTTGAAAGTTACTGCCCTGAAATGGTTCCAGTCTATGGTGGTAAGTTTAGCCCTGATAATGACAGTGAGGATTCTAATGGAACGATTAACTATGGTGGCTTCTCGGAAATCATGGTCGTAGATGAGCACTTTGTATTTAAATTTCCGAATAACATGCCTCTCGATGGTGGGGCACCTCTCCTTTGTGCCGGTATCACTATCTATAGCCCATTAAGGTACTACGGACTCGACAAGCCTGGAATGCACATAGGAGTAGTTGGGCTCGGTGGACTTGGCCATGTGGCTGTCAAATTTGCCAAGGCAATGGGCCTTAGGGTGACTGTCATCAGTACCTCCCCGAGTAAAAAGGAAGAAGCCATGAACCATCTTGGTGCTGATGCATTTTTGGTCAGCCAAGATGCAGAGCAGATGCAAGTATGTTATGCTCCTCGCAAGCTGTTTCTTGAATTGAACGTAGGATAAAGACTTGCTAAAGTAATTTAAAGTGACGATTATTTTCTTGATGCAGTTAGCTATGGGCACAATGAATGGCATTATAGACACTGCCTCAGCTGCACATGCTCTCTTGCCATTGATTGGTCTCTTGAAGACTCACGGGAAGCTTGTCATGGTTGGCCTAACAGACAAGCCCCTTGAGCTACTTGCTATGCCACTCATCCTAGGTAAATAACTATAATATACTTCTTGAAGATATTATTATCTATATTTTACTTACGATTAAAATTGATATGTTGGGCCTACCGCATGCATATTAGCTCAAATCTAAAATGTGTGTGCATCACAATTACGAGTTCTCATTCGCAACATTGAACTTCTTCATTGTTACTAATGACAGGTAGGAAGATAGTGGGTGGAAGTGCCGCTGGAGGGATTAAGGAGACGCAAGAGATGATCGATTTTGCAGCGGAGCACGGCATAACCGCAGATATTGAGGTCATTCCGATGGACTATGTGAACACTGCCATGGAGCGTCTTGCAAAAGGGGATGTTAGATACCGATTCGTCGTCGACATCGGAAATTCGTTGAAGTCTTACTAAAACTTAATTGCGTTGATTACTACGAGAAAGCTTTGATAGAAGATGGCCGAATTATTGTTGACATCAGTTATTCGGTAAGTAGTTTGTATGCATGTTTTTCATCGTATTTAGGCCATTGTTCTTGTTGGGACAGAGAAGTCTTCTCTAAGGACAATTACTTTGTAAAAAAAGTGTTATTAAGTTATAGTTGCTCTGTTGGAGTTCAATAAAGGAAATCTAATTCGTTCGTAATCTCGTATGATATTATCTTCGAAAATTACATCTCTACTATAATCATGTGTACTTTTTAGTCAATTAGATTGGACAATTATAGTTATTGGATTGTGCATATTTTTGTCTTCAATTGTGACTGTTTGACTTCCATAGCCATGGACTAGACATGACAGGATAACCGGACAACAGGCAGACTAAACCAGATAAGCAGGAGAAAATTGAGAGAGAGGGCTAAGAATTTGAACCCTTAACATGCGCTCTCATATCCTGCTAAACCAATAGTTTTTCTCATTAGCTTGAACCATCAGGAAACGGGTTAACCATGTATTTATAGCATATGATTTGACATAAACGTTAAACACATCGTCGAGCATTTATGACATAATAAAGCATCAAGCATCTAGAGTGGGGTTGTTTTATGAACCGTGCTGTTGTAAACGGAAATCTACCCATCTATTATTTCATCCATTCGATCTAAAGTGTGTTGTCAACCGTCTATCAGAATTTCCTTAGTTTTAACCATTGGATTAAGCACGGTATAGTTCCATGCTTGAGGCTATCGGACCTTAGCATCAGCCAGCTTCGGTGTCTTGAAATCTATAAAAAAAAAATTCACAAGACATCCACAAAGCAAATAATCACACACCACATGAAACGGTTTCATAACTAAGAAACTCCTCGACTTTCTCGAAAGCAAAGGTCATTTCGACCAAAAAAAAAAAAAATTAGTGTCATCCAACGCTTTATTAGGTTCATCCAAATTGGGATGTCACAAGATATTAACGTGACGTTTATACTATTTTTCAAAGCGAACTGCAATGATGTTGCCCCCAAAAGAAAAAAGAAAAGTCATAAAAAAATTATAGAAAGAAAAGGCTAAAGATTAGAGCAATTTTAGAAAAGGAAAACAACGAAGCATGGAGATTGGAGAGAGAGAGCGAGAGAGAGAGAGAGAGCCCAATGGGGGTGGGCCACCATACATTTTGCGAACAAGGGCCGACGACCCTCCTCCGGCCATGGGCGTCGTTTTATTTTTTATCCTTTTGATTCTTGGTCTGAACGCTGGCACCTGATCAACACTGCATGTCTAAAGAAAATAATACTAAAATTGTGGTATCAACATGCTAACGGAAGTACTAAATTGCAATAATAGCACAAAATTTATGATCAGAGAAAGAGCAGATTAGAGACCCCAAGCGACCCAACCCATCTGTGTCGTCCTGGCATTGGAAGAATCCGGGCGACTGTGACGCCGGAGAAGCACAGCACCAGGCGTTGCAGCTGAGGGGAGATGTAGCTCGCTTGTTTAGGCGAGAATGGATGAATGAATTCCTGACTGAACTGGAGGAACCATCGTATTGGGATCTGCAAAATCAATTCTAACCTGGCCCACAAGGTGGCTACATTGCCGGATTGCGACCTTGAAGAAGCCACGACTTGCAGTTTGCAAAGCCCATTCGAGGATCGATTTGAGAACACTATGTCACCCTTCGTCCACTTTGGGAGCCATATCTGCTGGCCTACATCTTGCTCGTCAAGTTCGGGGTCCTATGGCTTGCTCGTTTGGGTCACGCCACGCCAAGCCAAGGCGCTGCCGCTGCACGACTTGCGGGCAAGGCGCTGCCAGAGCTGCACCACCCGCGCCAAGTTGCGGCAAAGCTTTAGTTCCACCAAAAAAGGGGAAAGAGCCGACGAAATCAATCGGTTTGCTGCTTCAATTTAGTGGCTACAAACAGGAGAAAGCTGTCAATTCAGCTTGGCTTAAGTAATGCATAAAAAATAAACCTGGAAAGAGCTGACTCACACACCATTTCTCTTCGGTTGCTCATTTTGCTAGCTAAATACATCATCACGACTCTTGGGTTTGACTCTTAATTTGTTATTGTCTGTTAAAGTAAGTTCAGAAATATTGGTTTGAGGGCCGATCAGATTTTCCATTAGATAGGAAGAAGGTGATGCGAATCGGATACATATCGATAAGGGAGTAATCCTGATGGTCTCTAAATATTATAATCACCTAGTTAATAAAAGAAGAAAAGAAAAAGTTGATGGGGACAATAATAATCACCTTTACTCTCTATTTCAAATTCTATCCTCACATTTCAAAATTATATTTTTTATTTTCACCATCCTAAAAAGACACATTTGCCCTCATGGACACTCAAATTCTACACTCAAACCCCACGGACCAGCCGTCTTTCTACACCTGATGCTTTGTCTATGTGAGCTCGTTCGAGGCTCCAGGCACGGCCTCATGGTCACCTTTAAGGACAATTGCTTTGTAAATCTGGTTATTTTAAAATATAGATTTGTCTCGCAGAAAATTTCTTGATGAAAGAAAATGTTATTTGTGAAATAATTCTTAATGAAAATGGTTGATTGACAAATCATAACGGCTCTATTTGCATATCGTCAAAAGGGAATTCATATAATTCCCATCCCCTCATCTCAAACATCATCAAATTCCATTCACTAGCAGTCGGTTCATACACTTTCTCATCTCCATCTCTTTGGGTCAATGAATTATTCAGTGAGTTCGCACATGTACTCAATTGAATCTTGACAGTTTTTATTTAGTCCACACGGGATTCACATTAGACCCACCGATTTTGATGCACCAACATGTCATGGTATGAAATAGAAGAAAGCCAATTTGGCCTATAACCAAAGTGCCTTGTACCACTTCTGGTCGGCAACATTGGGGCAATGTGCTCGCAGGGGAATAGAGAGGAAATTACAAAGGAAAAACCGAATAGAATGTTAGAGAAAGGAACATCTCCATGGGGCAATGGTCTTAATATTGAATAGAAAGAGTTATAAATTCCTTTGTCTTCTTTTGGATTGATCTCATTGGCAACCCTACACTCCAATACCAAGAGGCATTTGAACATTTTCCTTTTCCTCCAAAAAACGATTTTACAAAAAAAAAAAAATACCCTTCAAATCAGCTGCCATCTATCTATATTTCAACCCCATTGATTGGTCGGATACACCACGCTAAGGTGAGGGATTTAACGTTAATATTTGTCGCAACCTACCCTCGGGGAAGGGAGTAGGTTTAGGGATATTGCCTAAAGACAAGCTCACGGTCCATGATTAGACAAGGACTATCCAATCCCATACCTCGCGCAACATTGGGGTGTTGTTAAGAATTTCGCAATAAAGAGTTGTCACTAGCCTATTGAGGTTGGCTAAAAACCAAGTAAGGCATAGAGTATACCTCACTTCCTACACAACTAAAGAATCTAGGGTTTGGGACTTTATTACACTAATTAATCAATTAATGCCCTTTCAATACATAATTTTGTTCATTTTAAAATAAAGATTTTTGTCAAGCAATTTGAATTAATTTTATATATATCCACTAACATGTTAGGTGATCATGCGGGTGCACAATCATTAAAATAATAATTAGCAACCAAGGAAAGCGTTTAAATAAATTGCATGGGAGAGCGAAAATATAACATCAAAGAAAAGATAAATACTAATCCTAACTAGACTAAATGGAAGCCAAAATAAACATACCAAAATTGCACAATTAAGGGAATTCGTCTTTAAGAATAACTAAAACCTCTTGAGTAGGATTCTAAATTAAAAGATTTCCATTTTTTTAAGAGAAAATAAACCAATAGATTAATTTTAACCTTTTTGAAGATTTATTTTTTTAATTTTTTTTTTTTTTTTGGATTTTTGGAAAAATTGAATTTTCCAAATCCTTTTGATTTATCTTTTTTTTTTTTTGTCTGCTAATTACCACTGAAATTTTTAGACTTTTCTGAATTTTGGAATTTTCTGAGAATTTTTTAATTTTCCTTAATTTTCTAAATTTTCTTTTTTTTAATTAATAAATTTTAATTAATTTTTTATTAAAAACTCGAATTTTCAATATTTTCTGAAATTTTTTGAATTTTTTATGTTCTTTGAAAGTTGATGAATTTTCGGAAATTTTTTTGAATTTTTTATTATTTTTCGAAATATTTTTTTTTATTTTTGGATTTTTTATTTTTTAAATATATTTTAATATTTAATATTATAATATTCGGGAAAACGGGTTCGGACCGGGAAAACCCGATCCGACTCACTGACCCGACCCAAACCCGGATCCAACACAATCGAATAAAAACGAAGTTTTTTTAAAATTTTTTTCTTTCTTTTTTTCCCTTTTTGTCCTTTCCTGTTTTTAGGGGTATCAACGATTCGATTTGTTCGTTTTTTTTAAAACTGAACCGAACCGAACCATTAAAAAAATTTTTTTGAACGAACTAATGAGACCCGAACCGAATATAGTTCGGTTCAGTTTTTCGATTTTTGGTTTTCCGCTTTTGATTTTTTCTGTTTTTCTTTTTGGTTCTTTTCTTTCATTCTTTGGCTGGATTTTTGGCTGGATGAAGCGGATAAAAAGTTGGGACGCTCGGAAACGGCGAGGACGACGGCCATGGATGGCGTGCGGATGCGGGACATCAAGATTACCCGTGCGGGCATTATGAGTCAAACCACTTAAACAACGTGTAAAAGCCCAACAAAAAGCTCAGCATCTCAGCATCTCTCTCTCTCATTATTCAAGTTTTATCATCGTTTTTTGAGGACTCCTCCGCGACTTTGGGTGCTGTCTTTGCCTTCGCCAGAGACCCATTTTCTTGGTTTTTTCTTATCTTTCATCTGCCACCCAAAGTCCAAGGCCCATCTGCTCGCCTTTTCAATCTCGCTGAGACTCGACTGCTTCTCGTCGAAAGACCACTTCTCTCCTCTCCTCCGCTACCGCCCTCCATTGCCCATCAGCTTTTGGTTTTTTCTGTTTTTCTTTCGGTTCTTTTCTTTCTTTTCGGTTTGTTTTCAGCCTAAACCGAATGAGGCCAAGACGGATCTGGTTTGGGCATTATGTTGAACATATAGTGGTTGTCCACCGAGTGGGGGCGTCCGAAGACATCCGAGACAAAAACTCAAGCCAAAATCAACATGCAGCAAACAAAAAGTGCTCAATGTTGACTCAGAAACGATTCCTTCACATTAAACATGAGCATAAACGAGGAACAAGGAGTCCCGCCTTGGTTGAAGCGAGACAGGGCAAAACAGAGCATCAAACGGGAAAGTGGTCCAGAGGAGACGGTAGTTGGGAGAGAAAATCAAACCATTAAAATTCAGTTTTATTATCGGTTTGTGATTTGGTTAATCGATAAAAATCAAATCAATAAAAAAATATTAATTTTTAATGAGAATCAAATCGAACCAAATCAAATCGAAAAAATCGAATTTTTCGATTCAATCTTTGATTCGATTCTTGACACCTCTACCTATTTTGTCCTATTCAGTGCACTCCCTACTTCCTCACCTAACGTCCCATCTGCCGTCCTTTCTTCCCTTTTGTCTTTTCTCATTTCTTTTTATTTCTTTTTTCTTTTCTTTCCCTTTTACTTTTCTTTTTCCTTTTGGTCTTCATCTTCTTCACGCCTTCACCGAAAGTTACTCATGGACGAACTCAAAACTGAGACTTTGCTACAAGAACTCACGCCAGAATCTCAACCGGTCCGGCGTCGACAATCAACCTCTCCGACTCTCATCCGGTCGTCACCGCCGGTCATCATTCCGGGCGTCGCCAAACGTCGCCGACGGCTTCGATGATACCAAACATATATATTTCGAGTTCAACGACCATTCTAACAGCTCAACCACATATATGCACGCCGAGACAAAATGAAAAGACTGATTATGGCGGCCTCTAACCGTGGGCTCCTCCAGCTAAGGGTGCGGGTTTTTCCGACGAGAAGACATTCATCCATGACCGACTCGGGCATCGAACGATATACCACAAAATCAAAGAGAAACGCAGGTTTAATACATCAATATTAGGACGAATCGAACGCAAAACAAAGATTTTAAGCATCGTTTTTAAGAACTCAAATTCGGTGCTTCATTCAGATATTTTGTCAAACAGTTGATGTGCGACTCGGAATACCACTTCCAGGTTCGGATTCAACGTCGTTCGTGGCATAAACCCATCATATTAAGCTCCAAATCAACATTATTCGCAACAAAAAGTTTGGGTTTTCTACGGTTTGCTCAACATTATTCTCGAACTTAATAATCAAGAGAGAAGTGGAGCGTTTCCGGGGGTTACCTGGTTTGGGAGCTTGCTGCGACGAACGGTGACGGGCGAGCTAGCTTTCGCAGAAGGTCGAGACGATTCAGACGAACTACCGGCGAAGGGAGACGAATTCCTCACTCTTGGTTTCTCTCCTCCCTCTCTCTATCTCAAGTTTCTCTCTTTTGAATCCCCTCCCCCGTCCTCGCTCTCCTCTCTCCCTTTTAAGCCGTTCAGCGCGCATGGCCTCCAGCGACGCCGGCTGCCACTGCCGGCTTGGCCCCGACCACCAACTCCCGGTCGAACCTGCCCCTGCCTCCTCTGCCTCTGTCCTGTTCCCCCCGTCCTTTTGTTGCTGCATTCTTTTTCTTCTTATTGCAGGTCCTGCGCGCGAAGGCCAGCCTGGAGGAAGGAGACAAGCCAGGGGGAACAAGCCGGGCTGAAGAGAGAAGGAAGCTGGACCGGGCTGCGCGAGGAGAGGAAAAGAGGAGGGGCGGGTTGGGCCAAGTAGAGGTGATCGGGTCCAGAGTGAGTAGGGTCTAGACCTGAATCCTGTACCCAACCTTGTTATAATCGGTTTTCCTTTTTTGAATCCTGTAGCTAACCTTATTTGTATTGGACCCTGTACCCGACCCACTGTACCCAACCCATCCTGTTTTTCCAGTCCGGTTTCAGGGTCGATCATATTTCCATTGGAACCTGTTTTGCAATCTCCCGATATCCTATACGACTTCGAATTTTATATTAATACGCGAAAAAATAACGTAGTCCTCCTAATTTGTATCGAAACATTAAGCATTTATAATAAATAAAATACATTAACTTTTTGACTAAACGAAAAATTAAGGATCCACATGGCTAATTATAATAAATAAAATCATAAGGCAAAAAGTTAGCAACAAACATGAGTCTAATATTAGTCATATTCCCACAATTACTATATGAAGCTACTCATTTATGCAAGCATAAATCCTCTTACAAAAAAGAAATTAGGCAAGCTAATTCATGTGGTACATAAGAATTTGGCGGCGATGAACACCGTCCGTCCGTCAGACGGTGCGAGAGGGAGCCGATGAGGGAGGGAAGCAAGTGAGGAAGAGGAACGACAAAGGAGAAGTGCCATGCATGTTTGAGAGGGCTAAGAGAAAAAACGTCGTGTGGTTGCGGGAGTAAGAATAGAAATAAGGAGAAAAAATAGGGTTTTGGACCTATACTTACAAAACCGGTCCGAGAACCGATTCCTGAGTGAGTAATCAATCGGACCCGGTTCCCAGACCGGTTTAAACCGGTTCCGAATTTTGGGAACCGGTTCCCGACCCTATTTTCCGGATGGGCCGATCCGATTTCCAAGTATACCCAATCCGATTACACATCCCTAGGGCCAAGGTTAGATTCGGCCAGACCCGACCCCTCTCGTTTTTTTTTTTTCTTTTGCTTTTCCTTTTCTTTTGTTGTTTGAGAGAAAGAAAGAAAAAAAGATAGGTGTCGACAATACTTTTGCTCTATACTAGGACATTAGACACGACATGATCAGGAGGTGAAAGTTATGTTCTCTATTGTTTGTCAAAGGCTATTAGCTTTGGTTACGGAGGATACAAAACAAGTAATGCCGTAATAAACTGTAACCCCTAATTTGGCACATTTAGGATGTTAATTTTCTCACTTATGATTCTACGACGTCAGTCGTCCGCTTTGTCTGCTGTCTTCGAAAGCAAAGCATTGCAGCACAGTCTAGCTTGGGAATGAGAGATACCAACAAAGCAATTCAAAAGGCCTCCAGTTCCTATAACCGAAGGATATTAGTCATCAAATTCTATCGGGAATAAGAAGTTTCCGAACTTCAATCGGCAGAGGACAGCACTTGTATGTGAAGGCGAGGAACGACTATAAAACCAGTAAATGAGCAAATGTCGGGCGACGCTTGATAGACCCCCTCCAGTGCCATGTGAAGTTGAAGAACGAAGTAAATAATATGAACGAGAAATTAGCAAAAAATTGAAACCCTGCATGTTAGATAAATTTCTCATGCAAAAGTTTTCAACGTCATCCACCATTTTTTCATCTGGAACGTATGAAATTCGTAATCAAATGGTGCTGAACCTTTCACTCTATTTCTTGCTCACTACTGAAAAAAGGCATTACATGTCAGAAAATTCCCCTTTGTTTCTGCAGTCACTGGTGTGTAGCTAAATTTTGATTCACCGTTTTTCACGGGCGTATCGAACCGCTGATATCATGAAAAATAATGAAGGCATGGACTCAAACATAAGACTGAAGCAAATGTATAGATTGGAAAATGATTCAAGTTCCAGTTCGTCCACTCCTGAGAATCGCTCATCGCCTTCATCACTTCCTCCGGTTTTGGAAGCGAAGCGAAGTACTAGGTAGATCAAGATCCTATATAGAACCGCCCAACCCAACATTATCAGCACATTCTTCCACTTGTCGGATTCGCGTGTCAAAATATGGAGTTCCGATAAAATATCATTCCCGGTGATGTTATACGGGACTTTGTCGGGGGTGAAGCCCTTCCCAAAGGTCGCGTTCGTCTGGTATTGGTTCATCAGTAGCCTCCCATACGGGTAAGTCATTGTCGAGATCTTTTCATCCACTTCCAGTACACGGGAATGTCGTGGCTATTCAAAAAGTAACAGCAAAACGGGAAGAACAATGCGGTGAAACAGATGCCGGCCGCATAACCAAGTATGTAGTTGGGCACGACCGAGCTGACAAACACCACGAACGAATTCGTCGAGAGGAGCGACACATAGAGGACCAGCAAGAAGTATAAGAATGGCCCGCGGAGCTTCAGGGCTTTCCAAACGATGGCAGGATAGACCCCGGCCTGAACTGTGAGGAAAGGAAGGGAAGTTACGAGGCTGGCGATTGTGTAGGAAGAGGCACGGTGGGCATTGTGAGAGGTCTCGCGGATGAAGATGAAGCGCTCTCGAATAAAGGCCGGGATGGTGTCATTGGAAGAGAAGAAGAAGAGGCAGACCGTGACGATGAAGAAGCTGAGCTGGTTCGTGATCCCTTGGTTGTCCGCCTTCGTCCTCATAAACATCGTCGCCATCATGAACCCTATGATAATGAGCACCATCAGTCTCGAGAGGAAGAGCTCGGGGGTCCGCTGGATGTTCTTGAAATTGTGGCGCATAAGCATCCAGGTCTCGGGGAAGAATGAGTTCGCAAACTTAGGGCCAAGATTTTGGTGAGATCCGATGGCATTCGTGCCGATGTTTGGGGTCAAGTAGTCGTTCTCGTTCACCGTGTAGTCGCTGTTGTGAGGCATCGGTGTCTCCCGGAGAATTTCGCTTGACTACGCGTAGTAACTTCCTGGTGATGCACTGTATATCCAATGAACGATGGAGAAGAATTGAGTGTTGCCAAACACTAGGAGCAGAAATCTAGTGAAGAATAATTTTCGTTTGTAGACCTTAGCGAATTTGAGAGTCCGAAATCAACGCCAAAAACTATCTTTCGAATTGCAAAAATAGCTATATCTTCGTCTAATAATATGGTTAAATACCTCATTGCAGCTTGCATCGTTGGCTCGGCCTTTTGTCTTGAAGGAGTGACAGAAAGGTAACAGGAACTTTGGGGAAAATTGTGTATCTGACTTGTATTCAATTGTACTATTACATTGTACATAAATAGTGCAAGAAGGAAAAAGTAAAATAGGAAAAGTAATATACATGTATCGGAGTTTCCTATTTACTAATAATTGCTAGAATCAATTATGTACAAAATCGATTCTAATATCTTCCAACACTCCCCCTCAAGCTGGTGGCCTATATATGTCAAGGACACCTAGCTTGCTTAATAGAAACTTGTGATGTCTTTGGCAGAGCGGCTTAGTGAAAATATCTGCTGGTTGATCCACTGTTCCAATGCCTTTTGTTACGAGAACTCCCTCTCTGATCTTGTCACGAGTGAAGTGACAGTCAACTTCTATATGTTTTGTTCTTTCATGAAAAACTGGGCTTGCTGCTATCTTAAGTACAGCATCATTATCACAGAACAATTCACTTGGTCCACTGACCTGTATTCCCAAGTCAGAAAGAAGTCTTCGTATCCAGACTATTTCGCAGGTGGTTTTCGCCATGGCTCGATATTCTGATTCGGCTGATGATAGTGACACGGTGGATTGCTTCTTTGTTTTCCATGAAATCAACGTCTTTCCCGGTTTAATACAAAAACCAGTAATAGATCTCCTAGTCATTGGACAAGTAGCGTAATCAGTGTCACAAAATGCCGTCATCTTCATGTTGCATTCACGTGATAGAAATATACCGAGTCCTGGACACCCCTTCAAATATTTTACAACTTTCAAGGCTGCATTCATGTGTGACTCCTTTGGCATATGCATGAATTGACTGAGTATCTGAACCGCATAGCATATATTAGGTCTTGTCATGGTAAGATATATCAATTTACCAACAAGCCGTTGATACCCTGACGGATCCTTAAGTAACGGATCCCTGTTTGTTGAAGAAGAATTGAGATCATACTCATGTGTTGTCAATTTGACATTCTGTTCAATGGGAATTACTGCTGGCTTGCAACCTGATAATCCGGCTTCAGAAACGATTTGCAAGATGAACTTTCTCTGACTGAGGGAAATTCCTTTTTCAGACCTTGCGATTTCAATGCCAAGGAAAAATTTGGGAGATCCCAAATCCTTGATGTGGAAAGCAGAGTGCAAATATTCCTTGAATCTTGCAACATGGGAATCATTATTTCCCATGATCAATATGTCATCAACATATATTAGCAAATAAATCGACGATCTTCCCACACTTCGTGTAAATAAAGCATGATCATGCTTGGAATGTTGAAAACCAGCATTGGTTAACGCAGCAGTAAATTTGGCATACCATTGTCTAGATGCCTGTTTTAAACCATACAAGGATTTGCGAAGACGACATACCCGATACTCCCCCTGTCTGCGTAATCCTTGAGGAAGATCCATGTAAATTTCTTCATCCAAGTCTCCATGAAGAAAGGCGTTGTGGACGTCCATCTGGTGTAAGGACCAATTTCGTATTGCTGCAACAGATAGAAAGGATCGTACAGTAACTTCCTTTGCAACTGGGGAGAAGGTCTCGTGGTAATCGAAACCTTCCCTTTGAGTAAAGCCTTTGGCCACCAACCTAGCTTTGTAACGTTCGATGGAGCCATCTGATTTGAACTTGATCTTGTAAACCCATTTACATCCGATCGGCTTTCTATGTGGTGGTAAGGGAACAACATCCCAAGTATTATTATCCATTAGTGCAGCAAGTTCAGATTCCATTGCATGTCGCCATTTGGGATCTTGTGCTGCCTCAGCAAAAGAGGATGGCTCACATTCTTCTGAAATTCTACTTATACAACACATATGTTCTCCCGATAACCGATTGAAAGAAACATAAGATGAAATCGGATATTGTGTACCTGAAGAGTTTGCAGCGGAACATATATAATCCTTAGTCCATGTTGGCGGACGTGTCTGTCTTCCAGAACGACGGGGGAGCTCATCTAATTGTTCAGAAGACTCAGATGATTCAGCAGCCATCTCTGTTTCTTCCACTGTTGAAGATGATAATGGAGTTTCTTCACGTGAGATAGGTGATTCAATTTCTTGATTTGGAGATTCCACCGATGCTTGTGGGATGAATGATTGAGGTACCACAAGAAAACTAGGTGCAGATGATATATCTTCATCAGACATAAGAAACTGATTGTTCTGAAATGAAGTATCTTGAGATGGATGGAGCTTCTCTTTGAAGGGAAATATGTCTTCATGAAAAATGACATCTCTACTAGTAAAGAAATGTCCTGTGGAGAATTCCATAACATAATATCCCTTTTGAAGAGGGGGGTACCCCATAAAAACACATTGTGTTGCACGGGGACTCATTTTATCCCGAGGACCTACACTTGTTGCATAACATAAACAACCAAACACTCTAAGGTGATCATTATCTGGTTGTTTGTTATAAAGCATATCATATGGAGTTTTACCATGAAGGATTCGACTGGGCATGCGATTAATCAGATAGGCGGCTATGACCACACAGTCTCCCCAAGATTCTTCAGGGATTGAAGCTTGATATTTGAGTGCACGGGCTACTTCTAAGAGATGTCTATGTTTCCTTTCTACAACTCCATTTTGCTGTGGAGTGTAAGTACAGGAACTTTCATGGAGTATTCCAAGAGTAGACAATAATCTTATGCAATCAGAAGTAAAAAATTCTTGCCCATTATCCGTACGAATTCGCTGTACAGATTTATTGAATTGATTTCTAATTAAAGAAAGGAAATTTGATAAATGTGTGAATGTTTGACTTTTCGATTGCATAAGATATAACCATGTGGCACGACTATAGTCATCAACTATGGTAAGAAAGTAGCGTGATCCATCACGATGAGAAGTGTGATAGGGACCCCAGATGTCCATGTGAAGCAATGAAAAGGGATTTTGAGTTCGAGATGTACTAACTGGAAATGATGCTCGAGTCTGTTTAGCTAAAGGACATATGGAGCATTTTGGATGAGGAAATTTAGCACTATGACCCAATCGTTGATGCAAAAGGAGATTTTTATTATAGCTGATTGCATTACAAGAAATGCTTTTATTTAATAATGCTAAATCTCCTGGAGAATTGGCCCAAAAATAAAGTCCTTGTGCCTCATTACCCAAGCCCATCACTTTGCCAGTCAAAAGGTCCTGAAAGACACAATTTTCGGAATTGAATATGACTTTACAGGAATTGTCCATACATACCTTGGAAACTGAAAGAAGATTGAACTCAAAATCTGGAATGTATAGGACATTTTTGAGAATAAAATTCTGACCAAGATGTACGGTACCGATTTTGGTAACATATGTAATGTTCCCATTTGGAAGACGTACCGTAACAGGAGACTGTGTGTTTTTATGGATATGGGAAAATAAGTGCTCATTACAAACTATGTGGTTACTAGCACCTGAATCGATAATCCATGCATCAATAGATAATGAATTCCTTTCATGTAAAAAGGTACCTGAGAATCCTGCATTAGTGTCCCCAGTCTTGAGTTGGCCCAATGCTTGGATAATATTTTTATACTGTTGTTGAGTGATAGTCTGCTGAGATGTTCCACCACCCTTCTGTGCAGTGATCTGATAGACTGAAGACTCCCTTTCCTTTTTATTATTGGGTTTCCCATGTAGTTTCCAACATGTATCAACAAGTATGGTGCGGTCGTTTGCAATATTAACAATATTTATTTTTAATTTTTGAATTTTGCCCACTGACCTTGCCTGTTGATGTGCCAAAACGAGTGCCATTGGATGCTTTGTAGACCGGCGCTGACGTGGCGAAGTATCGGCCGTCCGATCCAGCCGGATAGCTAATCAAATACTGGCCGTCCGATTGCGCGCATCGATCCCAGCCGTTCGCCGCGCGTCGATCCCAGCCGCTCGCCGCAAAGAGCTGATCTGGACCGTCCGATCCAGTTCTTCTATCCAGACCGTCGATCGAAGAAAACCTAGGGTTTTCTTCGTTCCTCCTCGACGCCACAGCCGCGAAACCTTTCTCTCTCGGTTGTGGCGCGATTCCGAGGCTCCCCCCTGTTCCGGCGACGGTCTCCGTCGCAACGAAGCCCAAGGGAAACGTTGCGAAGCCATTTCCTTCACCGATCCGAGCCTGTTCGTTCACGGCGGCCCTCTGGTTCTCCTCCTGCACGGCCAACTGGAAGATTCGGCCGAGCGGAGGTTAAGGATCCATCGCAAGAATCTGCGATCGAAGGCCGGCGTAAGTGTCGTTCAAGGTGAGTAGGAATCGAGTAGCTTTCTCCTTTTCCTTCATCGCATGGTATTGATAGAGAGTGGCCTCTGGCCCTTCCAATTTGTCCTCGGCCGCTTCAATTTCGTTCCATAGGGCTGATAATCGGTTGAAACAGGCGGTAACCGAAAGGTTCCCCTGTTTTAACTCGGTTAGGGCTTGTGTCAACGAAAAAACTCTAGCCCTATCTGATTTCCCGTACATTTCTTGTATATTATCTCAGTATTTCTTCGAATCTTCGGTCGGAGGAAGGCCGGCGGCGACATCGGGTGCCAAGCAATTCCCGATCCAGGAGCGCACAAGTTGATTGCAGCGATTCCAGTGCCTCTGCAATCGTTCGTCCGTCGGGTAAGGTATTGTTCCATCAATAAAACCATCCTTGGTTTTGGTAACAAGAGCACGCCGAAGATCACGGGCCCAAGCGTGATAATTCTTCGTTCCAGTGAGTTGTTGAGTAACCAGCCGCCTATGTAGCACGGACACAGCGACACGGACATGCGACACGACACGACACGACACGTGACAAGTCATTTTTCAAAAATAGACAATTTCGACACGTTCCGACACGTTAAATATTAAATAAATATTTTTATTTTTAATTAATTTGATTCAAATTCATAAATAAATAAATAAGGAGTTTACAATGAATTTATACTAATAATTTAATAAATCTTACACTTTTTTTATTTCATTATCCAAAATTTACATTTATTTTTCGAAATTCCCCCCTCCCCAAATTTACCTTTATATTTCGAAACCAACCCCCCTCCCAAAAATAACTTCCCCGTCTCTTTCTCCCCCAAATTTTTCACTTTTTTATTCCCTCCCCACCACTGACAGCCCATCACTTCCCCCTTCCTCCTGTCACTTTCCCCCCCCCCACACGCCAAGTCCTTTTTATTCTTTTCAAAACGGCGCCTTCTTCTCCTCCCCTCGCGTCCTTTTATTATTTTCCTTCTCAAAAGTTCAAAACCCTAGCAGTGCGGCGCCTTCTTCTCCTCCTCCTCGCCTCCTCCTCCTCGCCGCACGACGCCTATCTCCGAAAGCATCGAAGACTCGATCAAGAAAAGCACCAGCATTCGCCGAAGGAGCGGAAAAAGGGAGTAACCCAGAAAAAGTTTCAGTGAAAAGGAATCGGAAAAGAAGACGGAACGCGGTCCCTGTGCGCTGAGAGGCTGGCCACCGCCGCGAACTCCTCCTCCTCCTCCTCCCCCTCGCCGCTGCTGCCGCCACCCCACTCGACGACGCCGCCCTCCCCCACGCGCGCCTCCCTCCTAAAGTTTCTCCCTCACGGCCCTCGCCCTCTTTCTCTCTGGCCGTCTCTTGCCATCACGGGCTCGCCTTCGCTTGCGGCCTCATCTCTACTCGCCTCCACCCTCCATTCTCTTTCGGACACGCGTGTCGAAGCGTGTTGACAAAAGTTGACCACGTGTCGACAAATCCGACACGCGGTCAACGCGTGTCTGAGCGTGTCCGAGCGTGTCGACGTGTCCGACACGCTCCGACACGTGTCGGACACGACACGGAGGCATGTGGGACGTGTCCGTGCATCATAGCCAGCCGCAACTCCGGTCCGTCCGCCGGCGAAGTGTAAAGCGGATCTCCCAGCTCCAGCCGTCCTCCGTTGAATGGAAACAGGTAAGGAGGTGGAACCGGGTAAGATTCGATTCTGTGACCCGGTGTGAATTCGGGTCTGTAATTCGCAGATGTTTGGCCCGACTCACCAGTATGGTTGGTCCCATACGGATGTTGGGGCCATGGTGTGGTATACCACGGGGCTGGAGGCCAATAGATTGGCCCTGGATTCTGTACTAAAGCAGGAGCAGGTGCAGAGGTAACATTAGTTACCTGCTCTTCTAAAGTCGATCCATCTGGATGAGAAGCTGTGATCCCCTGATTCTGTGTTGATGAAGTTTCTTCTGAGGGATTCATAACCTCTTTATCTTTTGTCATGGCACCAAGGATGAATTCCTAATTTCTTTGTTAATCTGTTTTGCAGGAAGAAATCGTCAATTACATATCAGAGGGAAGCAATGGCAATGCAAGAAAAGTCGCGGAAGCTAGGTCAGGAAACGATGCTCTAATACCATGTAAGATTTTGTGGGACCACTGCCAACTGTTCTAAAAGCTTAAACTGTTAGATGAAAACGTGGTTTATTATTTAAATATTCTAACACTCCCCCTCACGCTTAGTCTGGTCTTTTGCCTAGTACTAAGCATGGAAATTTAATTGGGGAGGCAAATAGGGGCTTGGAAGATTCGAACTCAAGACCTCCTAGCTCTGATACCATGACAGAAAGGTAACAGGAACTTTGGGGAAAATTGTGTATCTGACTTGTATTCAATTGTACTATTACATTGTACATAAATAGTGCAAGAAGGAAAAAGTAAAATAGGAAAAGTAATATACATGTATCGGAGTTTCCTATTTACTAATATATGCTAGAATCAATTATGTACAGAATCGATTCTAATATCTTCCAACAAGGAGTGAACCCAAGTGCCTGCACAACTCCACTGCAGCTTGGAGTCCATGATCCAGATGAATTGTTGTAAGGACTTCCCAAGGTGTGATCGAACTCGTCATTTGCCGAGTGCACACTCGCTTGCAAGGGCAATCCCGGCCATTTCTGTGGTCGTGGCTCTGATCGTGCCCTTGATGCCTGTGATTGTGGGGACGAGAAGGTGGGGTGGGTGTGACCGTCGAGATCAACATCTCTTCATCAGACAGCGGCAGGGGTTTCATGCCCATCCGGACGAACGTCGGACTGATCGTCGGGACTTTCTTGGATGACGTCGATGAGGTGCTCTATCGAGTTCTAGCCCTTCGGGACTTGGGTAGTTTCCGGCCCATGCGGCCGAGGTGGAAGGTCACGTCTTTTGGACATCCTTGGAACAGTTTTGAGCTGCCCGCGGGCCAGAGGGTCACGTCTTTTGGACATGATGAGATGGTCGAGGAGAAGTTGGATTCTTGACGAAGGCTGGTGGATGGTGAGGATCACGGTGCTGCCGGACCAAGCTATGTCGTGCACCTTCTCAAACTCACTGTGGGCGCTGGTCGAATTGAGTCCCAATGTTGGTTCGTCAAGAAAGAGTAGGGATGGCCCGTGGATGATGTCGACATCGATCGATACCCTCCAGCGCTCTCCTCGGACACTCCGCGTGTCCCGTCGTCGCCTATGTAGGTGTTCCGGGATGACTGTGATCAAAGTAGTGTTCGCACAAATTACTCGGGGAAAAACAATGAACTTCTTCTTAGACAATGTATGCTTCGATGCAAATCCAATCTTCATATCCAAATCTTTGCCTAAACATATTGCATAGACTGGTTCTTGAAAGGATGAGTGCACAAAAACTGTGATCATACTCATCGGAGGCACTCATCCTTAAACCATTTCATTAGAGAACACGCTCTAGATAGTCTCTATAATAAAGGCATCAAAGGAAGAGAGAAAAACACAGAGTATACATGTGGGGAAAATTGATTATATAAGTTCTATGACATATTATATCACTTCATGTTTATATAAGTAGTCATATTTAAGCATTTGATCGAAATCCGGTGTATCAATTTATAAGTAGATTTTACAATTAATCTCACCCTCTAATGCTACTAGAAAAACTCAAAGGTTAAGTACTCAAAACTCATCAAGAGTTCGAGCTGCTTGATCAACTTCCCCACCCTCTCAATCTTCTCCGCCGTCGTGATCTACCCTAGCCGGCTAAAATGAGCAAAACTCAACTGATAAAATATGAAAATATTTAAAATTCAATTGATAAATTGAAAGTTTATGACTGAATTGACAAAAATATAATAAATTTAGGATTTTTTGAACTATTCTCCCTCAAAGCTTTATTTTTTCATAAATGATTCCATAATATATATTGGAACTGAGCAACTCTTTAAAAGGGTCAAGGGAGAAATGAAAGAGGGAATAACTCCTGAGGGGTGGGACTCCACACTGCACACTCATGTATTTCGTCCTGCCCAAGAAGAAAAATATATGGTTGCACAAATAATTCCATGATATATCAGCTTCTACGCTTTTATATATTATTATAATGGATTAGTAAATTAGATAACGATTATGATGATGATAGGTGCTAGGGAAATCACATTCGACATTATAAAAATAGACATGACGTGAATTATTTAAACATTGGATTCTGGAAGCTCGTAGCATTGGTCTTGATAAACCCCAAGATTAAATTTATAAATGGAAGCTTTCCTTACAACCGCAATCGAGAATTTGGTCAACGGGTACGTTTCGTCCTATAAAGAGCCGGCTTCTCCTTTACCTTTTCGCATCACCGTACTCTTCGGTACTCGATCCTGAGCTGCTGCTGATTTTGGCTCTTTGCTCGCCCAACTTCAAATTTAGCAGTGCCGGTCGAGTTTGCAGTGAGATAATATGGCAATGTCTGCCAAAAACAAGCATCAAGTAGAAATTTAATTAGGATATTATATTAGATTGGATTGTGATATCAAAGTCAAGATAATATGCCATGCCATTGCAGAAAATACGTGAGTTTGATTGCTATTTAACATTCTACACTTCCTTATAATGAACTTTTCTTATATAGGAAAGATGGGGAAAAGTATCAAAGAAGTCATAAATTTATTGTATTTGTGTCAATTTAGTTTAAAAACTTCTATTAGTGTCAATTTAGTTGTAAACATTTTGATATAATACCAATACGATCTTTCCGGCTAATTTTGGCCAGATTTTGCTAATATGGACAGGATCAACCTACATAGCACCACCAACACTGATATAGAGAATTTTTAAAAATATTTTAATATTTTTCGATTTTTTTATTATTTTTTTCTGATTTTTTTTCCTTCTTCTTCCTTCCCTTTGCTAGTGATCAGCCACCAACCACAAACGATGGCCAAGCTGGCCTTGTCGCTGCCCACCACAGGCGAGTCCCGGCCGGGTGATGGTGCTCCTCGTTGAGCATCACCTAGACGAAGGCAACACCCGGCAAGGTCACCATGGCCTAGGTGAGGGTTAGCCTTGCCCAATCTAGCCTAGCAAGGCCAACCCTCGCCAAGCGTCACCTAGGTGAAGGCAATGCCCAACAAGGTCATTGTGGCCTAAGTGAGGCTGGCCTAAGTGAGGTTGGCTCTCGCTCAGCCTAGGCCTCACCTATGGCAAGCAACGGCAAGCCTTGCCCAAGCGAGGCCAACCTAGCCATGGGTAGTGGCCAATCAGTGGCAAAGAGAAGGAAGAAAAGGAAAGAATAAAAAGAATAAAATTTAATTTAAAAAATAAAATATATATTATTAAAAATTGTCCACATGAGCATCGACAATGCCATGTAGGCCAATCAGCATCCACGTCTACAAAATCCATCCAAAATTAGCTGGAAATGCTACATTGGCACTAGGTTAAAAGGTTTATTGCTTTTGACCCAAAAAAAAAAAAAAAAAAAAAAAGGTTTATGACTAAACTAATACCAATAAAAAGTTTATAACTAAATTGGTACAAATACAATAAATTTATAATTTTTCTAACAGTTTTCTCAGAAAGATTGCAATATGAATTTAATGAATCTTTTACAATCAAGATTGACATTGCACATTAAAATCTACTTAATTTCTCTAGGTGTACGCGAATTTCATCTTACCCTTTCAATTTTATATGAAGTATTCTTTTTTTTTTTTTTTTGGGGACCGGAGGAACCGCCTCATAGCGAGCACTCGATGTAAACCCCCAAAGAGTACTGGCGCAGGGACCCACCTCCCACGGTGCTCCGCTTAAGTCACGCTTAATGCGCACGCAGTGACTCGAACCTCCCCCCTTCCGCAATTAGAGGGGGAAAGGCCAAAACCAACACGCCCACAATTTGACCCTCATTTAAATCGATAATACCAAAAGCAAATGAAAAATGAAATCTTCAACTAATAACACTCTATTGTCACGGGCCGATCGATTGGGATCGTGACCGCGCGGCGACTCGGGCACTTTAGGATCGGTTTGGATCACCGAAGCACCTAAGCCAAGCCTTGCTCGATTGAACGCTCACTCGCTCGCTTACCCGGATCGTAGAGAGAGAAAGAATCTAGAGAGAGGAGCTCTGGAAAGAAGATTGCTTTATATTGCGGAAGTAGTGGATGATTACAAAAGGAGGAGGACACCCCTTCTTATAGTCGAGGGCCTCGGATTACAACCATCGATCTAGAATTTAACCGGTGGACAAGATTGCACTGCCTCATCTACCGACACTAATGGCGGCTACTAACCACCGACATAAATGAAAGCTATCAACTACC
The DNA here is from genome assembly GCA_014182565.1 of Eucalyptus marginata. Lineage (NCBI taxonomy): Eukaryota > Viridiplantae > Streptophyta > Magnoliopsida > Myrtales > Myrtaceae > Eucalyptus > Eucalyptus marginata. The sequence goes on along the minus strand of CM024592.1, from coordinate 23,802,335 downwards.
GACATAAATAGAGATAAAGTCTAATTACGGTTTCGCCCGCACTTGGATACTTCGGGGAGAAGGCTTGGCGAGAACCCGAGTGAAAGCAGGAGATCCTCCAAGGCTGCGTCACGGTCGTCCTCAGGGAACCTCTTGGGTTGGCCTTCTTTCGGCCCGTGACACTATCATATGGGATTTAGTTAATAAAAATATATACTTTAAATGATGGTGCTTTAAAAATAATACGTATGAATATGAAATCTAATTCTAGGAATCTAATTAGTGATGGTTTCTTAGAGGATCGGAACCTGTCGTCTTAATGGGATTAGTTCTTGAATTAGTTAGGAAAAGACTATACATACTAACTAAAAGTAGATTAGGGAATTGTTCAAAGTTATGATTTTGCATAAATGATACCATGATAGAACTCAGCTTCTAAGCTTTTATATATTAAGATAATGCATTAGTAAATTAGATGATAATTATACTAGGCGCTAGGAAAATTACATTCAACAAAATTGTTATCGCAGAAAATAGACGTCACGTGAATGAATTAAAAGATTAAAATTTATAAATTGAAGTTCTTAATACAGTCGAAGCCGTTTATCTTTATGGGATTGTCTTGGGGAGAGCAGGTAGTATCCACAACGTAAAATATACGTACTCTGTGATTTATTCAATCTCGTGGAATGTGGCCCACCAAATTTGGTCATCCAGTACGTCATCATCGCCCTATAAATAGCCGGCTTCTCTTTCACGCCTTCGCATCACCTTTCTCTTCAATACTCGATCCTGAGCAGCTGCTGCGGCTGATCTGCTTGCTTGCTCGCCGCCAACTTCAAATCTGAGCAGCCCCCGTCGAGATAATAATGGCAGTGTCAGCAGAAAACGAGCGTCCAGTGAAGGTTTTGGGATGGGCAGCGAGAGATTCTTCAGGACTTCTCTCTCCCTTCGAGTTCTCAAGAAGGTAAACCTGCATATTATCTTTCCATCTCTGGAGATATCATCTCTTGGATTATGCGAGCTTTCTTTCACGTCAAAGGTTATATATAGATGAGAATAGTTAGAATCGTCAAGTTCAGGAAGAATCGATGTGTGCATAATACGATTCTGTTGAGATGAATCATTCAGCTACAACGGCGTGCTTATGGAGATCGAGAGCTGTAAATCTTTTTCTTCTTCTCTTTTATATAATCTGAAAGCACGAACTGATGACCCAACTATTAAGAGACTTATGGGTATCCTTGTGTTAAAACGCATTAAACCCACTTTTTTCCATAATATCTTTTGTAGGGTCACAAGAGAGAAAGATGTGACTTTGAAAGTATTGTACTGTGGGATATGTCACTCTGACCTACACAATGTGAAGAATGATTGGGGATTCATGTCCTACCCTATGGTGCCCGGGTATGAGTTAAAAAGAATCACCTTTTTCTCATTTTTCTCCCTCATAGTAAGTATAAAAAAATTACACTTGATTATTGCATTGCAGACATGAAATTACAGGTGTTGTAACAGAAGTAGGAACCAAAGTGACAAAGTTCAAAGTCGGAGACAGAGTGGGCATCGGTGTATGATTGGATCATGTCACAACTGTGTGAATTGTGGTGATAATCTTGAAAGTTACTGCCCCGAAATGGTTCCAGTCTATGGTGGTAAGTTTAGCCCTGATAATGACAGTGAGGATTCTAATGGAACGATTAACTATGGTGGCTTCTCAGAAATCATGGTCGTAGATGAGCACTTTGTATTTAAATTTCCAAATAGCATGCCTCTCGATGGTGGGGCACCTCTCCTTTGTGCCGGTATCACTATCTATAGCCCATTAAGGTACTACGGACTCGACAAGCCTGGAATGCACATAGGAGTAGTTGGGCTCGGTGGACTTGGCCATGTGGCTGTCAAATTTGCCAAGGCAATGGGCCTTAGAGTGACTGTCATCAGTACCTCCCCAAGTAAAAAGGAAGAAGCCATGAACCATCTTGGTGCTGATGCATTTTTGGTCAGCCAAGATACAGAGCAGATGCAAGTATGTTATGCTCCTCGCAAGCTGTTTATTGAATTGCACGTAGGATAAAGACCTGCTAAAGTACTTTAAATTCATAATTATTTTCTTGATGCAGTCAGCTATGGGCACAATGAATGGCATTATAGACACCGCCTCAGCTATGCATACTCTCTTGCCATTGATTGGTCTCTTGAAGACTAACGGGAAGCTTGTCATGGTTGGCCTAACAGACAAGCCCCTTGAGCTACTTGCTATGCCACTCATCCTAGGTAAATAACTATAATATACTTCTTGAAGAGATTATTATCTATATTTTACTTATGATTAAAATTGATATGTTGGGCCTACCGCATGCATATTAGCTCAAATCTAAAATGTTTGTGCATCACAATTACGAGTTCTCATTCGCAACATTGAACTTCTTTATTCTTACTAATGACAGGTAGGAAGATAGTGGGTGGAAGTTCCGCTGGAGGGATTAAGGAGACGCAAGAGATGATCGATTTTGCAGCGGAGCACGGCATAACCGCGGATATTGAGGTCATTCCGATGGACTATGTGAACACTGCCATGGAGCGTCTTGCAAAAGGGGATGTTAGATACCGATTCGTCATTGACATGGGAAATTCGTTGAAGTCTTACTAAAACTTAATTGCGTTGATTACTACAAGAAAGCTTGGATAGAAGATGGCCGAATTATTGTTGACATCAGTTATTGGGTAAGTAGTTTGTATGCATGTTTTTCATCGTATTTAGGACATTGTTCTTGTTGGGACAGAGAAGTCTTCTCTAAGGACAATTACTTTGTAAAAAAAGTGTTATTAAGTTATAGTTGCTCTGTTGGAGTTCAATAAAGGAAATCTAATTCATTCTTAATCTCGTATGATATTATCTTCGAAAATTACATCTCTACTATAATCATGTGTACTTTTTAGTCAATTAGATTGGACAATTATAGTTATTGGATTGTGCATATTTTTGTCTTCAATTGTGACCGTTTGACTTCCATAGCCATGGACTAGACATGACAGGATAACCGGACAACAGGCAGACTAAACGAGATAAGCAGGAGAAAATTGAGAGAGAGGGCTAAGAATTTGAACCCTTAACATGCGCTCTCATATCTTGCTAAACCAATAGTTTTTCTCATTAGCTCGAACCATCAGGAAACGGGTTAACCATGTATTTAGCATCTGATTTGACATAAACGTTAAACACATCGTGGAGCATTTATGACATAATAAAGCATCAAGCATCTAGAGTGGGATCCTTTTATGACCCGTGCTGTTGTAAAAGGGAATCTACCCATCTATTATTTCATCCATTCGATCTAAATTGTGTTGTCAACCGTCTATCTGAATTTCCTTAGTTTTAGCCATTGGATTAAGCACGGTATAGTTCCATGCTTGAGGCCATCAGACCTTAGCATCGGCTAGCTTCAGTGTCTTGAAATCTATAAAAAAAAAAATTTCACAAGAAATAATCACACACCACATGAAACGGTTTCATAACTATTGAACTCCTCGACTTTCTCAAAAGTAGAGGTCATTTCAACAAAAAAAAAAAAAAATAAAATAATTATTGTCATCCAACGCTTTATTAGGTTCATCCAAATTGGGATGACACAAGATATTAACATGACGTTTATACTATTTTTCAAAGCGAACTGCAACGATGTTGCCCCCAAAAGAAAAAAAAAAGTCAAAAACTATAGAAAGAAAAGGCTAAAGATTAGAGCATTTTAGAAAAGGAAAACAACGAAGCATGGAGAGAGAGCGCGAGAGAGAGAGAGCCCCAATGGGGGTGGGCCACCATACATTTTGCGAACAAGGGCCGACGACCCTCCTCCGGCCATGGGCGTCGTTTTATTTTTTATTCTTTTCATTCTTGGTCTGAACGCTGGCACCTCATCAACACTGCATGTCTAAAGAAAGTAATACTAAAATTGTGGTATCAACATGCTAACGGAAGTACTAAATAGCAATAATAGCACAAAATTTATGATCAGAGAAAGAGCAGATTAGAGACCCCAAGCGACCCAACCCATCTGTGTCGTCCTGGCATTGCAAGAATCCAGGCGACTGTGACGCCGGAGAAGCACAGCACCAGGCGATGCAGCTGAGTGGAGATGTAGCTCGCTTGCTCAGGCGAGAATGGATGGATGAATTCCTGACCGAACTGGAGGAACCATCGTATTGGGATCTGCAAAATCAATTCTAGCCTGGCCCACAAGGTGGCTACATTGCCGGATTGCGACCTTGAAGAAGCCACGACTTGCAGTTTGCAAAGCCCATTCGAGGATCGACTTGAGAACGCTATGTCACCTTTCGTCCACTTTGGGAGCCATATCTGCTGGCCTACATCTTGCTCGTCAAGTTCGGGGTCCTATGGCTTGCTCGTTTGGGTCACGCCACGCCAAGCCAAGGCGCTGCCAGAGCTGACCAAATCAATCGGTTTGCTGCTTCAATTCAGCGGCCACAAACAGGAGAAAGCTGTCACTTCAGCTTGGCTTAAGTAATGTCTAAAAAATAAACCTGAAAAGAGCTGACTCGCACACCAATTCTCTTCGATTGCTCATTTTGCTCGCTAAATATGTCATCACGACTCTTGGGTTTGATTCTTAATTTGTTATTGTCTATTAAAGTAAGTTCGGAAATATTGATTTGAGGGCCGATCAGATTTTCCATTAGATAGGAAGAAGGTGATGCGTATCGGATACACATCGATAAAAGGTGTAATCCCTGATGGTCTCTAAATATTATAATCACCTAGTTAATAAAAGAAGAAATGAAAAGAATAGACGGGGACAATAAGGGCGCGCGCATGACAAAATTTCTATTTTCGATTTCTTCGTTTCTCTGTTGGAACAGGTTTGGGCAAACCGTTTTTAGAATTTGATTTGATTTCTCTATTTCAAAACAGATTTCTATTCCGTAAATAGAGAAATTGAAGAAATCGAAGGTTGAAATTTTAACTTCTCGGTTTCTGAAATAGAAATCAGAAACTGAAATCAAACCATATAAAAGAACCTTGTGCTTTCTTGCTAACTTAATTCACTCATAACCACTACTTCACAAATTATTGCTAATTTTCTTTTTCGTATTTCGCTCGTGTTTTTTTTTTTTTTTCATTTTTTTTTTTTTGATAACTTCCTCTTTAGGATGAAAGGCAATCGAATGGGTCCCCAATTTTCAAAAATGACCAAAGTTCTTAAATGCTTACTTAAAAAAACAATGGGGCTCTTTCCTCCTAGAAAGGGCACGCGCATGGCCAGATTGAAGAAAAAGTTCTTACGCAATAGATGAATAAAAAACATGCCTATAAATTTAACCTTGTTTCTTTACGAATTCAAAATTCTTGCAAAATCAAAATAATTAAATTATTACACAATCTTGAATTTTAATTTGAAGGCAAGAGATTCAAGAGAATCTCTCTCTTTGTTATGCAAGGGCCATTAAAGGTTCATTGAGAAATAATAAAGAAATTAGGGATGAGCAACTAGACTAATTCAATTCGAGAATCCAAATAAACCAATCTTCCCCCGATTGGTTCCTAACCATAAACATTACTTCAATGTAGAATTCTCATATATTCCTTTAAACCATCAATTTTATTTTGTTGATAATCTTGTATAATACTAGTCTTTGATAAAATGACAGGGTTGTATAGGCGCCATTGATGGTACCCATATTCATGCTTCCATAATACTTGTCTGAACCTATGTAGGATGAGCTTGCAAATGATAAGAGGAGGGAAACCAAATAAATACGCTTAGGAAAACCATTGCCAATAAAATGGCAAGGGATAATAATATGCCGAAAATTCCATGAAATTGTATTTTCAACTTTTGTAATGTATTAGTATTATTTCAACTATTATTTTGTATTTGAGGATTTCCTATGTTGTTTTAGTATTATTTCAACTATTATTTTGCATTTGAGGATTTCCTATGTTGTTATCTAATCAATTTCTATTCCTAGAAATAGAAATTTTGTTCTGTTATCAAACGGATTTCTGTTTCAGAAATAGAAATTTTGAGTCATTATCAAACGAGTTTCTTTGCTCAGAAACTTGTCCGAGGAATAGAAATTGAGAAATTGATTTCTGGCCAGAAATCAATTTCTGTTTCAGAAATTTTGTCATGCGCAGCCTAATAATCATCACCTTTATTCTCTATTTCAAGTTCTATCCTCACATTTGAAAATTACATTTTATATTTCCCCAACCTAAAAAGACACATTTGCCCTCATGGACACTCAAATTCAACGGACCAATTCCATTAAAAAACACGAACTTTAGGTGTTGTCCCAAATCTGGCCCAAACTTTATTTTGTCTCAAAAAAAAGCACGAACTTTAGGTGTTATCCCAAATCTGGCCCGATCTTTATTTTGTCTAAAAAAAAAGCACGAACTTTAGGTGTTGCCTCAAATTTGGCCCGAACTTTATTTGAGACAAAATAAAGTAAATCTATTACAAATAGGCTTCTCATCTCTATTTAATTACAAGATGCACACGCTTTTAATATCTCGCTTTAAGGCAATGTAATCTTCTGCTTCCAACCTAGCTTCTGACATTGCAAATAGCTTGTCAATTATTAATTGATCTAATGGCCCTAGCTATGTGCCTCGTCCCCTCAAATTGAAGCTGCTGAATTATTTTTCCCATGAGAATCATTTGTAAAGTTCAACTCATTGGAGGGTAGACTTAAATTTAACACTTTCTCCAAACACTCGAATGCAGCATTGTTTTGCTGTGTTGGATATTATTGCGGACGTGGAAATGTCACGTCGGATGATTGTGGAATGAGGGTTAACGAAGAGCCAAATTTGGGACACAAGTGAAAGTTTGTGTTTTTTTTTAGACAAAATAAAGTTCAGGCTAGATTTGGGACAACATCTAAAGTTCATGCTTTTTTTTAGACAAAATAAAGTTCATGCCAGATTTGGGACAACACCTAAAGTTCGTACTTTTTTTTTGAGACAAAATAAAGTTCGGATCAGATTTGGAATAACACCTAAAGTTCGTGCTTTTTTATGGAATTGGCCCCAAATTCAACACTCAAACCCCACGGACCAGCCATCTTTCTACACCCGATGCTTTGTCTATGTGAGAGCTCATTTGAGGCTCGAGGCATGGCCTCATGGCCACCTTTAAGGACAACTGCTTTGTAAATCTGGTTATTTTAAAATATAGGTTTGTTTCATAGAAAATTTCTTGATGAAAGAAAATGTTATTTGTGAAAATAATTCTTAAAAAAAATGATTGACCGACAAACCATAACGGCTCTATTTGCATATCGTCAAAATGGAATTCATATAATTCTCATCCCCTCATCTTAAACATCGACATATTATGTTCACCAACAGTCGGTTCATACACTTTTTCATCTCCATCTTCTTTGGGTCAATGAATTATTCAATGAGTTCACACATGTACTCGATTGAATCTTGACGGTTTATATCTAGTCAAATCCACGCGGGATTCACATTACTGTTGGAAGTTTTTTTGTAAAAACAAATTAAGTGCATATTTCCTTGTCCTACATAGGAAAAGTGGGAGGAAATGGGTCAATTAATAAGTGTGGAGTTTCTTTAGTGTACCTAAAGAAATGATTGGAAATGGGCTAGACCCCACTATACCCGCTTGCGGGTGCGCAATTTTTTCTTGTATACGGTTATTTTATTAACTTTAATCAATTCAAATGTTGTTTTTTTTTTGAGAATTTTCAGAAATTATAAAAAAAATCGAAATTTTATTTATTAAAATAATAATTAAAAAAAAATTATTCCGAATTTTTGTTTGTGTCTTTTCAAGACAACCTTTGGAAAAGATATTCATTCGGTTTGTAACATTTCCCGAAGGATTGCATTTGTTCATTTTTTCAATTTCTTCTGAATGGACGCCTTTGTTCATCATAGCAATTTTTCGAAAGGATACGTTTGTTCACTTTGCAATTTTTCACGAAGAATTGCCTACGTTTTTAAGACTGATTTATATATACATGTTAGTTTTTAAAAGAACGAGGTGTGATCATTTTTATCTTTACGAGCCTTCATTCTGAAAAACTACAGCCATCTTTTCAATTGTTTCCTAGAAGACCTGGAGAAATACTAGAATTGCTATCTAGTATTCTCATTTTTTAGATTTTGTTGTATCTTGGAAGATATTTGCCTGTGACCATTAACAACTTTGTGGGGCAAATAAATCCTTAAAGAAAGTGATATCACGCCTCAAAATCTGACTTGATTACTCTAAATATCCGACTTCATTGTTCTACCCAATTCGAAACCATATTTTCCAAACAATTACATCCACCAATTTCGATGCACCAACATATCATAGTATGAAATAGAAGAAAGCCGACTTAGCCTATAACCAAAGTGCCTTGTACCACTTCTGGTCGTCAGCATTGGGGCAATGTGCTCACAAGGGAATAGAGAGGAAAATTACAAAGGAAAAACCGGATAGAATGTTAGAGAAGGAACATCTCCATGAAGCAGTGGTCTCACTATTGAATAGAAAGAGTTATAAATTCCTTTGTCTTCTTTTGGATTGATCTCATTGGCAACCCGACACTCCAATCCTAAGAGGCATTTGAACATTTTCTTTCTCCTCCAAAAAACCGATTTTACAATAAATAAATAAAATTACCCTTCAAATCAGCTGCCATCTATCTATACTCCAACCCCATTGATTGGTCAGGTACACCATGCTGAGGTGAGGGACTTAACGTTAATACTTTTGCTCTATACCAGGACAATAGACACGACATGATCAGGAGGTGAAAGTTATGTTCTATGCCGTTTGTCAAAGGCTATGAGTTTTGGTTATGGAGGATACAAAACAAGTAATGCCGTAGTGGACTGTAATCCCTAATTTGGCACATTCAGGATGTTAATTTTCTTACTTATGATTCTACGACGTCAGTCGTTCGCTTTGTCTGCTGTCTTCGAAAGCAGAGCATTGCAGCACAGTCTACCTTGGGAATGAGAGATACCAACAAAGCAATTAAAAAGGCCTCCAGTTCCTATAACCGAAGGATATTAATCATCAAATAATATCGGGAATAAGAAGTTTCCGAACTTCAATCGGCAGAGGACGGCACTTGTATGTGAAGGCGAGGAACGACGATAAAACCAGTAAATGAGCAAATGTCGGGAAAGATGGCAATATGAATTTAATGGATCTTTTACAATCAAGATTGACATTGCACATTAAAATCTGCTTAATTTCTCTAGGTGTACACGAATTTCATCTTATCCTTTGAATTTAATATATAGTATTCTTTTGACCTCATTTAAATCGATAATAGCAAAAGCATATGAAAAATGGAATTTTCCACTAATAACACGCTATCATATGGGAATTAGTTAATAAAAAAATACTTGAAATGACGGTGCTTTAAAAATAATGCATATGAATATAAAATCTAATTCTGGGAAATCTAATTAGCGATGGTTTCTTAGAGGATCGGAACTTGTCGTCTTAGTGGGATTAGTTCTTGAATTAATTAGCAAAATAATATACACACTAACTAAAAGTAGATTAGGGAATTGTTCAAAGTTTTGATCTTGCATAAATGATACCATGATAGAACTCAACTTCTAAGCTTTTATATATTAATATAATGCATTAGTAAATTAGATGAAACATCACACAAGTTCATAAACCGGTTAAGTCCAAATCTTTGACCTGTACAAGTGGCTCTGACATGGGAAAGTTTGCATTTAGTGCGAGTCAAATGAGTAAACATTAGTTTCTGAGCTAAAATACATCATAGCAGTAACCAATTGTAACAATCTTAAAAGGCTGTAAAAGTTTGTGTTGAAATGCATTAAACCCACTTTTTTCCATAATATCTTATGGAGGGTTACAGGAGAGAAAGATGTGACTTTGAAAGTATTATACCGTGGGATATGTCACTCTAACCAACATAATGTGAAGAATGATTGGGGATTCACGTCCTACCCTGTGATGCCCGGGCATGAGTTAAAAATAATCACCTTTTTCTCATTTTTCTCCCTCATAGTAAGTGGAAAAAAATTACATTTGATTATTGCATTGCAGACATGAGATTGTAGGTGTCGTAACGGAAGTAGGAACCAAAGTGACAAAGTTCAAAGTCGGAGATAGAGTGGGCGTCGGGTGTATGATTGGATCTTGTGACAACTGTGCTAATTGTGGTGATAATCTTGAAAATTACTTCCCTGAAATGGTTCCAGTCCATGGCGGTAAGTTTAGCCCTAATAATCACAGCGAGGATTCTAATGGAACAATTAACTATGGACGCTTCTCGAACATCATGGTCGTAGATGGCACTTTGTATTTAAATTTCCATATAACATGCCGCTCGATGGTGGGGCACCTCTCCTTTGTGCCGGTATTACTATCTACAGCCTATTAAGGTACTACGAACTCAACAAGCCCGGAATGCACATAGGAGTGGTTGGGCTCGATGGACTTGGCCATATGGTTGTCAAATTTGCCAAGGCAATGGGCCTTAGGGTGACCGTCATCAATGCCTCCCCAAGTAAAATGGAAGAAGCCATGAACCATCTTGGTGCTAATGCATTTTTGGTTAGTCAAGATGCAGAGCAAATGCAAGAATGTTATGTTCCTCACAAGCTATTTCTTAAATTGCACTTAGGATAAAGACCACTAAAGTAATTTAAAGTCACAATTATTTTCTTGATGCAATTAGCTATGGGCACAACGAATGGCATTATAGACACTATCTCAGCTATGCACTCTCTCTTGTCATTGATTGGTCTCTTGAAGTCTAATGGGAAGCTTGTCATGGTTAAGGATGAGCAGTTCCAGGTTCCTTACAGGTTCCGCGTAGAACCTGGAACCTACCCTCGAGTACAGGTTCCTCATTTTTTGGAATTTGGAACCTACCCATCGGAACCGGGTGTTAGGGAAATCCCTTATGATGTTTTGAAGATGACAAAATAAATCAAAGGCTACTAACGTGTTTAATGATTGAGTAACAGACTATGCAGATGATAGAACATGTAAAGGATATTATCAAAGTCTATACTTGGAAGAACCAGAAGACAAACTCTATACTAAAACTGAACTTATTCAGACTGTGTCCAGACCTTAAAGCTAAATCTGTTCAGAAGCAGAATATGTTCAAACTTACGTCTAGTTTGTAAAATCTATTTCAGTCTTTGTAAAGTCTATTTCAATTTGAAGACACTAGACTCTACTTCAGACGGAACACTCTCAGACTTTACAACCAAAACAAGACACAAGTTCAAACGTAGCAGATTCAGAATGAAACATGTTTAGAACGAGACAACTCGACAGAACGTAACACAAGCCCTAAACATATAACGGCTAGTGATCTGATTTGGATTCTACATCAAGATTAATTTGATTGACTCAATCTAATTGATTGACAATTAGATATTGAAGACAAAAAATTTCTATACGAATAAGCTCTACTTATGGAAACCAAGATTCTATTTGTATGGGCGATTAGAATCAACTTGGGATTCTACTTTTGTCACTCAACGGCTACCAAATCTTCTAGATACAGATCTGTCCAATGGGTAGATTGGAAGACGATCCTCTAGATACTGTCTAACGGCTAGTTTGGAAGTGGAGGAGTATTTAAGGAGATCAAGGACCGATGAGCAAGTAAACGATGGAATGTAGAATTTATAATTCCAAAGTCTGAGCGACCTTCGATCATACACTTGTCTTTTGTGAGCTTAAACATTTGTGATCATGAGAGAAATACCAAAAGAGTGACTTAGTGAGATAGTGTGATCTACCACTAAGTGTTTGCACTCAAAATTGTAATCTCTTGTTGATTGCATAGTGGAATCCAGCAGAAGGCTATTAAAGTGGGAGAGTGGACATAGGCTTGATTTAAGCCGAACCACTATAAATTATGTGTTCATATTCTCTTCCCTGAATTTTTTTATTTTGTTTGTAATTTTATTTAATTGCTAAAATATGATCTAGCTCAAAGTCTGTTGTTCTTCAGTTTCAGTTTCAAAAGTAAAATATTTTCACTATTCTTTGCGGAAAATTGTCTTTACACCTATTCATCCCCCTTTAAGTGTTCATACTAGCATTTACACCTGGAACCTGGAACCTAACCTATCACAGGTTCCAAGGTCAGTTCTAAGATCCAATAGGTTCTTTTCTTTTCTTTTTTTTAGTTAAACAAAACAAAAATGAACGCAATAATAATAAATAAGCTTATTGTTCATCAAAGAGAATACAAAATAAACAAAACTATCAACAGAATAAAAGGAATTCTTGGCAAAGAATTCAATTAGATAAAAGTAGAGGTGAGCGGTACTAAGTTTCATATAGATTCCATCTAGAAACTTGAAACCTACCCGTTGGAATAGTCCTTCATTTTTTGGAACCTGAAACCTACCTTGCATACCTTAAAACTTGGAACCTATTCTATCATAAGTTCCAAGGTCTACCCAAGTCCTACTTATGTTATTATTTGAAAGATTACAATTCACTAATTATAACTTATATTTAGATATACGAAAAATATAAATATTAATAAAGTAAAAATCTTAACTATAAAATGAAAACTCGGACTAGTGCTTCCAGATTATACATTCATCATCGAACAGCATGGAATATTGGAAGATCGCACAGAAACATGGATCAAGAAAAATATTAAAACTTATTTTACGTTCTATGTTACAAGTTCTAGGTTCCAGGTTCCTCCAATTAAGAACCTGCAACCTATCCGTTGAAACAGGTTTTCATTTTTTGGAACCTAGAACCTACATGTTCCTACCGGTCCGGTTCTCGAGTTCCAGGTTCTACCATGGAACCGTGCTCACCTCTAGTCATGGTTGGTCTAATAAACAAGCCCCTTGAGCTACTTGCTATGCTACTCCTCCTAGGTAAATAACTATAATATACATCTCAAAGAGATTATTGTCTACATTTTACTTACGATTAAAATTTATATGCTGGGCCTCCTGCATACATGTTAGCTCAAATTTGAAATGTGTGTGCAGCACAATTATGAACTCTCATTCGCAACATTGAACTTGTTGGTTGTTACTAACGATAGGTAGGAAAATAATGGGAGGAAGTATCGCCGGAGGGATTAAGGTGATGCAAGAGATGATCGATTTTGCAGTGGAGCATGGCATAACCGCAGATATTGAGGTTATTCTGATGGACTGTGTGATCACCGCCATGGAGTGTCTCACAAAAGGGGATGTTAGATACCGATTTGTCGTCGACATCGGGAATTCGTTGAAGTCTTACTGAAACTTAATTGTGTTAATAACTACGAGAAAGCTTGGATAGAACATGGTCGATTTACTGTTGACATCAGTTATTGGGTAATTAGTTTGTATGCATGTTTTTTGTCGTATTTACGCCATTGTGCTTGCTGGGATAGAGAAGTCTTCTCTAAGGACGATTACTTTGTAAAAAAAAGTGTTATTAAGTTACGGTCTTCCCTAACAGGTATGATATTCTCTTCGAAAATTGCATCTCTACTATAATCATGTGTACTTTTTAGTCAATTGGACTGGGCAACTATAATTATTGGATTGTGCATATTTTGTTCTTCAACTATGACTATTTGACTTCCATAGCCATGGATTAGACATGACAAGATAACCGAACAACTGGCAGACTAAACTAGATAAGCAGGAGAAAACTAAGAGAGAGGGCTTGGAATTTGAAACCTTAACACGTGCTCTCTTATCATGTTAGACTAACAGTTTTTCTCACAAACTTGAACCGTTAAGAAATGGATCAACAATATATTTATAGCCTATGAGTTGACATAAACTTTTAATACGTCGAATATTTACGACATAGTGAAGTATCAAGCATCTAAAGTCGGGTCATTGTACGACCCCATGAGTTTATAAATGGGAATTTACTCATATGTCATGTCGTCCGTTCAATCTTAAATGTGTTGTCAACTGTCTTTCAAAATTTCCTTAGCTTTAGTCATTGGATTAAGCACGGTACAGTTCCATGCTTGAGGCTTTGGACCTTAGCATTAGTCAGTTTGGGTGTCTTGAAATCTACAAAGGAGATAATCACACACCACATGAAATGATTTCATAACTATTAAACTCCTCAACTTTCTTGAAAATAGAGGACCCCCAAAAAAAAAAAAAAAAAATTTCATCCAGCGCTTTATTAGTTTCATCCAAATTGGGATCACAGAAGATATTAACGTGACGTTTTTAGTATTTTTTAAAGCGAACTACATTGATTTTGCCCCCAAAATACAAAAGAAAAGTCATAAAAAACTACACACACACAAAAAAAAAAAAAAAAAAAAAAAAGGCTGAAGATTAAAGCAATTTTAGAAAAGTAAAACAACGAAGCATGGAGAGAGATAGAGAGAGAGAGAGAGAGAGAGCGCCCCAATGGGGGTGGTATTAACATGCTAACGGAAGTACTCAATTGCAATAATAGCACAAAATTTATGACTCATAAAAAGAGTAGCTTCGAGACCCCAAGCGACGCAACCCATCTGTGTCGCCCCGGCGTTGCGAGAATCCAGGCGACAGTGACGCCGGAATAGCACAGCACCAGGCAATGCAGCTGATGGGAGATGTAGCTCGCTTGCTCAGGCGAGAATGGATGGATGAATTCCTGACTGAACTGGAGGAACCATCGTATTGGGATCTGCAAAATCAATTCTAATCTGGCCCACAAGTTGGCTACATTGCCGGATTGCGACCTTGGAGAAGCCACGACTTGCAGTTTGCAAAGCCCATTCGAGGATCGACTTGAGAACGCTATGTCACCTTTCGTCCACTTTGGGAGCCATATCTGCTGGCCTAGATCTTGCTCGTCAAGTTCGGGGTCCTATGGCATGCTCGTTTGGGTCACGCCGCACCAAGCCAAGGCAATGCCACTGCCCGACTTGCGGGCTAGGCGCTGCCGGAGCTGCACCACCCTATGCGAAGTTGCAGCAAAGCTTTGGTTCCACCAAAAAAAAAAGGGAAAGAACTGACCAAATCAATCGGTTTGCTGCTTCAATTCAGTGGCTACAAACAGAAGAAAGCTCTCAATTCAGCTTGGCTTGAGTAATGCATAAAAAATAATAACCTGGATAGAGCTGACTAGCATACCATTTCTCTTCGGTTGCTCATTTTGCTCGCTAAATACGTCATCACGACTCGTGGATTTGACTCTTAAATTGTTCTTATCTGTTAAAGTATAAGTTCAGAAACATTGATCAAAGGCCGTGTAGATTTTCGATTAAATAGGAAGAAGGTGATGCTTATCGGATACATATCGATGAGGGAGTAATCCTAATCGTCTCTAAATATTGTAATCACCAAGTTAATTCAAAAAAAAAAAAAAAAGGACAAAAATAATCTTTACGTTTACTTCCCGCCGGCAGCATTCGGACAATGTGCTTGTGGGGGAACAGAGACGAGAATTACAAAGGCAAAAACAGAGAGAATGTTAGCCATGATGCAATGGTCTCGATATTGAATAGAAAAAGCTATAAATTCCTTTGTCTTCTTTTGGATTGATCTCATTGGCAACCCTATACTCCAATCCCAAGAGGCATTTGAACATTTTCCTCTCAAAAAAAAAAAAATTAAAAAGAAATTATCCTTCAAATCAGCTACCATCAATCTATACTCCAACCCCATTGATTGGTCGGGTACACCATGCCGAGCTGAGGGACTTAACGTTAATACTTTTGCTCTACACCAAGACAATAAACACCAGATGATCAGGAGGTGAAAGTTATGTTCTTTGTTGTTTGTCAAAGGCTATTAGCTTTGGTTATGGAGGATACAAAAAAGCAATGCCGTAATGGACTGCAATCCCTAATTTGGCACATTCAGGATGTTAATTTTCTCACTTATGATTCTACGACGTCAGTCGTCCGCTTTGTCTATTGTCTTCGAAAGCAAAGCATTGCAGCACAGTCTTGCTTGGGAATGAAAGATACCAACAAAGAAATTAAAAAGGCCTCCAGTTCGAAAGCAAAGCATTGCAGCACAGTCATCAAATATTATCAGGAATAAGAAGTTTCCAAACTTCAATCGGCAGAGGACAGCACTTGTATGTGAAGGCGAGGAACGATGATAAAACCAGTAAACGAGAAAATGTCGGCCGACACTTTATAGACCCTCTCCCGTGCCATGTGAAGTTGAAGAACGAAGTAAATAATATAAACGAGAACTTAGCAAAAAATTGAAATACTGCATGTTAGATAAATTTCTCATGCAAAAATTTTCAACATCATCCACCATTTTTTTAGGGTAAGTACACTAAAAGTGCCAAATGTTGTGTACAACACTCACTTTAGTGCCAAAAGTTTTCACCGGCTCATTTAAGCACTAAATCAAAAAAAAAACAATCATTTAAATGTCAATGGCGAGAAATTCCAACCAAATTGATTACTTGTTATTTATAATTAAAATTATGCAAAATTTTTAAGAACTCTAGTCCACATGGCATGCTTGACACTGAAGTGATCACTTTAAACAAAATTTGGTACTCAAATGATCACTTTAAATAAAATTTGACACTTAAATTATCACTATTTACAACTTATGGACGATGTCATTTAGGGATTATATTTTGGCTAAGCACGCTAGCAAGTCACGTAGGATTAAGAAATTATAAAATATAACCACGTCAAATTTCCGGTGACCTAGATAGGAGTTAGTACTTAAATGATCTTTTTTTTTTTTAAAGTGATACTTAAGTGATCCAAAAAAACTTTTTGACACTAAAGTGAGTACCGTACATAACTTTTGGCACTTCTAGCATCCTTGTTCCACCATTTTTTTCATTTGCAACTTATGAAATTTGGGGAAAATTCCAAATAAGGACTCGAAGTTGACCAAATTTCTCAAATAAGGACCCGAAATGAACTTTGTGTCAGATAAAGACCTAAAGTGGATCAATTGTCTCAAATAAGGACTCAGAGTGGTTGAATCAATTCCAAATAAGAACCTAAGCTTGTTAGTCAGCCAAATATTTGCCGGCTATCAAGCATGTGACATTTCCGACGATCGGAGTTTGGACAATTTTGTCCAAAAAAAAAATATAGGGAAAATTAACAAATCCTAAAACGGAAACAAAAAAACCTTGGGTTTTCTACAATCTCCCCGTTCCTTGTACCCAATCTCTGCAAAGTCAAAGACCAAAGTTCTCCCATTCCTCGTACCCAGCCTCTGCCAGCCAAATTCTCTATTGGTTGAGGCACGAATTCAAAAACAAGAAGAAAACCATATGCTTTCTTTGTTTGCGGAGACCCAAATTCTCCATCGGTTGAGCAAGGCGGAGCGACGAATCGAGTCGCGATGATGACCGGGCAGCGATTTGGTTGAGGAGCAGCGAGGGAGAAGAAAAAAGAAAACATAAACATCTAAATGAATAACCTAAAAATAATTAATTTAGAATTTTCCCTTTCTTTCCAATCACAAATTTCTAACAAAATTGCCCCTATTTTAATCGCCGAAAAATGTTTGCCGGCGAACTAAGGTCCTCAATAGAGATTAACTTGATCACTTCGGGTCCTTATTTGACACAAAATTCACTTCGAGTCATTATTTGAAACCTTGTTCCACCATTTTTTTCATCTGCAACTTATGAAATTTGTAATCAAATGGTGCTGAACCTTTCAGAACTGAAGGCACTACATGTTAGAAAATTCCCTTTGTTTCTGCAGTCAGTCACTGGTGTATAAATAGCTAAATTTTGATTTACCGTTTTTTCACGGGCATATCGAACCGTTGACATCATGAAAAATAATGAAGGCATCGACTCAAACGTAAGACCGAAGCAAATGCATAGATTGGAAAATGATTCAAGTTCCAGTTCGTCCGCTCCTGAGAATCGCTTATCGCCTTCATCATTTCCTCTGGTTTTTGGAAGCGAAGCGAAGTACTAGGTAAAACAAGATCCTATATAGAACCGCCCAACCCAACATTATCAGCACATTCTTCCACTTGTCGGATTCATGTGTCGAAATATGGAGTCCCGATAAAATATCATTCCCGGTGATGTATAATATTGCTTATTGTCGGGGGTGAGGCCCCTCCCAAAGGTCGCGTTCGTCTGGTATTGGTTCATCAGTAGCCCCTCATACGGATAGGTCATTGTCGAGATCTTGTTCATCCACTTCCAGTACACCGGAATGTCATGGCTATTCACGAAGTACCCGCAAAACAGGAAGAACAGCGCGGTAAAAGCGATGACGGCCGCGTAACCAAGTATGTAGTTGGGCACAACCGAGCTGACAAACACCACGAACGAATTCGTCGAGAGGAGCGACACATAGAGGACCAGCAAGAAGTACAAGAATGGCCCGCGGAGCTTCAGGGCTTTCCAAACGATGGCAGCATAGACCCCAGCCTGAACCGCGAGGAAAGGCAGGTAAGTTACGAAGCCGGCAATTGTGTAGGAAGAGGCACGGTAGGCATTGTGGGAGGTCTTGCGGATGAAGATGAAGCGCTCTTGAATGAAGGCCGGGACGGCATCATTGGAAGAGAAGAAGAAGAGGCAGACCGTGAAGATGAAGAAGCTGAGCCGGTTCGTGATCCCTTGGATGTCCGCCTTCGGCCTCATGAACATTGTCGCCATCATGATCCCCATGACAGTGAGCACCATCAGCCTCGAGAGGAAGAGTTCGGGGGTCCGCTGGATGTTCTTGAAATTGCGGCGCATCAGCATCCACGTCTCAGGGAAAAATGAGTTCGCGAACTTAGGGCCGAGATTTTGGTGAGATCGGAGGGCATTCGGGCCAATGTTCGGGGTCAAGTAGTCGTTCTCGTTCACTGTATAGTCACTGCTGTGAGGCGTTGGCGTCTCACGGAGAATTTCACTCGAGTACGCGTAGTAACTTCCCGGTGATGCACTGCATAACCAATAAACGATGGCGAGATGAATGAGTGCTGCCAAACACTAGAAGCAGAAATTTAGTGAAGAATAATTTTCGTTTGTAGACTTTAGCGAATTCAAGTATCCGAAATCAGCGCCAAAGAATGTCTTTGAATTGCAAAAATAGCCATATCTTCATCTAATTATATGGTTTAATACCTCATTGCAGCTTGCATCTTTGGGTCAGCCTTCTGTCTTGAAGGAGTGAACCCAAGTGCCTGCATAACTCCACTGTGGCTTGGAGTCCATGATCTAGATGAATTATTGTAAGGACTTCTCAAGCTGTGGTCGAACTCATCGTTCGCAGAGTGCACGCTCGCTTGCAAGTGCAATCGCTGGCCATTTCTGTGGTCGCGGCTCTGATCGTGCCCTTGATGCCTCTGATCGCGGGGACAAGAAGGTGGGGTGGGTGTGACCGTCGAGATCGACATCTCTTCATCAGACAGCGGTGGGCGTTTCATGCCCGTCCGGACGAACTCGGCCAGAGCTTCGACCCCAATCTCGGATTGATCGTACTCTTGGATGACGTCGATGAGGTGCTCTATTGAGTTCTCGCCCTTCGGGACTTTCCGGCCCATGCGGCCAAGGTGGAGGGTCACGTCTTTCGGCGATCCTTGGAACATGAGCTGGCCGCGGGCCAGGATGATGAGATGGTCGAGGAGGAGTTGGATTCTCGATGAAGGCTGGTGGATGGTGAGGATCACGGTGCTGCCGGACCGAGCTATGTCATGCACCTTCTCAATCACGCTGTGGGCGCTGGTCGAATCAAGGCCCGAGGTTGGCTCGTCGAGAAAGAGTAGGGATGGCCCGTGGATGATGTCGACGCCGATTGATACCCTCCGGCGCTCTCCTCCGGACACCCCGCGTGTCCCCTCGTCCCCGATGTAGGTGTTCCGGGATGACTGTGATCAAAGTAGTGATCGCACAAATTACTCGAGGAAAACAATGAACTTCTCCTTATAAAATGCATGCTTCGATGCCATTCCAATCTTCATATGCAATTCTTTGCGTAAACATATTGCATAGACTGGTCCTTGAAAGGATCGCATAGGGGTTAATGTCTGTCAACAGAAGTTAACCTAAATTCAACTATCCTAACGCGTGATGATTTTGTAAAATGAATTTAGTTAGTATTTTCTCAATATCAAAGATTGTGTATCTTATATATTTATTCCTTGGCTTTTGTATTAATCAATAACTTTTTGGTGAAAGCATTTTTGCATATAAACCTGGGAGATGGAAATAGTCAATGAGGATGTGCAAGAAACCTTCAACTGAAGACTCCATGACGATTAACTTTGTCCCGACTCAACAAGGGAAATAAGACTCGCAAATTGTGAAATTGATTATATAAGTTCTATGACATATTATAACTTAATGTTTATATAAGTAGCCGTATTTAAGCTTTTAATAGAAATCCGGTGCATCGATTTATAGATAGATTTTACAATCAATCTCACCCTCTAATGCTACTAGAAAAAGTCAAGTTTAAGTGCTCAAAACTCACCGAGAGTCCGAGCTGCTCGATCAACTTCTCCACTCTCTGGATCTTGTCCGCCGACGAGATCTGCCCCAGCCGGAAGTCAGCGGCGAACATGAGCGTCTCATAGACAGTGAGCGTCGGGAACAACCTATCATCTTGCATTATGTAAGCAGAGGTCCTCTTGATCAAGCTAGGACTCATCTCCATGCCGTCCAAGGAGACCCGGCCCTTGAGGCTCCCGCTTGCAATCCTCCCCGCCAGGCCATCCAAGAATGTGGACTTCCCCGCCCCACTCGGGCCCATCACCGCCGTGATGCACCCTTTAGGGGCGTAGCCAGTGATCCGGTGGAGCAGGTCCACGTCCTGCTTGACCCGGTGCCCGTCAATCTTCTTCTTCTTGGTCACGGTGTAGGTGAGGGCAGAGAACTCAAGCCCGCCAGTGAAGTTCATCGGCTTCGGGATCTCAATCATGGTTTCTTGGTGCTCCAGCCTATCGCTCCGGTGGTGGTTTGAACCCTTCTCCTTTGGTGAACTCATAGCATTGAGAGGGAGAGAGATTTAGAACTGCCTTCTGGTGTTTCTCCTTTTGGTCTCCCAAATTGTAGTTGTTGTGTACAAGGTATATTAATAAATATTGGAGCGTGAGAGAGAGAGAGAGAGAGAGAGAGAGAGTTTCCACAGCTGGAGGGGCACTTCAAGGAGATAATTTCGAAGCACGGTGGTGAGGATGTCTTCATTGAAGAATCCGGTTTCGGTCGTATTCTTCGAAAATCACGGCATGCCTTCTTGTAAACTCCCAAGGCCTTTGGTTGGAGTCTAGTTCTAGAATTGGCTACCCCTTGGCCTAGCTCCATTGGATGTTTCTACGTGCCTGATTTGCTTAACTCTTCATGCCAGAAACCTGTGCATTGTGTTCTTGAGATTGATCATCAATTTGTCAGGTCCGCCCACAGCAGAAATGCTTACATAGATAATGTCCTCGTAAGCTCGCGCTACACGGGTCATGAGATCGACGTTGACGGATTTCTTTACCGTCAATATACCTAATATAAATCTGTAGTGATACCATGAGATTTATGTGCTGACTTCTCTCTGAACTTGTGAACCCACTAATTACATTCATTCATATTAGGGGTGAGTATAGTTTCAAGGTAAAATTGAGAACCTGAGAACCAGACCCGTAGGAACCGATCCAATTCCAAGTTTTAAGATATGCAAGGTAGGTTCCAGATTAAAAAATTGGGGAACCTATTCTGACAAGTGAGTTCGTGGAAACCTGAAACAAGTCTTTGTATTTTTCTTGTTATATGTCTCCATGCAATTCTACGGTATTCCATGACGTTCAATGATAAGTGTGCATAATCTGAAATCATCAATCTAAGCTTCTATTTCCAACAATATCCATGACTAAGACTTTTACTTTGTTAATATTTCATAACCTTCGTGTGTCCAAATATGAGTTATGAATAATAGATTATAGCAAATGGTAATAATTAAATGTGATAATTCATTACAATCATTCAATTAAAAGTATAGATGAAACTTAAAGGTGAAACTTAAATAGACTTTGAAACAGACCCCAAAACCCGTGACAGAATAGGTTCCAAGTTCCTGGTATGTAAGATAGGTTTTAGGTTCCAAAAAATGAAAACCTATTTCGACAGCTAGGTGGCACTTGGACAAAACCCCAAAACCAATCACCCCTAACTCATATAGCCATTGATTCAAAAGAGTAAACTATCGAGAATACTTGGCAAGACTACAAAATGAGCCTCGCTTGAGCGAGTATTAGAAGTTCATTGGCAGAGAAAAGGTAATGTAGCTGCATTTTGTCAGTCATAAGATGCCAATCGATGTTCATTGGTAGAGGAATAGAGTTTCAAATGATACTGCTGTCATCGGTTGTCACATGGAAAACTTGTGAATGCTAAAATAAGATGTCATCATCAGTATAGCTTTCAAGGAGCAACATTCAGATGTTACGTACCAACTGGATTATTGAAACATTGCGAGGATTCCAAGGTGAATTATACGATTACAGAAGGAAATACATGCATAACTGCCACATTTAGGTTGTCAACAATCCATTTGTTCGAAAGAAATAAGGATGAATTTGTTGGTTGCTTCTCCCAAGATGTGGATTGGCCTTAGCTGTCTCATATGGGCGGAAAAGTTTTATCAGTTAAGTAGAAGACACAGCTACTGCAAACATAAGAGAAATATCAGAGAGCTAATGAAAATGTCTGACAAGATCCATAACATTATCATCATGCAAATACAGACAGATGCCCCAGAATTTTGTGCGTCACATCATGCTCCCTTTTTTTTTTTTTTGGGGGGGTGGGGGGTAGTGCAAAAATTAAGCTCTCAGAGGATTTACATGGTTCGTCAATGGGTCTAAATCCACTTGAAGAGATCGATGAGATACTTCACTAATAATCAATAGTGTATGAATTACAATAGCTCAATCACACTTTCAAATGTTTGCCTAACCCAGTTGTAGCCGCATAGCCTCCCAAGAACAAAATTAAAGAGAAAAAACGAAAGTAAACCATTGCAAGTTCTCTTTGATAGCTCTTCCGAACTCCCTCTAAAGTTAGACTTAATGTAATGTGTGAAATATGTCGAACCCCAAATTTAAAACGTTGTTCTATGTGTGTTAAGACATCCGCCCATAGTTGGCGAGACGTGTGAATAATCTCAACGAGTCAGGAAGCAGGTCGAACTTCTCCGGTTAGAATGAAGTAATGTACGAAATAAGTTAACCGCCAGATTTAAAACATTGTTCCACGCGCGTTTCAGCGCCCCCCACTATCAGCAAGACGTATGAATAAATCTCAAGCTAGAAAGTTAGGAAGCTGTCGAACGAGGGAACTTATGCTTGGGCCGATGTCCAATCCTGCCTAAGTTCGATCCCCGAGCGTCACGCTTGGTGTGGCCAGACATCCCGTCTTCCATGGCAGGACGCCCAAATCTAATTGGAACCCATGATCCGACCATTTCAAACCAACAGCAAGTCAAGCGCCTTTTACTGATAGTTTACGACCATCGATCTTTGTCGATGGATTCCATCCTCACGCAATCTCAACCTATGTCGAACGTCCTCGGACTCCAATCTCTAGTCAATTCCAAATCGGACTGGGTTCACCTCGAGCCACAAATTAGAAATCTCCACTTCACTCCCTAGTCCAACTTCAAGCTCATAGATGATAGTTTCTCCCCGGCCTGCAAGGCTCATCACCTGCCATCGACGCTGACCAAGGTCCAATTGGAACTTGGCCAATGTTGTAGGCTACATCAATATCATATTACGTATAAAATCATACTTAACATCAATATGCTTGCTTTGTTCGGGATACATAGGTGAAAATTAGATCTGATTATGGGTTCCACAAGGCCTGCTCAAGCCTGATGGTGACAAGAGGGCCTGAAGAGTAGAGGCTCATGCAAGGCTGTTCAATGAGAAAGCCGGCCGGCTTAGCTTGAAATTTTGTCAATAAGACTTTTCATTTGTCAAAAGACAAGACTTTAATGATCGGCGGCTCTTAGCAGAAATTTACACCCGACCTTAAGGCCAAGCACGCATAGATCTACCCAACGATCACCTCTAGTAATATGGCTAAGGGGTAAGCCTTCAAGACACTTGGGTTTTCCAATATAACACTTTACATATCCATCCACTCCACTTTCCCTCCAAACTGCACAACTTATATAATAATAAAAAGGCTAAAACAACAATAGGGGGTGAATTGATTTTCACAAAAAAAAAATTGTGAAATAAAAAAAAAAAAAAAAAAATCTCTTATAGAAGGAAAATCAATTATGCAGATGCAGATGCTTCTATCTAGTAGATGACGAGAGCCTTCAATAGATGGAAGATATTGTAACACAAATTTATAGTAGTTTGGTCTTCTACTTGGCCTATGTCCACTTTTTCGAATTAACAACCATCAACAATGTTAGAATCCACTAGTAATTTTAGAGATGTTATAGTCCAAAAACAATAATATTTTTACACAAAACTCAATAAATAACTCTACAAATACAAACACCTTTAAGAACATTGTAATATCTCTCTCTGTCAAGACAACCCTCAAAAAAAAAAAAAATCAGAAAACAAGCAGCTTTTACAAGTGTGACCACAAGAGTAAGAATGACAGAGAAATAGAAGTTGCGAATTTCCACAAAATCCTCAACCGCCCTTGATCATCTTAGAGAGCCTTCTAGGGCGCCCATGACAACATTTCTATTTCTCTATTTCTTTATTCCCCGGAACAGGTTTGGAACAGAAATTCGTTTGGTAACGCAATTTCATTTTTCTATTTCTAGAACAAATTTCTATTCCAAAAATAGATTTGGAGTAGAAATCAGACTTTTCTATTTCTTGAACAAAAATGAAAATCAAAACTTTCTTCATCTTTCACTCTCGTTATCATCCATCACCTACCCACCGCTCATGGGATGCCGCCACCGATCCGGCTACCCACCACCGGCCCCGAACACCATCGGACCCGCTCGCCCGATCGAACGCCGACCATCAACCACGGACTCCGCCCACTCGAATGTCACCAACTCGATCACCGCCGTCGAATGCTGGATGTTGGATGCCCGTCGGACTCGTTGGCCACTCGTCGGACTCGCCAACCACCGGAAGGACACTAGAGGCCCACCATCCGACCACCCGAACGCCGAACACGTGTCAACCAAACCGTTATAGACGCCACGAGCCGTCGGTCACCACCAAGGGAATCTTGATTAGGTCAAGTCCTCAAATGTCAACCGTAAAAAATATCTATCCCCAAAGAAATTTGTCAATCTTATATATAGGCCTTTCTACTGCCACACAAACCCTAAAACCACAAGGTCATCTCCACGTTGAAGATCACGAACCATGACACCAACACTTGCCTAAATTGCTTGGGCCGCGCTCGAGTGATCGAACCAGTAGGAATAGACAATGGGTCCTTAGTACCTCCTCCTCGATATGGCTCGATGTCCACATCACGTTGGCCCCCCGCCACCGGCCACCGAACTCCGGCTTGGCCACCCGCCGCTAGTCACCGTCGTTGGCCTCCGGACGTCGGACGGTGGACGCGAACTCCGACCACCCGCCGTCAATCGCCGAACATCGGACGCTGATCGCCGAACGTCGACTCCGACCACCGATTGCCGGCTGTTGCCGCTTCTAGAAATAGAAATTTTATTCTCTTATCAAACGAATTTTTACTCTAGAAATAGAAATTCTAAATCTTTATCAAACGCATTTCTTCGCTGAGAAACTCGTCCATGAATAGAAATCAAAATTTTGTGATGCGCGCCCGTAGTCTCCAAACTCACCGTTGGAAGCCAATTCTTAGTCTAAGGAGTTGTTGGACCAACTTCTCTGCCAGCAGACCTATTTTTGGCTAATCGAGTTTATTGTCTGCGGTCAAAGCAAACGTTTTTCGAAATTAAAGGTTTATGCTTCTGCAAGCTATCTGATCCTCTAAGCTACTTGAACAGAAGAAGAAAAATTGTTCTGATATTCTCTAAGCTACTTTCTGCGGATTTCAGACCTTAAAAGTGGTGGCTAGACACCAATTTGAATTCAAATCAATTTGGAAAGAGGCATAGGTTCTCCTATCCAGTATACTCCATCTCTAAGTTTGCTTGTTACTATATGCTAATCGGAGTTATCTTTTTTTATAATTTAAGGACACAAATGCAAAGCCCGACCACTTGGAGGTCATGAAATACCCCTGCAATATCTATGAACCCGGTAAGTGCATTCCTTTAGCCTATAAGGCCTACTATAAAGTAGTTTGCACGTAATTTGTGAAATTTGAATCGGTGGCCTTCCCCTATTCCTAACCATCTACGCTAGCAGTGGGGGATTAAATGCTGATGCCAACCTAACTCAATCTTCTTCTTTTTTTTTATATGAACTGACTTTTATCTTTTACTTTTTATTTTATTTAGATCTCCGGACCACATACTTTGACTTTTTTAACTAGAAATATTAAAAACTGTCATAACATAAAAATACTGACGCGTAAATCCGTGTACTTTGAAATATGCATATAATTACGGGAAAGAAAAAGGTGCTTGGGTTCACTTATGTTCATGGGCCTAATGCTTAGTCATTTAGAATTTCGGCAATGAATATTTGCTCTCTCGATTTGAACTTCTTCCTAGAAAATGAGAAAATATTTTCTAGTTAATAATGTGCCTACACATAGCCCAAATATTAATATGCCTTTAAAGGTGTATTTGTTTCGCAAAAAATGAATTATCTAAAAAGCATTTTTAAAAAAAAAAATCTCTTATATAGCTTACGAAAAGGAATAGATGAAAAATATTTTCATTATTTACAATAATATATATCTAAATATTTTTATTGATATATGTGATTACTATTGAAAAAATATTTTCCAAATCATTTATTTTTCGTCAAATGATCGGAGTCTAATTGTCTGTTTATACACCACGAAATGTGTTCACTTGTTCAATGCATCACATGGGCCCATCTAAACATTCCTTACTTGGATAGTAGGAATTCCGAAAGGATAAAGATGAAAGATCCACCTCTTGATGTTAAAATATACTTTGCGTTAAGCTTAGCCACATTCTTTCCTTCTTTTGGCCTTAAAGATCGGATTCTTTGGGCACCAACACGACTGTCTGCACACAGCACAGAAGTCGACTTTCGTGCCTCTAAACTTATAAGAATGAAAGTAACGAAAGGGAAAAGAGGGCCTTCTCTTTTTCTTTTTTTTTTTCTTTTTTGGGTTATTCTAAGCCAACTTGGGGCCGAGAAAGGCGTGGGACTCCGCCTTACTTCCGCAAACTAGAGATTTCGGATTCGGGGACTTGGTTATGCTTTTTTTACTTATAGTAACATTAGAATAATTTTTGGTGGTGAATCGAATCTCAAGAATTCCAATAACAATATTCGAATGATGGGGCGAGATATCTATATGTGAAAATTTCGATGTCATTAATTTTTGGATGCCTCAAATGCCAGTTTGAATTATAATATCTCCCACCCAAAATAACCTTTGAAAGTTACACCTGCCATCTTGAGTGAAGCACGACCCAATGCATATAGATGGCACATGTTAATAATGTAGGCGTCCGTGGGATCCAGTCGGGCCAAAACATGTCGTCTCTTTAAAAAGTAGCCGAGTATAAGAGGAATTCCTTGGTCTTTTCATGCTCAAGAGTAGAAGCGAATCGAGTCGAGCTACTCCCCAGTAGTTCGAAGTCCAACTCAACGATTGCTTGAGATTGACTCATCTAATTTCCAATCAAGCTCGAGCTACTCAAGAATCTTGTCGAATCCAACTCTAGTTAATACTCAACTCAACGACGTTGCAAGTCTAATTGAGCTTATTTTATTTTTCCAAAACTATTAAATGGTTGTGAAAACATATATGAATATCCTTAAGTTGAGATTTAATTTGAGCTTTCTAAACTCAAGCTATTCACAAGATAAATGTAATTGAGTCGAGTTCAAGCACCGTGACTAAAGCCAGGCTCAAGCAATAAAGCTTATACTTGATCAAGATCAAAATCAAATTTCAAGCACTGAATATGTGAATCGAGTGGAGCTCAAGTTTGATGGTGTATCGACTTTACGCGATTCGATTACATTCCTCCTAAAGAGTTGCTCTTGTCAGAAAACTTGGCTTATGAATAATGCCTAAACCAAATATCTAAAGTTTCCAAGACAAATTTTGATATCGGCCCCATTATTTTATATGTGTTATCACAGCCAAAAGATTATGTATTTACGGCACAGTTATTAGATGAAAATTTGTAATTTAATTTCCATACCATGTGATCTCCCACATACGCAGATCATGCTTAGCCTTTTTAATTACGAGTGATGATCATACATTCTCAAAATAAGTTTCCTTTCTCGTGTAATTACTAATTATGTGAGTGCGGAAGGCAATTTTGCATATTCCCCACGCAATATTTGTTCTTGATTCGAAACATTATATACTTCAGATATCTTTACCAAGATATTGCAAACAAATCACAAAGACGAGGCAATTAAAATAGATATAATCAAAAGAAAAAGACGGTTAATATATTCACTCACAGAAAAACACGACACCTCCAAACTTATTCAAGCCGAACCGTGCAAGCAAATGCTCAACAATATCCATCAGATTAGCTAACGAATATGACCGAAGGGTCGCAGCAACACTCGTCGATCAGGCAACAGCAACAGAGAGCCGCAAGACTGCAAATTAAATCAAGGAAAGAATATTCTTGATTAGAGAGAACAATGAGATCGCATGATAACCTTAATTAACAAAGAAGTGAATAGACAAAAACAAGGACTACCATCCTTCGAGAAACCCCGTCTCTCGCCGGGGCGGCGGCGGAGCAGCTGCGTACTGCGGAGGAGCCATGACCGGAGGACCTTGGTAGTATCCTTGAACCACACCCCCAACAAACCGATAATCAGAATAACCAAATCCTCGAGGCTTAAGTCGATGATATACATGTCAATGCAGGCTCATCGACGGATCGTGTGAAAATAGGTCCCGATCGCACAGAATACCGAGAAGGGCACCTCGTCGATGGCCTCAAAGACGAAACTTTTCAGGAAATTAATCAAGAGCGTGCATGAAAGAGTACATAACAGAGAGAGAGAGAGAGAGAAAGTACCTTGAGCAGGGTAAGGGTAACCGTACTTCGGGTCGGCCATCTCTCTTGAAAGAGAAAGTACCTTGAGGAGGAGGAAGAGTTGCTTGGAGCCCGAGATTTGCAGAGAACAGCAACGGAAGATGCGATGATTTTTGCTTCTTCTTTCAGAGAGAGAGGAGAGATCGTATATATAAGTGAGAGTGGACAGAGCGGTCGTGTCGGAGGAGTTGGTTTCACACTGACGAAGCGCACGGACCGAGCCCACCGAATTACATCGCGCGTGCATCGATCGATTCCCCCCTACATGATCGGGTTATTGCCCTTCCCCTATTTTTACTTTACTTTTTTTTTTTTTGCTTTACTTGGTAGGCATAGGTTTGCTGCCGTTTTCAATTAGGTCGACGGAGATGTGGGGACAAATTGTAAAGTGGACAAAAAAGGGATCGTAAGCCGCGACTATACGAAAAGAATCTTTAGTATACTAGTGAAGAATATTGTAATTTTATAACGTATTGATTACTCGAGAGGAGATATCAAGTTAGAAACTGCAAAATCTCCTTTTTCTTTTTTTTTTCTTTTTTTTCTTTTCCCTTTTTTTTCTTTTTCCAGCAACCGACCCGGTTGCCAGACTAACACGGCCGACTAGTGGTGGTCTCCCTTGCCACTTGCTCCGACAACTTATCAAAGGAGAGGGACGGTCGCCGGACTAACACAGCTGGTCGGTGGTGGTCTCACCTTGCCATCGTTGGGCAATGGCAAGCTCGCCCTTGCCTAGTGACGACAAGGGCAAGGTGAGCTAGATGCGGGCAAGGCTGACCTCGCCCAGCGATGGCAAGGTGAGCCCTCACTCGATCTAGGCAAGGCCGAGGTCATCGATCCACTAGCAAGGCTCGCCCTCGCCAGATCCGATAGGAGTTCATCTTGCCAATGGTTGGGCAAGCTTGCCCTTACCTAGCGACGGCGAGGCAAGCTTGCCACTGCCTGCTACGTCAGTCCAGCCACCGGCCCTCCACTTTGGCTGGTCGCTAGAGCAAGAGAAAGGAGGAGAAAAAAGAAAAAGAGAGAGAAAGAAATATTTATTTAATATAAAATTTTGAAAAAATAAATTATTATTAAAAAATTGTCCCCTAGCATCGGTTAGCATCCACATCAGCGTCGGCCAACCAAATTTAGCCAGATAAATTATATTAGCACAATTGCATCGCTTATGACTAAATTAGTAAAAAAAAAAAAAGATTTAGTACTTATTAGAAAAAATTATAATAGGTTGAGGACTTTTTTTATAATTTTTTCATTTAACTTGAATTGTTTCAAAATTAAGCATGCATGACAATGTTCTGAGGTACTTATTAACATTCCATGTATCACCGACTTAGGCGCGTGCTACATGTGTACATGTAATGAGCTAGTTAGGGCATGTTTGATAACCATCCCAACAGTGCTAGAGTCTGATTTTTTGTTCCCAGAATCAGTTTGGGATGAGAATCGCATTTGGTAAAATTTTTGTTCCCGGGAACAAATTTGTTCCCTAATCGTTTGGGACGAGAATCAAGAATAAAAAAAAAAAAATTGATTCTTGTTCCGAGAATGAAATTGAGAATCAAAACTCTTCTTCTTCTCTTTTCTTCTTCTTCATAGACCACCATCCCGCAATCGCCGCCCGCCGCCGCTTGCCGCCATCCGCCGGCCGCCGCCGTCCGCCCCGCCGCCGTCCACCCCACCGCCGTCCACCGCCGCCGCCAATCACCGCCGCCGGTCGCCGCCGACCGGTCCGGCGAGCTCACCGGAGGCTCGCCAGGCTAGGGTGAGGTCCGGCGAGGCCGAGCCAACGAGGGCCGACCTCGCCGAGGACCGACGACCGACCTGAAGAAGAATTAGAATAGGAGAAAAATAAAAAAAAAAAAAAAAAAAAAAAGGAAAAAAAAAAAAAAAAGAAAAAAAAAAAAAGGAAAAAATTATAAAAATTATTTAAAAATTAAAATAAATTGATTTGGAATAGAATCAATGAACACGGTACCAAATGCAATTCTATTCCAGAATTAGAAATTTTGTACAGTTACCAAACACGTTCTTTTACTCATAATCAGTTCCCGGGAACATAATCAAAAATAATCATTTCTGATCAGAATTTGTTCCCGAGAACAGAATCGTTACCAAACGCGCCCTTATGCATCGAAAGAAAGTATGTAATCAAAGCATTTATACAAAAAAGAAAGCAAGTGCTTATTCAATGTGTATCAAATATTATACAGGTAATTTTGAAAAGTTCAAAGTGAGATAAATGATACTTTTAGCCTCATAAAATAGAAATAGGTGCAGAGTATCGTAAATAAGTGTCTATAGAACACTCGTTAACAGAAAATTTCAGTTTTTCAGTAATTGCACACTTCAGAATAATAGTTAATACATTGAAAACTGTAATATTCTCTTAATAAGTCGCTTATAAGTATTTTAATAAGCGTTTGTTAACAACTCCATATTATACGTGGGCCATCGCTGAAAAGATTGTCCTCGTTACGGGTCCCGTTGGCGATTATACACTTTGACTTTTTCTTTGTATGGAAGTAGGTATAAAGCATAATAAGCATACCCGGAAACATACGCTCTCATTCAGATAGCTTATTGAGTCATTGTGAGTGTCTTGATCCGGGCTTTTCTTTAATGACGACATCGACTCGACGTGAAAGAATTAGGTTTTTCTTTTCTTTAGTCAAGACAACGGAAATCCACCAGTTTATCCACAGCATTTCAGCAATTGAGACCAGTACAGACCCTTAGGGTGCGTTTGGTAATATTTTGTTTAAAAATTGTTCCAGGGAAAGAAATAGAAAAAAGTGTTTGTTCCGGGGGAACAATTTTTGAACAAAAAGACGCGTTTGGTAAACTTGTTCTGGGAATAAAAATAAATAGAAACACATTTGGTAAATTTGTATTCTTTTTTTATTTCTTTTAATTTTTTAATTTTTTAATTTTCTTTTTTTTCTTTCTTTTTTCTTTTTTCTTTTTTTTTCTTTTGGCCGGTCGCCGGCCTTGGCCATGGCCGGCGACCAGCCCGACGAGGGCCAGCGGGCTCGCCGGCCCTTGGCGAGGCTCGCCGGCCTCGCCTTGGCGGGCAAGCTCGGGCTCGCCGGATTTGGGCGAGCTCGAGCTCGCCCGGCCTGCCTCGAGCCGGGCGAGCTCGAGCTCGCCGAGATCCGGCGAGCCCGAGCTCGCCCAGCCACCGGCCGAGGCTCGGCCTCGCCGGGCCACCGCCGGGCGATGCCGGCCTGGAGGTGGCCGGCGAGGCGAGCTCGCCGGTGGCGGGCGAGCCTCGCCGGGGCGGGCGAGCCTCGCCGTGGGCTGGCGACGCTCGGCCTCGCTTGGAGACGACGACGCCCGGCGAGGCCGCCGGCCCTCGGCCCCGGTCGCCGCCATGGCCAAGGCCGGCGACCGGCCAAAAGAAAAAGAAAGAAAAAGAAGAAGAAAAGAAGAAGAAAAAGAGAGAAGAAGAAAGTGTTCTTAAATTTTGTTTTAAACAAGAAACAACTTTTTTTTTTTTTTCTTGTTTACATTAGGAGATGTGTTTACGGGAACAAAAAAAATAATTTTGGAACAAAAACGCACACAAACGCGTTTTTGCTTTTTTTGTTCCCGGGAACAAAAAAAACAAAAAAGTTGTTTAAAAACAGAAAAAAGAAACAATAACAAACGCAGCCTTATTTGCAGCATCTAATATAACCTCAGCCTTTCTCTCGTAATGCATGAAAATCTTATGGTCTAACTTGAAACTCCAGCCGATACTAAAGAACTATCGAAATGTCCTTCAAAATTGGCAAAAATACCAAAAAAAAAGTTATAAACATATTGTATTGATACCAATACAATTCATATTTTGATATCAGAAGAGCTGTTAATGTGGGATAGCATACCTCCCACAAATTTTGCTTTCACTGATTCCATTTCTACCTTAGGGGGTCGGCCATAGAGATAGCAGGCTTATGGGACACTAGTGTTTCTAGCTCAAAGGTTAAAGTAATTTTTCAAAGAAAAATTAAAAATTTTGTATATTTTTTAATAATTTTTTTCCTTTCTTTTTCTTTTCCTTCTCTTCTATTAGTCACATGGCATGGCAAATAGGGTTTGGCCTCGCTCACCTAGTCTACCACAGGCCAAGCTGTACCTAGACAGGGACGAGTGCCAACGTGGCCCCCTCACAAGATCTAGCGAGGCCGACCCCACCCAAACTAGGGCAGCCTCACCAAGTGTCGCCTGATCGAGGGTGAGGCCCATCAAGCCTCGCCTTGGCCTGGGCAAGGGCGAGGCCGGCCGGACGCGAGGTTGTTCAACTTTCAAGCAAAATCGGTTGAGAGAAGGCTTTTGGGGTAGTGGGTATTGGTTTAATTGGTGTTTTGCTACAGAGGAAAGAGAAATGGTCATTCAAGCGCAGTTGCACCCTGGGAATAACACTGGCGGTGGATTCTCAAAGTGGGGCTCTTCTCAAGGTTCTGCTGTATGGACCATCAATAATGGTTGTGAATAGGACGATGGCTTTTCTAGGATGAAACAGAGAGCAGCAGTAGCAATTGCAATTGGAGTTCTTACAGCAGCAGCTGCAGAATCGTGATCAGACTAGCGATGGAACAAGGCTGACACTCGTCCAGGTCAGGGCACGGCTCAGGGCCACCCAGGCGAGGCCTGGCGAGACCACCCCTCGCCCAAGCAAGGGGAACCTCGCCAGCCAGTGACCAGCACCAGCCAAAGGCAAAAAGAGAAGGCAAAGAGAAAACAGAAAGGAAAAAAATATAAAAAATTATTACAGACCGGTCGTGTCACGTGTAGGATGACCGGTCAAACGAATTGAATTGATGCCGATATGAAAAGATTTATGACTAAATTGATCAAATTAAGATTTAGAACTAAATTGGTATTAATGCGATAAGTATTGAATATTTTTTAACTTTTCCCTTTAAAATATGGTTAACAGCTTGGGTAATTATGAAGCTTCTCCTTCCTCATCCGGGTAACGAAACCCTAATCGATCTTTTGGCCCCCGAATGGAGAGTGATTGCAGAGGCACGCCGTGGACAGATCTTTTGGGAAGGACGGGTGCTGGATTTCATGGTAGGAAAAGGGTTTAAGAAAAGCCTTCAAAAGGGATGACCGAAGTGATAAAAAGTTCAAGGATAAAGGCGAGGACTTTCTTTCAGGTTCGTAGGTCATGGACATGGACAGATGTAATCCTAATATTCCCAAGAATATATACCTTTTTTCTATACCTTTAGTTAAAGGGATAAGTATGCGCAATTATTTATTATAGGCAAGTCATAATTGTCTAGTCAATTTGCGGCAAAAAAGCAAGAATAATATCTGCAAAAATAATTTCTGAAATGTGAATGGAACTTCAAAACGAGTTATTCTTCTCCTTTCCAAAAGAAAAAGAAATATTCTCCTCTTATAAAATGCAAGTAGTTTCTCACCAAATTCTCCACAAAAAATATTCCCGAGAGCAAGTCGATTCCTTATGTTTTCCTAAGAATCATAAATTAGGAACATATCCTAGAGATTCGGTAAGACTATCTTGAGAGATAGGTGCTAAGTGCATATAAAATGCCTAATGATCTCACCTTTCGTCGAAGCAGACATCTGTACGGCATTGTGTACATCCAAACAATCTAAAATTCCATTATGAAGGTTTTTCTTTTTCTTTTTACGGCAGCGTCACTACCACGATTGAGGGACGAGGGGCCGGGCAAAGAAAGTTTGGTTGGAAAAATGGCTTAAAAAATATTAAGAATTTTTCCGCCTCTTCTCAAGATTCTCAAATTGTCAAAAAAAAAAAAAAAAAAAAACAGTAGGATTTAATTACAATTTTACGTCCTGACCAAAAAAAATTACAATTTTATGTCAGATTATTTTTCATCCATAATTGATTTTTTTTTTTTTTATATCAGATTCCTTTTTTTTCATCCATTTCTATTTTTTTTTATTTCTATTGCCTACCCAAGTGTTTTCCATCGCAATAACATGGTAAGTCCCTATGTGGCAGGAGAGTATAAAATGGAAGAATCAGGTGTTGTTTAATTAGATGAAGAACCCTGAAATTGGGAATCATAATGGATAGAACCGATTCCCAATTTATGGAAACAGGAATCGACCCTATCCACCTGGCAATTGGACAGGACAGGAGCCAACTGTGCAGAATTTTTATTTTTGTTTCCTCTACGAAAATTCCTGAAAATATGTGGGCAGTCATTTGTTCGTTTTTCATCTGAAACTGTGAACGCCACCAAAAGGTCAAAAGGCTTGGCACTTTCATGGAATTTATTTTCATTCAATTACTAGCAGAAGGAAAAGCAATACGCTATTATACTGATGCGGATGCGCTACTGCCCAGCTGCAGGATGAGTCATCTGGCTCAGCAGTTCATCATAGTTCATAGCCAAAACAAAAACCATCTCAGCATCGAGCAGAGAAGTTCTTCGGTGGTAATTGTCATGCCACCATTTGCATTGCTTCAAAATTCCCTATCCGCACCTCCGGACCGCAAGGTCGGTCGGTTCGAAAGCATGCCCTCGCCCACGAAGTGGATTAAATCCAACCCGTGCGAGGATGGATGCGAGAGAGTTTACTTCCAGAATGTACACAGAGAATTCGCCTGAGCGACAAGCGCATGAGGAAACATGCACCATCTGCCCAAGAAAAATGATTATTTGTACATGCTGTACACAAATGAGTTCCACAATCGCTAGTTCAATTCAACCGACACGGTATGCTCCAGATCCCCCAGCATCAAGACATGCCCGCCCCCGACCAACATCCTTCTGCCGCTCTCATTTACAACGCTAAAATGGTCACAAGGATCTACCAAAATGCTTGTCTCGATAGATCCATTTGGAAAAGTATGCACGCGGTCGAATCCAATAAGTTGTTTCTGTGGGGTGCCTCGAAATAGTCTTGGTGCTCTAGAGAATAGCATCACCACGTGGCTTCCCTTCATATCACCGATGTTCGTCACAGATATCTGCACCCGGAATTTCAGCGAATTGCAGGATTCTTCGATCTCAGCAATGTCCAAGGAAGCCAGTCCTTCAGCCTCTCGGAGTACTCGGTTCCTGTAAGGATTAGCTCTGGAAGATTTTAGCAGAGTTAGCTTCACCGGTGCTGATTGGAACTTGTAATGGAAATCCGTGTAGCTTAAGCCGTGTCCGTATCCGTAGACTCTATCGCCGGTGTAAAACCGGTATGTTCTTCCAGGATAACCATGAGAAGGATCAGCCCGCATGTTCATATTATTCATCGGAACTTCGGTGAATGACTCCGTATACCATGTCACAGGCAGTCGACCACCTGAACAAAGTTTGTTGCATCAAAAATTCAAGCCCATATGTCCAAGATGCTAACACTAACAAGGGATCTCTGACCAAAAAAAAAAAAAAAACACTAACAAGGGATCAAACGCAAATTCACTTCTATATATAAATCTATAGAAGAAACCGAGCCAGTAAAACTTTGCTTCTACATGATTTTAGGTATAAGAAAGAGATTCACTGGGGAAAAGAAGAGATCCAAAACTGGACTCAGCCATTGATGATGTTTATGTCCAATTAATTGCTATGCGCATGATGGGCCTCCTTGCTTTCATGGGACCATGCAAAATAAAGGGAAAATGGATTGTACGATGCTCAAGCTATTCATCTTCAGAAAAGCAGAGAGCTTCTCTCTAATTAGTTGTTATACAAAACAACGAACCTGGATTGACATCACCAAAAATGATTTCTGCAAGCGCTTTCCCACCAGCTTCACCAGGGTATCCAATCCAAAGGATGCTCGCAATTCGTGGGTCATTTTGAGCGAATGAAACATCAAGGGGTCCGCCACCAGTCAGAACAAGGACTATAGGGTTTTTACTTGTGGCGGCAATTGAAGACACAAGATCCATCTGTTTTCCAGGTAAGAGAAGACTGACTCGGTCTAGGTCTTCTGTCTCTTGGGTCAAGTCCAAGCCCACGACAACAATAACATAGTCGGCCTTCTTTGCAGCCAGAACTGCTTCACGAAATGCATCGCTTGCATTACAGGGGATGTCTTGGCAACCAGCTGCATGAGATGTCATCTGAACATAGGCTTGAAGTTCCTCGAACAGGCTTTTTTGCTTGCAAGGGATTCCTGCGAAAGGAATAAGATGTAACAATTCAGACAGTCATAGATGTAGTGGTAGGAAATACGACAATCTAGAGGAAAAGTACAGAGAACAACTATCAAGGACATAGGGTATAATCAGACAAGCAACTTAAGTAAGTGCACATCAGCAAACCTGTGTAAGAGCCCAGCATATTGCTTATGTTCCTAGCATGTGGACCAATAACGGCCAAGGAAGAAACAACATCCTCGCGGAAAGGCAGGAATTTGTTTTCATTCTTTAGGAGAACTATTCCCTGCCTCGCAGCTTCTAATGCTAGCGTCCTATGCTCAGATTTACAAACATCTTTAGGTCCCAATCTTCCAAATTGTCCTTTCCTGGGGTCCCCATCAAAAATGCCAAGACGCAATTGGACTGAAAAGAGATTGAGAAGAGCTCTGTCTATGTCTTCTTCCCCCACCTTCCCTTGCTCAACTGCAGACTCAGTATTTCGAACCAAAAATGATCCGCAATTTATATCCATGCCTGCAAACACAATTCCATAGCCATGGCTTAGATAACATGGGATATCTTACACCATTAATTCATAAATCGAAGATCTATGCTGATATTTTAGCTATTAGGTTCTTAAGAGTAGTGGATGGAGGCATAATAATGCCCTTTCAATTTTGCACACAAGGAGCTTCCCTCCCTTTTTCTTTCTCATTATATATCAAAGGAAGGTCTTGACATTTGGTTTTCACACCCTTTTCATTCTTACATTATTTCTCTCTGTAACAACGAAAAAAAAAAGATTCCCATATCAATCTGTCACTGATTCCATCCCAATATTCTTTATATATTGAACAGCTTGTCATGAGAGTCTGTAACTCTATGTCATGAGCACTTCATGAAGAAGCAAATGGTTTCGTGTGGATAATTTCATAGACCCTAAGCCTTGGTTCATTATGTATAATACAATCATACATATATATATATATATACTTCATCTTGTGACTTGGGCTTTGGTTTCACATGTGGATCACACGCATTAATAATCAAGGGAGGTAATGCAAGCATACAAAACTGTATCGATATGTAACAAAAAGAAGCAGAAACGAACAGAAGACAAAAAAAAAAAAATAACCTGCTTTGAGAGCATCAGCAACAGCGTCTTCACGCGTCTTCACAAAATGTTGGTACTCAAAAATAGTGGCGACCGCATCACAGTCTGAGGTGATATATCTGAACTTAATACGAGCAAAGGGTTTACATAATAAGCCCAAAGCATCAATAATCGACCTAAAAGAGCTGAACGATCTTACCCTTTAAAGTCCCAATCAACTCTAGCTTTCTGCAAGAGATCTTGCGTAGCACACGCAGGCACCCCATTGACTTCATTGTAGGCGCACATTAAGCAGCTTGCTTTCCCTTGTTGAACGCAACTCTGAAATGGAGGCTGAAATGTGTCTTGCAAGTCCTGCTGTGTAACCTACAAAGGGAAATGGATTAAGCTAGACATCCACATTGACACAGACAAAGTGAGGTAATATATTCTTACAATACAACTCTAAGTTTTCTGGATTAAGAGCTAACTCCTTCATAGTAGACAAGCCTAGTGAAGGATTCATTTGGTCTCATTCATTTGACCATAATTATTCATTTTGTCTTCCAAGTGAATAGAAACCACACTAGTGAAAAGTAACTGTGTGCTTGGGGAGACATGACCTCTTCCCACACCATTT
The DNA here is from genome assembly GCA_014182565.1 of Eucalyptus marginata. NCBI lineage: Eukaryota > Viridiplantae > Streptophyta > Magnoliopsida > Myrtales > Myrtaceae > Eucalyptus > Eucalyptus marginata. The sequence goes on along the minus strand of CM024592.1, from coordinate 23,763,500 downwards.
GGCATGAGGCACCTATGGAAGCTCACTAGAGCACAGTAGAATAGGCCAACAGACAATGGTCAAGATAAGAAGCCAAGAAGGACTAAAATTATTTTAATACTTTGGTAACTTCTTTTAATAGAATAAGATTTATTTAAAACGTTTACAACAATCAATCCCAGTCACCAATGAATGAATGTCATGGTCTCACTATAAAGTTTTCATGATAAGAGTGACAATTAGAAGCCCAAAGCTAAAGCTAGCATTATATTCAGAAGGTCCCCGTTAATGAGAGATCTTCAAATGCAACCCAAGCAATCAAGAAACATTCAAGTGTTATGAACTTCCTTATTTCACTACTGTATGTAACCACTAAGAAAGCAGAGCGAGCAAGCACAAAGAACGATCCCTCACTGTTTCGCTCAAGAGCCATTGCATTCATTGCAAAGATTAATTTCTATCCATAGCATTTCATTGCCCTCTGATCATTTGAAAAGGTTAACAAAACAAGAAAAGAAAAGAACAAAGATGGGATATTCACCACAGCATTGAAGTTGTATCGGCTGAAATCGTGCCACTTCTCCAAGTCGTACGCAATGACGTGCTTGCAGCACGCCGAGAGCATCAACCCATCATCCTCCTCCTCGCTCCCTCCACGACCGCCCTGAATTCACGGTTCAATGTCAAGTTCGTAACGCAATTTACGGTAAACATCTATGCTAAACATGCTTAAAGATTGATTCTTTCCATTTAAGTAGAGCTAATCTGCGAAGAAAATCGGCACCCCAACCCCCCACCTGAAACCCCTTCACGAACTCGGCCGCGAAGGCCGAGGCCACCATCGGGTCCTCCCCCGGCGTCTCCTGGCCTCTCCCCCACCTGGGGTCCCTGAAGATGTTGATGTTGGGCGCCCAGAAGGTCAACCCGCTCTGCCCCACGTTGTACATGGCCCGCGCCTCCGTCGCGATGGCCGACCCGACGGCGGACCAGAGCTTGCGGTTGAAGGCCGCCGCCATGAGGAGGACCTGGGGGAAGGTCGTGGCGGACCCGACGGGGCCGGCGGCGAAGGAGACGCCGGGGCCATTGGTGGAGATGCCGTGGAGGGACTCGGACCACCACTCGTAGGCGGGGATGCCGAGGCGCGGGACGGCGGAGGCATTGTCGGAGAGCAGCCGGATCTTCTCCCGGAGGGTGAGGAGGGAGACGAGGGAGCGGGCGCGGGCGGGGACGGGGAGGGAGCCGTTGCAGAACGGGTGGTGGTGGAAGCGCGGCGGCCTGCAGGGGAACTCCGGCTGCGGAGGCGATGCTGGAGCTGGAGATGGAGTGATGGGCTTGGCGAAGATGGAGAAGATGATGGTGAGGAGGAGGAGGGAGATTTGGAGGGGAGGCATTGTCTTTGGGGATGTGGAAGGTGAGTTTGAGCTTGCTTTTTGGTTCTTTTGGATTCAGTCATATGATGAGAATCTTTTGGGTGCTTTTCATTATATTATCTTGTGCAATGATGGTAGATATAGAAAGATTAATTTGTGCAGTTTGTGCAGGAGTGATGTAAGAAGTTGCAAGTGGGTATTTGAATAATTGATTCCCCGTAGATATTTATTTATTGATGGGGAATATTGAAAAGTGATTCCGAACTTTAAATATATTTAATGTGATTATTAAATTTTAATTTAATGTGCATTTTTAATTAATTTAATATAATTCTTAGATCTTTTATTATATATTTTCAAGTTAATTCATAAAATGTATTAAAATGTAGCAAAAAATAGATTGAATTAGTACCAAAAGTCTAAAAGTAATATATAATAAGTAACAGTTCAGACATAATGTTGCACATTAGGCTAAATTTCAATCACTATAAGTTTAGGGATTATATTAGAAATTTGACTAGAGTTCGAGATCATTTGTGGTTATTCACCCCCTTACAATCCGTCAAATGCGTAAGGTTCAACGTATTAGAAAATTATTTATTTATGTTGTCCTTTCTAAGTCATGTAGTTGGTGTTTTGTTTGGGGCCATTCCGGGATGGGAGACCGGTTGGTGAGTTGTATTAATCATTGATTGTTGGTTAAGCATGTGATTGGAGGGATGGAAAATTATTTTGGACGGTTTTTTGGACGTACCTTGTGCTTTTGTTGCTTCATACGTATGTGCTATCGTGACTAAAAAATGGAGGTTTGGGCTTTTGTTGCTTTACATTTGTGCGCTATTGTGATTAAAAATGAATAATTTTAGAGGAAGAAAATCATGGGATTGGTGGTATACTAGAAGTGTTTTAAGTGAATTTACAATCTATACAAGATTTACAAAATACGGTGACAACCGACATTTTTAAATTATCCTTTTGTCATTTAAGTGATCATTATCAATCTAGTAACATGCATGGGCTTTTAATCGAAATTTTTTTTCATAAAAGATTTTGATTCATACTTGCTTTGGGTTTATTTTATAATCTAGAAAGATTTTTAGGTTTCCCTAATTTTTACATTGGTTAAGTGGAGCAATGTAGACATTTAGCAAAATACTGAGAGATTGCATGCTTTTTCTTCAATATTTAGCAATCGCATAAGTACATCCATGTTGGTATCAAGGCATGAAAATTCCATCAAATTCGAACTGATAATTTTTAATTTCATTTAGACGTAAACTTAAGTCAAGTTGCTAACAATATTTTATGAGTGACAATGGTAATGAGAAGAGATTTTCTTTTGTTGTGCCACAAGCAATTGTCTCTATAAAATTGACAATAGGAATATTATTTCTTAATTTCGCGTGAGATTCCATAAAAGTAATTAACAATATATGATGCACGGGCATTGAAGTCTCAAATTAGATCTGTTATATGTAGGAGGCGACTAACTATCAACAAAAGGACAACAAACAATTTCAACAAGAAAAAGAAGAAAGTGGGCATATTGAATGGTGTGCAGTGACAATTTGGACAAGGCTTTTTAGTTCGAATCATATAATTGCTCCCCTATTAAGGGGGACAACACGGGGCAGTACGGAGGGACGGACTAAGATCGCCTCGGCAATACGCGGGCAAGGCTAAGGACATGTCTCCTATCCCACATCGCTTAGGGGGGAGTCATGGGCTAGTTTATAAGGCTTGGTTTCTAACCTGTATAACGCGTTTTAAAGCCGTGAGGACCGAAGGCCCAAAGCGAACAATATTACACAGATTTCCTGCTGGGGACTTCTCATATGCTCGGTTTGTGTTGTCTCTCCCCTATTTCGCATGTAGTTGTGTTGAAAATATGATTTCTTCAATTATTAAGCTTGAGTTGGGCTCTTTTGCTCTGAAGATTTGGTTGTTCCGAGTCTTTCGTACCCTCCAAAAGCTTAAGCAAACTTTGCTTTGACTTGTAAGCTTTTCCTTGCGGTAAGATTCTCCCATACCCATTTATCAATCCGATTACTAATATTTGGAGATGTGTCGGATACGATTCTATGATCTGACTATACCGCCTTTGTCTAGGGACAGAGGATAAATATGTGCTCAATAGATTCCAAAGCTTGGTCGTAGAAAGGGCACTCTTATTTTGGTAAAATCTTCCTCTTATATAGGTTTTTTTCATAGGTAAAGCATTGTTACATGCACTCTATATGAAAAATCGACTTTGGGGTAGGTTTTGAATTTCCAGATTTCGGTCCATAGTTTTTTAAGAAGCTAGTATGATGAGGATGGTTAATTTACCATTTAAGGTCTTTCAAAGTCTCAAAGCTTGTTGTACCCACTATTTACCTTGTAAGCACTTGAATGGTTTGTTGTTCATATCATCTCGTATGGCCCACGTGTTAGGCTTAGAGGCATAGCTGAGATTTCCTTAGCAATTCTTTCGTTGAAAGTCCCCTGTAGTAGTTGAATGTTCCATTCCCAAACAATTTGATTAATTCCTTAGCAATTTTTGTTTGTTGGACTACCTATCTTGCTTAAAATTAGCCATATGTCCTCTCTAATTCTAATCTTTCTGCCATCCCCAACCTCCTATTTTATCTCTTGCTCAATTATTTCTCTTCCCATTAGTAAGCTTTGCCACTCCATGAGGGTCGGGGGCCTTTGTTAGCCATCCAGAAATCACCTCTAAGAAAATAAATTCCTCTCAACATATTACTCCATATGATTTTTTGGTCTTGTATGAATCTCCAAGCTTGCTTCCCCAATGTTGTTTTATTAAAATCAACTAAATCTCTAAAAGACATAAGCTTCTATTTCTACCCTTCTAATTTCCCTCAACTCTTACTAGAATCCAGGAAAACATTTGTTTCTTTATTTGTCCCTAGTCTAAAGGTAATCCCGGATATCTACCCATTTTCTCAATAATTGGCACCCGAATTCAGCTACCATATTCTATTTTAAGCTTTGAGGGAGGTTTTTCTTAAAGATAATTCCTAACTTGTTGAGATTGATGGACTATCCCGATGCAAAGCAATACTGGTTCGAGATGTTTGCTGAGTTATAAGCGTCAATAATTGTACCATCCAGGAAAAATATAGCATCATCTACAAATAGGAAATGTGATGGTGATGGTATTGACAATGTGGATTCAGTTGGATGCACTTCAGGCTTCCATCTCTTATAGCTTTCAATAACAAGGAGGATAAGACATTTACCATAAGAATGAATAGATAGGGAGAAAGTGGATTGCATTGTCTAATCTCTCTAGTTGGTTTGAAATAATCACACGACTCCATATTTACTCAAACACTAAAAGATATCGAGGAAATACAAGTTCTAACCAAAGCAACCCATTTTTTGTAAAATCTCATTTTCAATATGCAATCACATAGAAAGTCTCATTCAACCCTATTATATGCCTTTTACATATCCAATTTTAGGATTGCTTGAAATTTCCGCTTTATTTTCCTCACTCTAAGATGATGTAGCACTTCCTAACAATAAAAATATTATCATGAATTTGTCAGCCCCTGACGAAGGCACTTTGTTCCTAGGATATAATTTTTAGAAGCTAGGGTTTCAATCTATTGTCCATAACCTTTGCAATGATTTTATAATTAAAATTGCATAGACTAATAGGCCTATAGTGAGTGATGCTTTCTGGATTTGAAGCTTTTGGGATGAGAGTAATATGAGTCCTATTAAGTTCAGGATTAAGCATCTCTACCATGCTGAATATATCCTCTTGAATTTCTGACCAGTTACTTTGGTAGAATGATCCATTAAGTTCGTCCAGTCTCAATGCCTTTGTTACATCCATTTAAAAAACTCCAAGTTTCATTTCTTCCATTGTAATGGGCCCTATTAAAGCTTCATTCATCATTATAGTGATCACTTTTTGACATTGGTCTAACACCGACTGATATTCTCTACTTCCCCATAGTAGTATACAAAGCGTGGTAGAAACTTGATATATGTTACTTAAGAATCAAGGGGTCCGACTCTAATTGTGATTGTCAATTTGTAGTATAGAGGTTTTATTCCGTTAACTTCTCTGTACTTTGGTTTTATGGAAGTATTTCATGTTTTTGTCTCCCTATTTTATATAATTAATCCTGGATCTCATGCCCAATACATTTCTTCTAGTCTTAACAGGTTTTCAATATGCTAGACTATTTGGCGATATTCCTCCTAGTTTTGACTTCCTTCAATCCTATTGATCAACTTGGTTAGTCTTTTATGTAAAGATTGGATTTCATGAGGTACATCTTGAATTTTTTGCTGCTCCATCGCCTTAGTTCTTCAACCACCTTCCTTGTTTTGTCCACAATATCCAACTAGTAGCCTTCCTCAGTCCTCCAAGCTCTTTGAATCACTTTTTTTACATTCTGGAATCTTTTGCCCAAAAAGCTTCAAATCTAAACATCTTCTGTTTTTTCTCAACCCAACTAAATCAATTTGCAAAAAAATCGAACAATGATCCAAATCAATTGCTTGAAATGCATATGCCTCCGTGTTAAGGAATGATACTCTCCAATCTAAGTTACAAAGAGTCCTATCAAGTCTCTTTTTAACAAGCTATACACCTTCTCGATTATTAGTCCATGTGTAAGCACATTTCTTGCTCTCTATATCCATCAATTAATAAGAATTTAGAAAATCCCATAACGCAACCATTCCATATCAATCCACTTCACGTTTTCCAACTTTTTCCCACTAATATAGAACTTCATTGAGAATCTCCAATGCATAGTCATGGTAGACAATTTGAGGCATGAGTAGACCACAAAATTTGTCATAATTTTAACCTTTCTTGGTAATTAGTAGATGCATGAAGGAAAGAGATCTTCATGATGACTCCACTGTTAAGATCCTTGCATCTAACATCAATGAGCTCTTTAGAACTTGTTTCCAAATCTACCTGAACCTCCTCATCCCATATCAGAGCTAGTCCACCTCCAATCCCAATTGGATTAATTATAATTACATCTTTAAACTAAAGACGTTTTTCAGCTCATTCTACAACATTTTCCTTATTCTTGGTTTCCATAAGAAAAACCAAGTTGGGCCTCTCTCAAGCTATTAAGGCTCAAAAATGCTAGACTGGCTCAAAAATGCTAGACTGTCAAGGGATTGTCCAACCCTTAAAAATTCCAACTCAACAACTTCATGTATACCTTGGTGGCTTATTAGGGCTAGCCAACAAAGCCCGTTCGTTGACCCCTTCCCACACATGGACTAAAGTATCTAGTAGGTTCTCTTCATCTAGTAAGCTCCCCGACATCCCTCTCTTCTCATATGGAGTGAACCATTTCAATTTTTTGCTACTAGTGTTTTAAATCTTGTCTTTCCTCCTTCGATGTATGTGCATTTTTATAACTTTCTTTCAAAGGAAGAGATAGTACTTGAGTTTGCTATGTTATTTTTCCTTTCTTCAAGGCTACATATTCCTCCATTTTTTCATCATATATTGTCATATTTGCTTCTAAGTTGTAAACCACTAGAGCCTTATTCTGCCCTTTTTTATCCTTTTGCAGGTCCATATCTTCCAAATGGATAGATGTTTTTGGTACAACTTCCTCTTTCTCGAGGTTTGGATTTATTTTCCTATAAAAATTCTTCCAACATAGACTATTCTCTTTCACTTCCACCTTCAACCATGAACCATATCTACCACATTTGTCTTGAGCAATCCTGTCTCCTCATAAGGATATTTTGGAAAAAGCTGGCATAATGTCCGATACAACCACATGAATAGCATAAATCGGGTAATCTCTCATATTTGAAATCAATCCATCACTTTCTACCTCCGAACTCAATTTTTGTTCCTATTTTCAGTGGACAATTTAAGTCTAGCTAAACTTTAATTCTCCCATTTTTACATGAACTATTATTCCTTGCTTCTATTTTGACCTCCTCTACTTTGCCTAGCTTCGAGGGAATGTGTCCTACAGCATTTTATGTAACCCACACTCGTGGAAGACCGAGAATATGCACCTAAAAAGCATATTGCTTAAATTCGTAGCAATGTTCGAAGACATTGGGATCACCTTCCTGTAGTGTACAAGAAGATTACTTGCAAAAAACCAAGCACCAATTTCTAGCATGCATTTCTTTTCCTCAACCGAGTCAAATATGAACAGAAAATAGCCATGTTCAATAATCTCACATTTCACTGATTCTATTTTCACACCTTCTTCACCATACCCAAAAACGCTTGAAAATTGACATTTGGTTTTGAGAAAAGTTTCCCATAGAGAATAAGTTCACTTTCCTTTTTTTCTTTGTCGAGAATAAGTTCACTGATTCTCCTTCGGCCGCAAATCACCCATGCTCTTGCAAAGAGCCATCATTCTGAAATGATTCTCATGTGGGCCTTCCATTCTATGATAGATTTATTGTACTTTTAGTTCCTAAAGGGGTGCTGCTTGCGGAAAGTAAATCTGGTCAGCTTCTTTATTTAGGAGTGAATGGAGCCTTAACTGGGTTGTAACCGCCTTGGATTCATTGTGCTATTGAGTGTCATCATGGTGTATTATAATAGGTTATGCTTGGATGGGTGAAATTGGTGAAAAAAAGAGGTGATCAACCCAGAAGACTGTAAGTGGAACTTGTATTCAGAAATGCCCGTCCTCCATAGAATTGTGCCCATTGCAAACTTTGCATATTCATCGGGGGCTCTTGGCAAAGAGGAGATATGAAAAAGGATAAACTAATTTGGGTGTGAAGTAATGAAGGGATCCATGAAAGATCTAAGCAAGAAGATCAAGATTTAGGATTTCAAAAGGGAAAGCTATCACCAAGGATAGAGGACTCAACACTAGTTGGGAGAGTTGGACATTCACTTTTTGTATATTTTATAAAGTAATTTTGAAGTGAAAAAAGAAAAGAACAAGAAAAAAAGAGAAGATGGGGTTGGATCCAACGAGTGTGACCAAGGCAAGCAAGCTTGACCAATGCACAACCCAAGGCCGACGAGCGCAGCCAAAGCACAACCCCCATGTCATGATATGGTTCCCTCTCTTTTGTTTCTTTCATTTTTTCACTTCAAAATTGTTTTACAAAATATACCAAAAGTCAAATACACCTTAAGTAAATAAAAACTATGGAGAAAAATGCCTTTACATTTTCCTATTTTACAGAAATTTCTTCTATGACAAAATATTTTTCACCAAAAGTCATTCATTGACTTTTAATGAGAGAAGATAAGTTATGTGGTGACTCCGAACAAGAAATATTTAGGTAGACAAGAAATAACTGCAAACTTTTACTTCGAGCTGAATTGTGTGTACAAACTGTACAAGAATTTAATTGACGACAAAGCTTGAAAATACAACAAATTTCATAGCAACACACATATACAAAACTATGCCAAAATTTAATCAACAACAAAACTTGAGAATGTGCAAAGATATAACGTTGGAATTTAATTGACAACGCAAGTCAGAAAGTTACAACTAAGAAAAAATAAAGTGAATTGCAAAAAGTAAAGATGATGAAAAAATAGCATTTTGATTGATTTGTCAGAAGGCCTCTGAAAAGTACGATTTGGCTATTTAAAACCTACAATCAATGATTATCAACAGAGATTACAAACAATTACTATAGAGAAACAACTTCCTAGCAGTTACAAGAAGTTACAAAAAGAAGTTAGAAAAGGAGATTACGTATGAATACCAAACAATTACCGATGATTACGTAAACTCCACTACGTGAACGATTTCTTCAACTCTATTATCTTGACGATTGCATTTGAGATTGTCAACTCTACTTTTGTCGATTCCATCGCATTGTCGATTCTTTGAGTTGTCGGTTATCATAGTCAATAATAACAAAAAAATTGGACATTTTTTTGTGCAAACATATCCCCTTTAAAAGAATGAATGATTCATCATTCATTCGATTCTTTTAAAGTGGGAAACCAAGAGTCATCATATGGCCATTTGTCATAGACAAATTTGATTTTTTCTTGCCAAATTTTGTCATGGTCAGATTCATAATAACCCTAGTGGTCACCCTTCCCATAGGAAGGGAGAGGTGAGCAATTCGAATCCCCATCTTCTCACGGAAATTAGGATGGAGAGGATTTAGCTTCAAATATGGATTTCGACTCTCGCTCCTTACTAAGAGGTGGAACAAAAGTCTAAGAATACAAGTTAGACTAAGAATAAAGTAGAACCGACCCAAAAAAGATTCATAATATGGCTCACATCTTTCTCCAAAGGCACATGATGTGCAAAGTTTTCATGTGGCCTTCTATCTCTATCCTTAAGTAGTTGCTCATACTTAGACACTCTTGTTGCCAATTGGAATAAATTGGCAAAAGTTTGTTCATTTCCAACATCATGGCATAGTTTTTGCAATGTTTAATCCCTGAACATCTAGACATGTCGAGGATCTTGTTAAGGGACTACAAGAATAGCTCCCCCCTCCCCCCGGTGACAAAGGTGGCAATCTAGCCTCATTATCGACTATCACATTTCGCCTTTGGTAAACATATATCGTGGGTATGACCACTGCTTCTGCTAAGGATCTTTGACCATACTACCCCCCAAACGAAGCCACTATGTTGAGTTGAGGTATTGTCCCAATTGGTCTTACATTGTTGACATGAGGTATTAGCCCAATTGATTACACGTTTTCTACATTTGGCAATAGCACATTCTGCTGAGTATTTTGATTTGGTAAATTACTATAATTGTTACCACCAAAGTTAACTTGAACAAGATTCAACAAATTGCTCCCACTAATCGATACAGCCTCAAAAGTCTAAGTTGCATCAATAGTTTCAGCCTTTTGTAAAATCATCATCAGTAGTGGGAGTATTACAATTTGCCCTACACTAGAATTAAATGACTCGATGTTCCTAGCCAATTCATAACTTTATCGCAGATATTGACAATAATTAGCTTGGTCACATCGACGAGATATTTTATCATGTGGTTAGTCGATTCATTATTGTGCTCCTTCAATAACTATTGCATGATGGCCAACATTACAAGGGCTTGACTCCAGCTACCTTCTTTGCTCATCGGTGAGTTATCTTGGATATTGACATCCTACCTCGTTCTTGCTTTGCCACCAATAGTGCGGTCTACAACTCAAAATGTCTCATCTTATCATTACCAAGTTGTGACGACGAGTTGTCAGTTGTCACCACCAGCGTTATCATGATCAAGTTGATTCTCTATTCTCATCATCACATCTCCTCATCAACGACAATGATCCTATCAAGTGTGCCGAATGTTTCACTCGAATTTCTTCTTGACAAAATATCGTTCATCGAAAGTCGTTCTTCGTCTTTTAATGAGAGGAGACAGATTCTGTAGCGATTCTGAACAAAAAATATCCAAGTATATAAGAAATAACTACAAACTTTTACTTTAAACCAAACTATACGTACAAATTGTCTTGAATTTAATCGACGACAAAGCTTGAAAACATGCAAATAGGTAATGTTAGAATTTATTCGACAACATGAATCTAAAAGCTACAGTAAAGGAAAAATAAAGTGCAGTGCAGGAAATAGAGAATAAAAAGATAACATTTTGATTGATTTGTCGAGGGTCTCCGAAGAGTACGATGTAACTATTTAAAGCCTACAATCGGTTGTTATCAATGGAGATTATAAACAGCTATTACAAAAAATAATAATAATAATAACTTCATAATGGTTGTGAGAAGTTACAAATAGAAGTTATAAAAAGAGGTTACGGACGGTAACCAAACAATTATCAACAGTTACGTAAACTCCACTATGTTAACGGTTTCTTCGACTCCATTATTTTGACCGTTGCATCCGAGATTATTTACTTCACTTTTGTTGATTCCATCAAATTGTCAATTCTTTGAGTTGTCGAATCTTTGAGTTATCACATGTCAATTAAAAATCGGATATTATTTTCTTCAAATATATCCCAAAAACGGAAGATGCTTGATGATGGAGTTTGAGATGAAATGTGGATAGGAATGCAATTCCTCGAGAACAAATCTTGGAAAAATGCCTTTACATTTTCCCAAAATTGAGGGACATGCCGTTGCTAAAGGCGATCAAAATGCCCACTTTAAGTCTTGTGGAGACGATGCTTGATGATGCACCAACTTGTCCCAAAATGCCTATGTCAGTGAGAATATTTCTTTCTTGCTCACAAAAGCTTCTGAAAAAAAGTTGATTGTACGGAAGAGAAAGAAGGGATAAAAAAAACTTGCTTGAACTAGAAGTTTGTGAACAAAAGTCACTTTTGAAATTGAAGCAATGACATAATTGGAGTGAACTTATTTGCCTTCAAGGAGAAAATGAATAATGACACAAATGATACCTCAATTTTGACGTAATATGCATGTTGTTTATGAATTTTAATCCGATGTGCAATATCATCTCTAAAATTTTATTATGTATAGTCCCTAGATTTTTTATGTATATTCAATTTAATTCCTAAACTATATGAAAACTATATTCACATTTAAGGACAACATTAAATATTTTCATATAGTTTAGAGACTAAATTAAACATGTATATACACACACATACACACACAAATTGCCCTATTCAATGTCGAAAATATTGAAAAAAAAAATCAATCAATTCACAATCATTGATGAAGGATTCCTCGAGAAGTTAAGGATGAGTAATCATTGTACTGGATTCCATTCACCCCAAGTCCAATTTATGTCCGTGTAGGAAACCGTTAAACACTTCCATTACCTTTTGGGATGCTGCGACCAATAGAAAACTGTAGCAAAACTAATTGTAAAAGAGGGAAAATTGGTTAAAGTGTATTTCTAATTGTAACTACGTCTTCTAGTTTTTTCAATAGGAAAGTTTAATAAATGATTTGCTACAAAAGGATTTCTTTTAGTGAGTATCATGATTAATTACTTCTATTTTGCCAATTGAGTTCATCCAACCAATTTTGGTCAGAAACCACTTACATGGATGCAAATTGTCTTATGAGACACAACTTATCCTAACATGATATTTTCAATAATTCTTTTATAGAGCTTTTTTGTTTTTCACTTTCATTTTGGCCGCCTACTAGGGCAAGGTCCAACAAGCTCTTGCCAAGATTTGGCAAGGGTCTTCGCACCCTTTCCTATGGTAGGCAAGACTATGATGACCTTGCCTAGAGCCATTGTGGCCTCTGGCTGCAAGCCAAGGCACAAGGGCCCTCACTAACCAAAATGAAGGGAAAAAGAAGGAAAAAATTATTAAAAATTCAATTTTTTAAAAATTGTAAGAACAGTCTGCATCAACATCAATTATTTCACGTTGGATGGCCAACGTTCACATCGACGACCAACGTTCACGTCAGCGATTTCTACCCAAAATTGGCCGAAATGAATCAATTGACAAATTATGAAAACGTTTGAAACCAAATTGACACAATTAAAAGGTTTTGAATAAAAATAGTACAAGTGCAACAGAATTATGACATTTTTAGTACTTTTCCCATATACCGAGCGCACGTCATTATGTGAGACTTGCAATTATATCTATCACTATAGTTTTATGTCAAATTTCTAATTCGAATAAACCAGTTTTGTCAATGAATGAACCGCATACAAGATACGTTCATTAAACGGATTATACAACCGAACGAAATTAAGAACGTGGTAGAAGCATGTGAACCCAGGGGATATCACGATTAAATGGGTCGAAAAGATTAAGTGACGTGTGCGCACACATGCCGTCTAAATTAACCGTGACGAATTTCTAGTTTTATAGTCACTTCATGCAATACGCATACAAACAGTTTAAGTACCCTTAGCATTATAAAATCTTTATAAAATTAACAACTAAAAGAAATCGTAACCGGTCGTTAATGAATTGTCCATGCTCTCGATAACTTGATCCCTCAAAAAATGCAAAATACGCATCGAACTAGCTTCTCACACAGTTTTTTGGGCCAAGAAACTCCGGTGAACCCGTTGATACAATACTCAGGTAGGGCCTTAGCCCACTGAGCCCATTCAATTTCACATTCAAAGCCCAAATTGGCCTCATTTGATGCCCGATTGCTGGCCTAGGTTCGAAGTTGGATTGTTGAAATTAATTGCAAATTCACCTAGAGATTTGGTGCCTCGGACTTTAGGGAGATTAGACGGCCATTTTATATTTCGCGGAAAATCATATTTAGCGCCTCAGACATTGGGAGATCAGACCACATTTTGCACCACAAATGTCGTTTCCACACAATTCATGTCAATAACGATTCAAAAATTACTTAGTTTCAAAACCTCGGCATTGCATCTACAAAATAGCTTGAAAGAGGCGAAATGCTCATATCGACCACGCCCGTTCAAGGGAATTCAATGTTTAGTCGCTCATGCTTTCACGAGAGAGGATATTAATTTGTTTTTTTTGTCGTTTCCACAAATTCACATCAATAATAAGTATTGGCGATCTTAAAATTATTTCGATATCGAGACCTCAGCATGGTGTCTACAAAGGAACTTAAAAGAGGCGAAATGCTCATCTTGACCGAGCCCATTGAAAGAGGCAAATGTTTAGTCGCTTATCAAAGAGGACAAAATTTCACATTTGTAAAAAGGGTAATTGAGATACTTTCAATTTTTTTCCCGCGTTTTGCAAATTCATTTAACCTATTCATTTTTTATTTTTTTTATCTTTTATAGCGGCGAGTTAAGGAGTAGAGGACAAAATTAGAGATATTACAAGTGCGAAACTCCCTCCCCCCGCACGTGAACTCGACACTCTCTCCCCATCCATCAAGCTCACCAAAAAGCGTCGCTTGTGCCTCAGGTGGGTCCCTCCTCAGCACACTCGATCCCTGTCAGTCACGGGTCCACGTGCCATTATTGGCTGTCACCCTAGCCTTCCCCCGCCCGGGCCCCCACCCATTCCGGCCACGCGTCGCGTCCCCATTGGGACCCCGCTCTGGCCCCCCTAGGGCCCTCGCCCGCACCGGAACCGTACCGCCACGCCCCCGACGGGCCGCCGGGGGATTAGATTAAGTTTAACCGCGGTTAGCGTCGCGGCTAACCGGGGTTAGTCGCGGGGTTTGCGTTTTTAAAGGAAAAGGTCCACCGGCAAAGGCGGAGGGGTTCCGGCACTGGGCCCCGCTGTCGTGGCACAGGCCCGCAATTTCTGTGGCTGTCAAGCAAAGTAATCTTGATTTTTCCTTAATTAATTAATTCAATCCCCCCGATTTATATTTTATTTTTTTCATTTTTATTTTTATTATTCTGATTTCGATTTTACCTTTTTGCCCCCACCAGCACCACCACCGGCTCGTGCGCATTCCCACGTTGGAAAAATTCGATTTTTTTCTGCCCCATATGTCTTCACGTGCGATCGTCGAATTTCCATGGTCGTTTCGCCAGAACCTCTTCTTCTTCTTCTTCTTCTTTTATTTTTATTTTTATTTTATTTTTTCAGGGACGCAACTCGACTTCTGACTTGCTTTTTTGGTTGAATTTTTTAAATTTTACCCCGATTTCATTGCGTACACTTCTCCTGATACGTCAAAGCTCACGATGTGTTTACGTCACTTGTTAAATTCTCCGATCATTAAAAAGCTAATGATTTTAAGCTAAAAACGACTCTTTTTTTTCCATATAAATAAATGCGAAAATACAAATTGCATTGCTCCGAACGAGGGATCGTGACATAAATAGTCATTAATGTTTAATGTAATCCTTAAATTTTGAATTTGTTTAATATGGTCCATAAACTTTTATTTTAATGTGTAAAATGATCCATAAATTTTTTTTTTTTTTAATTTGTTCATTATGATTCCTAAATTTTTTGTTTATGTCCGATCAAGTCATCGAACTAGGAGAAAATGTTCGATATTGTCCATGAACTGAAATTAATAGAATGACGCATATAATATAGGAATTAAATTGAACATGCGTTAAAAATTTCATGAACAAATTTAGTTCAAAAACAATGTTGCACATTGGGCCAAAGTTTAAAAGCTATTTGTATCATTTTTCCTTTCGGATGGTTCGCATTGAACAGATGATCCTGACCGCACTACAAAATTTAAGCCTTGATTCGAGCGATCTTCAACATGTCTAGTTTAGCATCGATTAGCCACGGTCAAGGTATGTCCGAGAGATGATTCTTTCGATGACTGCTCGTGTCATTTTCCCTTAACTAGTCCTATGGGCATTGCAAAATTTCAGCCTTTATTCGAGCGATTTTCCATGTGTCTAGTTCAGCATCGATTGGCTATGATTAAAGCATATATAGGTGCCGATTCTTTCGACGACTATTTGTTTCATTTTCCCCTTCAAATCTGTCCCAAATGTACTGCAAAAATTCAGCCTCGATTTGAGCAATCTTCCATATGTCCCGTTTAGCATCGATCAGTCGCGATCAAAGTATATCTAGGTGCCGATTCTTTCGATGACCGTTCGTGTCATTTTCTCTTAACAGGTCCCGAACGCATTGCAAAAATTCAGCCTTTATTCGAGCGATCTTCCACTTTCGACATCAATCAGCTACGATTAATGCATGTCTAGTGTTGATTCCTTCAACGACTATTTGTGTCATTTTTTTCTTCCAATTCCGATTGGCCCTAAATGCTCTGCAAAATTTCAGCCTCGATTTTGGGCGATCTTCCACGTGTCCTGTTTAGCATCGATTAGCCTCGATTAAAGTATGTTCAGACGATGCTAATCGATTCGATGGCAAGATCCGAAATTACGATGTCCGTTCATGTTTTTTTATGGGGTGCCGCTGGCTGGCTCTGAAGTGACGTAGGGAGTGAGGGCATGGTGATGGCCAGCGCACGTCGCATGAGTGGATGCTGCCCCCCGGGCGTGCGAGACCATTCGCATTCGCAGCAGCAGCACTCCATCATGTTCTTTGCTCCGACGATCCAACCAACCAACCCACCTCATTATTCTTACTTTTTCTGGCCATCTGGCCACCGGCGCGGCCCCGCGGATCCAGCTATTTAGAGGCTTCGAATTGGACCGGGTTCGTATGCCGGTGGTGGGGCCCGGATGCGCGATCTCCTCGTTCGAATATCGCTCGACATCCCGAGCCACTACTCGGCGCCAGGGCTTGTACTGTCCTGAACTTTTTTTCTATCTATTTGCATAACGTGGAAATTGAATCTCATATCAAAAACTGAACGTCCCCATCCTCTAGCTCCCTAAAAATATGGGGAATCGACCTCTCCTTAACCGCCCAGGCAATCCCGACATTTTGGGCTAGTATTTTATTAAGCATGCTTAATGAGGAGGTCCATGACTTTATGAGTATTGGCGGTGCTGATCGCAGGATCGGGATGATTCATTTTTAGTAGGAACGACATTTTCTTATTGGATTGCTCGTCCAGTGCTTGGAAAGCATTTATCAATAGATTTTTACGTGGGATTTCGTTAACAAAGCAGTCTCAGTACAATCGTTAGGCACTTATAAAAGGGTAATCCATCGTTTTCAAAAATGTTTTCTTTTTCGTGTTAAGTATAATCAAAAGCATGAGAAAAGTAAAAATACTGTTTACCAGGATGATTAAGGAGCATCATCATCATGGCACTATTTTAACAAAAAAACCAACTTATATATAAGTAAATAATATATATATATAAATATATAAATATTTATGAAAGATGCATGATGAGGAGAGAGAGAGAGAGAGAGAGAGAGAGATGTCGTGATCACTGCCCGGCAAAGCATCTTAAAATGCCGCTTTCCTGTCCCCCCGTTCGATTGCACAATTCAACTCCCCTGTTTTCCTCTGTCTAATCCCCACACCTTTTATTATTATTGTTATTATTATTTTATCCTTCTTTACCCACTTTTGTCTTTTCCTTTCCCTCTCTCTCTCTCTCTCCCACCATTAAATGCTTCTTTTGGTTTTAAGACTTTCCCCTTCTTCTTTTTTTCATTATTTTTAATGGTGGTTCCGAACTCGGCTTTCCCTCTTTTGCCCCTATAGTTGTTTGGTGGTATGGAAGGTGAATTTTTCTTTTTAATTTCAGAAATTTATTTACTTTTTCCAAGTTACTCTCTTGTTGTAAAATAATTTGAGAAGATAATTTGCTCCACAATTTCTTTTAAAAAGTCCTCTTTTGTATTTATAAAATTTTGTATGATTATTATGGACTATTCTAAAATTTCAAGTAATGAGACAAAAATATGATTTACTATTTATTTCAACATTTCCACTCACGCATAAATTAGATTTTGATTCGAGACATTTGAATTTGGAATTTCCTGCCTAATATTATGTAAAATGTTATGGGATTACTATCAATTATTTTAAAATGTTTAACCTGTTAAACATATATTTAAATCAAATATTTAAAATATTTTCAATTTATGTAAACAAGTGCAAAATATCTATATCAAGGGTTTTTTAATTAATGTTAAATAAAAATTGCAAGTAAAACAATGACATTATGGTTTTTAAATTTGTATTAAGATAATGTTGAACTAGAGTATTAGGATCGAATCACAGGAGAAAATGATTTAAAACTCAACAGTTGAGCCACCATAAAATTTTAGTTTCGTAGTGCCATTATCTCATAAAAAATCAAGCTTGTTTAAACGTAAATGTGCACTTGTAATCGCATCTCCATCTAGGCCCGACAATCCATGTTTTTCCACGTCAAATCGCAACAACCATCCCTGTATAATTCAAGCCCTTGCTCAATTGCCAGTCACACATATTAATCATTTCATGACTCAAAATTCAAATACCTTATTCGAACATACAAACTTTTATACAATGATCGTGCTTGAATGTGCATCGACGTGTCTGAGCCGGTCGTTCCGACACGTGGACGTGATTACATATGCCTCGATGAGGAAAGGTTTGAAAAAAAAGAAAAATGTGGATCCGACAGTCAAAGTTAAAGTCAAAAAGGGCACGATTAGTGAAAAAAAGAGGGGGTAATTTGGTGAGGAAACAGGAAATTCTTCGGGGTGTGGAAAGAGTAATGAGTGGAGTCGTTGAATTTTGATGCGTTCGGGGGAGACACAGAAATCCGGTTTCCGATCGGGTCCTTGTTTATTCTTAATAATAATAATAATAATAATATATTTTATTATATTATTATAATTTTTATTATTATTACTCTGGTTGCTGCAGCTGCTGCTGGTTTTTATGGTTTCCTGTCACCCGGAAACAGCTTCCCTGCGATTTTGCAGAGCAGTATAGGGGCCCTTTTTATTTACGGCTCGTGCCACTGTGGTTAGAGCCCCAAGGTCATTATTGTCATTTGAGCACCCCAAAGGAAAAAAAAAAAAGAGGAGCTGAATTGATAGAACGCCGACACTGGAAATTCTTAATTTTTGCGGGAGAGTTTGCAAGTTATTTATTTTTCTTTTTTTTTTTAAGTGATTTTTTGGACCATCCATGGAGGACCAATTCCATTATGGTGGGAGTCGCCTTCTGTGCCGAAATGATTATTACCTATTCTAGAAAACACCGATGGTGCTATCTCAACTACTAAATTTGATAAATGAAATATTCGAATGTTTAACAATAATCTCGACCCCCGACTCCAAATCCAAATTTAAAATCGTTTACTTGCAATATTATTTAGTTTTCTCGAAAATCATCCTACAATCAAGTCGGTCAATTGGTTTTTAAATTGAACTTAGATTATTGCTCATCTCTTGACAAGTCTCCTCTTACTAAAAGGAATGCCAGACTATCATTGACTTGATGGCGAATCCGACATTTAACTAACAAAGTCAAATCAACAAGAAGGCGGAACTAAGCCACAGCCCTCAATTTTTTTACCTTTAGGGTCAAAATCCTCTTTCTTTCACATGGCTTTATTAGACTGAAAACCCCTTTAATTATATCACTCATTTGAAAGGACAAGAAGATCGCGATCGTAGCTCTTTTACCTTTCACAAGGACAAATGCTTAAAACATCCTTCTCAAGTCTAAAATTTTGAATATTTTAAATTACCAAATACTCAGAAGTATGATATTTTTACGCATTCCGAAAAATCAGATGCATTAAAATTACGATGTGTGGTTAAACAATTACAAGATAATTTATATTGCATGGACGAAAAAGTAAGATAAAAACTCCTACCACTTTCATGAATAATGCCTTTCTCAACGCCTGTGGAAGCGTTTTAATAAAAGGAAAGGAACACGTGTGAAAGCACGAACGGAATTTCTAGGGGAGAGTCAAAGCAAAATATCCATTTTTTCTTTTGACTGCGGCGGGGGTGTGAATGGTCCGAATTACCCCTCTGCCTCCACCTCCCCCTTCCTCTCTCTCCGGTCGAAAATATATCACTACGTTGTCGCATCCGAATTTACCGTTTTGCCCCCCGCGGCTCCCCACTGCCGCGCGTGTCCGCCTGGTGGTACCTTTTTCCATTCTTTTTTTTTTCTCTCTCTCTCTCTCTCTCTCTCTTCAAGCCGAGTTTTCGAGTGCTCCGGTGAAAGAAAACTTGCCCATCTTGCTCTTGTTGCTTTCTGCTTAATGGAAGGCCCCTAATCCCTCTCTCTCTCTCTCTCTCTTCGTTTCTCTCTGTCTGCAATTCGTGCATTTCTGCGTCTTGGGTCGAGAAGTTACTTCGTCTTCGGCCGGTTGGGAAGGTGTTTCTCCAGGTATTTCGCCACCTTCTTTTTCTGTCTCTCTGTTCTTCTTGAGGGGGTTCTTCTGGGTTGGTGCTTTTTGGTGGAAAGTTGGTGTTTTGACCGAACCCAGTTGGAGATCTCGTGTGTTCTTTCGAATATGTTCTGTGTGGATTTGAGAATCTCCCGTCGATTTCTTGGCTTGTGCAGGTTTCATGGGTCGAGCCTCTGTTTTTTTTTTTCTTTTTTCCTTTTTGGGTTTCTGCTCTTGCTGAGGTTTGGTGTTTAAAGTGAAAAAATTCTCAGTGTATTTTGGCAATCGGGTGGTGGTCTGTTGTGGTGGTAGATCTGAGGAAATGCTGTAGCATGTTGTTTTGAAAGGCTTGTGTGTATGTCCGAAGGCGCTTTGTGTCACCGAATCACAGGGTATGTGGAGTTCTGTAGTTGCTTTAATTTGGTGGAAATTTGTATGATCTTTTTAAGCTAAGTTGACTTGTTGGTTTTCGCTCCTGCAGCGAGGAAATTGTAACATCATTTCATCCTACCATATCTGTAGTATTGCGGGCTTCCTGTGCTTCTTCCCGTTTTCTTTAGGTTTCGTTGCTTTAGGAATATTATGCTTCATAACTTCTTTCCTTTCTTGGTGTGATATTCTTTTAGTGGGAATTTTCTTCTTTTGTCCAGGAGGCGTTTCTTTCCTGTGATTCCACTCTAATTTTGTCTCTCCTGTGAGTGAGTCGTCTTCTGCGTAATTGTCCAAATTTTCAATGAAACTGCCCTCTCCATCCGCATCTATTTGTGCTTCTGCTGCTTTCCTGTCTTCACGGTGGCTAGAGTTTATCCTCGTATGGGGGAAGACTTTGGCTTCGCATAATGAGATTGATACTTGTGGCGATGATGCAAATAGCTTCATTTTCTCCTGTAGATGCAGTGTTGCTTTGCTCCATTTTAGCTTCCGTGATCTTTAAGTGTAAAGCCACTGAAGCATTGGTACTGTCTAAATTCTTCGCAAAATGCTGGTTTATGTCGTTATTCTTCAGCTTTGATTGTTGTCTATCATCATCTCGTGAAGTTCTTAAACTGTTCACATAATGCTCATCTTATTGTTGCCAGTTGTAGCATTGAAATTGTGATAATTGTTGATGTCTCCCCATATTCTGCTCTTCCGTTTTCACTGATCGCAATTTTAGCTTGAGAGCCTTCAATTCAAAGAAATACAATCTCTTGGTTGTACTTATATCCTCATCACTGATGTGCAGTTCAAGAAAATAAATTGATTGTCTTTCAAGTCTGATGTCTCCACCACTTCTGGGTGTGGAGGAAGGGGGTGGCAATACCTCTACAGTAGCCACCTCACCCTCCATAGATGGCGCCTCTCATGACTGCTTGGGGTTGAAGGAGCGAAACTATCTGGGTTTGTCTGATTGTTCTTCAGTTGATAGTTCTGCAGTTTCAAGCTTGTCTGATGAGAATAAAAGTAATCTGAATCTAAAGGCTACTGAGTTGAGGCTTGGTCTCCCTGGATCTCTATCTCCTGAAAGAGAACCAAAACTGTGCTTGCTGAGCTCTGGAAAGCTCGATGAGAAGCCATTGTTTCCTTTGCTTCCTTTGAAGGATGGGATCTGCTCGTCGTCGCTTCAGAAGAATATTGCTTCAGGAAACAAAAGAGGATTCTCTGACACCATAGATGAGTTCTCAGAGCTGAAGAGCTCTAAATACGCTGATGGAAATTGGATGTTTCATGCAACTGGACCTGCTCCTGAAACTGCACCGTGTGGAGGCCAAGGAAAGTTTCCTGGTAATGCAGGGATGAAGGCAATGCTCCCATCAAGGACTTCTGGGGCCCAGGCAACCGTGCCGAAGGAGGCACTCCCAAAACCAGCACCAGAATGCCCTCGTGCCCTTAATGGAGCTGGAGTTAGTCAGACGAGAGCTTCAAACAATGCTCCAGCTGCCAAGTAAGTTTAATTTACTGTTCAAATGGCTTTATGTTCAAAAGCAAGACAACAGCTGGTCATGAATGACAAACAAGGTTTTGGGTTTCTAATGGCTGTTGGTGCTATCTTTAATGACAGGGCTCAGGTCGTTGGTTGGCCTCCAATTAGATCATACAGGAAGAATACATTGGCTACAACTTCAAAGGACAATGATGAAGTTGATGGCAAACCAGGTCCCGGTGCTCTTTATGTGAAGGTCAGCATGGATGGTGCTCCTTATCTGAGGAAGGTAGATCTGAGAAATTACTCTACATATCAGGAGTTATCTTCTTCTCTGGAGAAGATGTTCAGTGGATTCACCATAGGTGCGTTATTGTGTCTGCCATTCTGGGTCATCCTTGTTTTGATTTTGATGGATCTTCATCAGTGAATATTGAATACCTTAGCACACTTCCAGTGAATTACGTATTTTTATGCTTTCAGGTCAATGTGGATCTAATGGTACTCCAGGAAGAGAGATGTTGAACGAGAGTAAGCTGCGAGATTTCCTGCATGGATCGGAGTATGTTCTTACTTATGAGGACAAGGATGGCGACTGGATGCTTGTCGGGGATGTGCCCTGGGAGTAAGTTTTTAGTTTCCTTCAGGATGCATGCTGTATGTTACTTGTCTCATAACTGAGACATAGTACTCTTTTAAAGCGTAGAGCTTGCTAAATTTAATTGTAAAATCAAGCAGGAGTGTGGAGGAATTAGGAAAAGGAAGACAAATGTGAATTAACAATTGCTAGTAATTGGAATTTTTTTTTTATTTCTTTTTTAATAGAATTGGAGAATCCTCCTGACTTATAGTATACCATGAGGCTTTTGTTTATAGAATTCTTAGCCTATTAATAATTGTGTGGAGAAACGTAGGATCTACTTGATATGTACTGTGGTATGCTGGAGTGCGTACATAAATATCTGCTAAATCTTTAAAAGTTACAAAAAATGTTTATGCCAAGAAAGTTAAGGCCTTTCAAAATAGACTTTTGAATATTGACTATTGTTTTCCTTGCTCAAAGACTGAACTGAAGAAGTAAGGGGAGAGATGAGTTACTATGTCTCAGCAAAAGAAGCAAGTGTTTTTAACATCTAGCAATTAGATCTCTCGAAGAGCATGTACCGAGGTCACAACTTACAAAAAGTCATGACAGCAGTGGTGAAGAAAAAAAAAATGCTACTGCTTTGTTCGTGAAATACTGTCATCTGCAAAAAAATAAAAAATAAGAACTGAGGATATCTGAGTGGTAAGAGCTTAATGTGATTGTATTAGTTATTTCAAGAAAAGGGTCAAGTTGAGCATTGTGTTTCTTTCAAAAGATAAGAAAGCTGAGTCTTACAGAGTTTAGTTTGCTAGACCTGTCTTTTCGCTTATTTGATTTACTGATTCTTTTATATACTTATTAAGTTATTTCTCTTTTTCATTTGTCTGCTGGTTGTCAAAGATTGAGAGAGGAAAAAGAGAAGCTTGCTAAAACAGGAGTTCTAGTAGATTACTAGTAGGCCATTAAGGGTATAACATTAGCATAAACTAGTAGAAAAATCGATTCTGCTGAAATAAGATGTGGCAAATCAAAGACATAGTTAATAAGTTGTTTCCTCATTATGAAGTTTTAGTTTCGAATCCGAAAAAGAACTGGAAATGAGCTTCGTACCTTTATTTATTTCTCTTGAGCTTGTTTTGGTCTTGACTTTGTGCGCTTAACAGAAGCTGCATAAATTATGAATCTGTGTTTTTGCGATGAGCACTTCTAGGTAGATTAACTCAAGGAACCGAAAAACTCTTCATACAACTTAAGTTGCAATTTTTGCCAACATGAAGGGCATTTGTTGTTTGTGAAAGAAATACCCCTTTTCAGTGTGCTTAGCTGGACGATATGGCAATTTCCCTTGAAGATAATAAGTCAAATGTTAATTGATCATCACTGGGAAGTTTGTTGATATATTCAACATAAGGCTCATCATTGTTTTTCTGTTTCAAAAAATATCCATAGGGAATGACTAAAAAGCCATGCAGAGAGAATATTTAGGGGAAGTCTTTACCAATGTACTCAAGCATTTGGAGATTATCCTATATAAAAGGAGTGACAATGGACAGAGTTGTCTTGTTTTAATCAGTAGTTAGGTTGCATCTACAGATATACAACACCAAGGTTTTACTACTGCTAATATGGTCACACTGGTCCCTGTTCTGGTAGTTTCTGCTTGTCTGTCTTTGGATGGTTTCCACTTTCTTGTTCCTGCTTAGAATATTTGACTAGAATTTAATCACTCTTTCATAAATTGGAGAATCTTTCAAGTGCTTTTACTGTTTCCTAGAATGATAATTTGACTTTTGGAAGGATAAAGCCATTTGAAAATTTGCTGACATGTCTGTCTAGTTGTAAGTAGAACAATCAAGCTATAAGCATTTCACTTTTCAGATGCATGAAATGAATGTGTTTTAGTGAGAACCGATGTAACTTGATTTTTAAACTGTCCTCGGATGACTACACCTTGGCCTGTCATTTTGGCTCCTATGACCAGGACATGATTCTTTAATTCTCCAGTGGTATTAGAGTATATTGAAAGGAAACTGATACCATGGTATCTTGAGAATGCTAACAATAAAGATATTTTCTTCCATTTGAAATAAAATCACTCACATTTGTCTCTATCACCCTTCCAACTCTACTCTTCCTGTTTGTGCTCTCTTTGATTGGCTTACTTGCCTCATCTAAAACTACTACTGCTAATAAGATATGCAGCAAATAAATAGAGTAAAAGCTAGTGTAATCTTGTTATGACTGATGAGATGTCATAGGGATTGAGTGTGTTTGACTCTTTGTGCCTTTTTCTGTTCACTCAGCCTCTGAAAGATAGAATAAAACTTTCCTTTTCATGCAAAATTTGAACCTTTATTCTCAAGTTCCTCCTTATTTATCCTGATTTAATTTGCTATGGTAGGATGTTCATTGATTCATGCAAGCGGCTTAAGATTATGAAGGGTGCTGATGCAATTGGACTAGGTTTGTACCACTAATTAAACTTTTATCTCTGTGTTCATCCTGACTCCTTCATCTTTCATGTTCCCACTGATGATACTTTTTCCAGGCAAGTCTATCCAGGCCTAGTCTTATTATGTGATTTAATCAGTAGAATCAGTCTATTTTTAATCTTGACTTTTACAAAAAGATGCTTTCCATTCTTCTTCTGTTTACTTGCACAACTCATTTGCCACACAATTTCTCTTATTACTGCTTGGGATGTATTTTGTCCAAGTATTATTTGTATTGTCCTAGCATCCTTATGGTTTAAAGAATGCATAGTGTGTTGTAGGATGGAGAAAAGTTACAGATAAGTGGCTCTTGGTGATGTTCTTGAATGAGTTCTATCACTTTATTGTCGTTGCAGTGAACAAATAGAAGAGTAGCGATGAGAGAACTGTGCTGTTGCATTCAGGAGGTTAAATTTATCTGATCCTCTGTTGTACACTAAATCAGCGAAGTCAATTATGAGTTGGTTCCTCAATTGTTGGAATGGCCATTTTGATTTATTTAAGTTGGAGAACCCGTTGAGGTTGATGTTGTGTTGTTCAACCCTCGTTTTCTTTTGCTCTAAACATTATGCACGATGTAGAGTACAGTTAGAGTAGCATGTTTAGTGACGCTCCAGTTAAGTGTTGCTTGTATTGGAAATTGGTGGCATGATGTGGCATTTTTTATGCATCTGCTTTATTGTTGTCCCAGAAAGCTAAACTGCATATGCCAACACCACTGCTCAAGCAAACTGTTTATTGTCTCCTTATGTTGTCATTCTTCGTGATGTATATCCTGCCTTGGGGTTGCGTTTATTAATTTCCCTATCTTTACTTATCTGCTTGTTATTTTCAGTAATTGTTCGTTTGTTATGATTCTACATTGCAGCACCTAGAGCTTTGGAAAAGTCGAAGGCGAGAAACTAGTGTGGGTTACCATGCTTGCCTAGTTACATCTCTCTCTACTGGAGTGGTATATGTGGAGATGTTTGTTTGTTAATGGGAAAGAGTACTACTCGGCCCGGTGCTAATGTCCATCATGAGTCTTTGTTTATTGCCTGAAAATGTTACTGTTGTTAGTCTGAAGTCTGTCTCAACCCTATGATTGTTGTAAGTACTTTCATAAGTTGCTAGAAGAATTTGTGCTTGTTTGAATTTTAGTGACCCAGTAGAATTCTTGGTTCACTGTGTGTATGTGATAAGATTGTTCCTGTCAGAAAGAGATCTGTTGGATGCATGTGTTCTGTTAATTCGCCCTATTATCATCAGAAATGTGTTGCTTGCCTAATCGATATCTGCATCACTGTTCACCTAATAGCGGCTAGTTTCTGTAACCAAAGAGCATGCACGTCGACAATTGGGGTACTGGGCGTTGCCTGTGTAGTAAACAAATTCAGGTACCTTGGAAATCATTGCTCTCTAGGTATAAGCCAAGTCCAATATTATTGATGAAGCCTTATTAGGATCAAGTGCTCTAGGCTTACATATACAGAGTCCCCAGAGGATCAAAATTTAGTCCTGACTTTCTTATTGCCTACTTAGTCTTCTGACCTGCAATTTATCTTTTCCAAGTTTGTCATCCTTCGATTTCTTCCAGTATTTCATGCATGAATTTGCGTTTTGTTTGCTCTTGTCCAAGGTTTGTGCCGGTAGTTAAAAAGAGTTGTACGCAGGAGCACTTTTCTTTTCCCTTTACTTGTCCTCATCCATAACGTCTTTGTTCGTTCCTTTATGGTTCTTTCCAAATTCCATGATGTCTATTCATGAAGTCTCTAATGATCTGTGTCCATATTCAAATTGTTAACCTCTAGCATTAATCCAACATTTGCGTAGTCAGATGTTTCCTTTTTCCTTGTACAAAGTTGCGCGATCGGATTCATGGATTTTTAGTTTTTTTGACTGGTTTTGTGCACATGAAATGGGTGCACGGACCATCAGTTCTTTATCCCAAATTGTTGCGTAATTATCAGCCGAAGTACGGATTATTCTCTATTTGATCGATGTGAGGAAATTGCTGCCGTAACTATGCTTTTCGACTCTTGGAGGTGAATTCACAGAGGAAAAAGACGGTTTTTGAGATTGACTCTCGGTTCATGTCGTTTATGACAATTTTCAAAAATTTGGAAAAATTGACTAATCAGAAGGCTTCCTCAAGATTTTGTAGGTCGTAGAACTTAAATTACCATTTCCTTGCAAAGTTCCTCTTCATCCATCTTTTTGCTTTGCAGACTTCATTTTCTCCCACTTGTAGATTTGTAATTCATCATATCAGCACCGGTCGAGGCTGTCAATAACTCTTACCTTTGTGATCAGACTTAGAAGACTAAAACATTTCTTTCAATTATTCCTTCTGAGACGGAGCTACACATCTATGCTATAATATTCCATTATGGGAGAGGTTATCCATCAATCAATAGTCTTGTCTACTCATTTCCTTCTCCTACCAACTTTCCAAACCCTTTCACTTGGATTCGAGAGGAGCTTTCATTGCTAGTGGTGAGCATTGGTCTAGGGTCAACCCTGGATCAACACTAGACTGGCCCAACCCCACCGATCCTGATCCGATTTTCAGGGAGATTGGTTCTCGGTCCTGGGAGTTTAAGGTCGCCTAATCCGAACCAACCCCGATTATATATATGTTATATAATATATTATTTATAATTTTTTTATATAGAGAAAACCCTAAAATGAACGGCGTTAATAACATTAAATAGCTCCTTAGCAAGGAGTTCAAGTAATTTTACATTATTTTTTAATAACTTGATATTTTAATGTCTTTTACGACATCAAAAACCATAATTTACAAAGGTGGAATATGTTTTTGTGAGAACTCCTCACGGCGTTCAAAAGGGCATAAATAACTCCTCACGGCATCCTCCTCTAATACATGTTCTCTTCTCGTCTTATTTGTCTTCTTAGTCTTTAAAAATAACTTCTTCGGTCGCCACTTGACACTTGTCTCACTCGCTTTGGGTCACTCGTGCCGCTTGATGCTTGCTTGGCTTGTTGCTCCTGCTCGATGCTCGACGCTCACCCCATTCGACACTCGTTGCTTGCCTCTCTTAGCTGACCTTGCTTGTTATTGAACCCATATGGTCGGTCCGGCCTTCGCTTGCCTTTTCAGGGAGTACAAAAAATGAAACAAAAAATTATCGGTTGGTCCTAGGTGATCCTAGAATCGGATTAAACCCATTGGGTTGGTTCAATCCTCGATTGTCTTTTTAGATAATATAAAAAATGAAATAAATAAATTATTGGTTGGTCCCGAGTTGACCTTGAAACGGACCGAATCACTGGTTGGTTCGGTCCCTGGTCCTAAGCTCACAGGCTTCGGTCCTCGGTCTCAAGAATTGAGGACTGACACTATGCGGGTTGGTCCTAGGGTTAGGGAGTGGGTCGGCTCAACCTGGACCATGCTCACCCCTACTCATTGCTCATCCAACTAGGCTAACTACAGAGAAACGGCAGACAGGTCATTGAGTCAGCTTCGTTTAGCATCTGGCTGATCCATCGCCATTGTTGCTCCCCATTTTTCACACGCTCGGTTTCATGATGAGGACTTCGCCGTAAAATGGAGCCCTCGAAAACAATAATGCGGTATGGTGCTCGTGGATGTGAAACCATGATCGCACTACTCGAAATCCTACTTCGCTATTTCGAGTAGAAGGGCTCACAGGCAACCATCAGACTTCCCACGCTCGGTGTATTGTCTCAAATCACTCCCTCCTGCGAAAGCTCCACTTAACATGCTGCAGAACGTTGGAGGAAGTCCTGCTTGTGCTTGCTGAATCTAATTTTCACGTGGCGTTTTACTTCTATAGGGCACAAGGGGGTGCAAAACCCATGAAAGGGCTCAACACACCAAAGAAGTAAATCAATGCGTTTTCACGTCCATGTGATTCCACCATGCCAAGAAGCGCAACGCTTTCAAACATATTTTCACATTAAACTTAGAAAAGACCTCACCGGAATTTGCTTCCCAAAAAAGAAAAATGGAAAGAGCATTTGATGAAGCCACCAACTTCACCTACTAAGACATGAAAGGGGGAAGAGCAATTGATAAAACTAGAAATGCCGGTAGCATTTCGACTCTCAATAAGAAAAGAGCAGTGCATGCAGCTCACAGTCTAGAATCCCAGTCCATACTGTTGATGCTGTCTGTTTCTGTCTTAATTCTAATTAAGAATTTCATACAAGTCTCCGAGTTAAAACATCATGTTTCCAAGAATTACAACAATGGAAATAACTTTACAAATTGAAATTTGTATGTTCAAAATGTACCGAAAGACAATCTCTTTTGCCTTTCCCTTAACGGTCAAGATCTTAAATGATCTCCATCTACGACTAAGATCACTTGGTAGGAACTGAGAAGTAGTTTAGAGATGCCGGAGAATACAAACTAGGAGAGGGTCAATAGAACATCTAACACTTGTCATCACCCTACATGACTATCAGACTCCGCTAACTGGGCAGAGACCTGGCAAAGCTTAGATGCGAAAAGCTTTGAATGCTGTGTGTAGCTTACAAAAGATATGCCTACCATACCATCTAACGTCAAGACACCAGCTTGCATTGCCATTCCCACATGAATACATCAAAAGAATGTCTATTTACATATGCTGCCAACAGTAAGGAACAATTGATCACGATTGTCACCCTTTCGTGGGTACACAACTAGTTTATGCACATGCAATTTGGTCCAACTGTGAGAGAGAGAGAGAAAGAGAGAGAGAGATACTTGTACATCTATGTAATACAAGTGGCACAAGTCAGAAATACAGTGACTTGCAGAGATTTGAGTCGATATCAGTTGGACAATAGGGGCACTTAAAGGACTTGGAGAGGTTCTTTGACATCCTTACTATTGACTGCTTGCAGAGAACATGTCCGCAGGGCATTAGCATTGGCGGATTATCATCTGTAGCTTGCTCCTTGGACACTGGACACACAAATATGGAGTGAAACTGAAACTCATCATCCAACTCAACTGGAACCGGCAATTGCTTCATTGACTGCCACTCTTGCTTCTTTCCCCAAAACACGTTCATATACTTTAAAAGTGGTGGCAAAGCCTGGACACCAGCAGCTACAGTCACGCCCAGAGGGCTCTCAAAGGATTGTCCCAAAAAACTGCAAAACTGCCTAGTTAGTTCTTCAGCCAACTTGTCCCAGTTAGCAGAGGATAGTAAATCGGGGTATGGGGAATGTTCAAGCTTTCCAGCCCACAAGAGACAACCCATAAGCTTCTGAATTTCAATGAAGTGGTCAGATGCAAAACGTGCCAGGTGGCTCTTTGCATACTTAAGGGCCTCGTCTCTGTTTCCACTTTGTAATATCTCCACATACTGCATTCGATGAAGTTTTACTTCAAGGTCGGACCCATTTGCTTTAAGTTTACTACAGTTGGAAGTAGCCCATTTCAGTGCTGGTTCTAGATTTCGACTCTTCATTGCTTCAAGTATCTGGTACATCTCTACATATGGAGACCTTATTGAAGCGATAGATTCTGGCTCCATCGCCTCAGTAACAAAGCAATCGCCAACGTCAAAAAGACCCTGTCGGTAGAAATGGCTTGCAATTACGTAGTTAACTGTGGCTGTATCAAGGTCAACATTTCTGTAAGCCTTGGATATATCTGGATTAAAGGACTTTTCTAGAAGCTTCGGATACTTGCTAAGTGCAACATTCAATTCCTTCTGCGTGCCTTCTAAGAGGGTCAGTGGAGCTATCTCTTTTATCTTGGTCTTGAGATCAGCAAGTAAAGCTTTGTAGTCTGAGCAAGAGTCAGAATTATGAGCATTCCGAATTTTCTCTATTGAGTCCGAAATTTCTTGCGTAATTTGATCAATCACTTCTTGGGTCTTGGAATATGAAAGCTTCTGTTTTTTAGCAACTCTATCAAATGCATCTCTAATAGAGTTCACATCCATTTTCTGTTTGCTCACAGTATGGCGAACTTTGATCGGCAAACAATGAAACAAGCACCTGCTGGACAGGGAAGAAAGGGCACACTTAATTTCCATTGAGAGGCTGAATCTCATATACAACAGGCACAACAGAACCATCAATGGAACAATGAGACACTGTGTTCCCTTATCATCAACAGAATCTTAAATTTCATGAATTATGAGCTTATAAGTCAACAAAGACTACAGAGTGACTACTTAAACAAAGTTCACTCAATGATATTTATCACGAGACAAGTGCTATGCCAGAACATATAGAATCACCCTATGCAAGCAGCTCAAGCAAAAAGCAACAGGATTAACCTGGAGGGTTATAGCACCTCCTAAGAATACAAAGCCAAAATATAACAAAGCGAAATCATAAAGATAGGAAGCTGTCCTACTTTTTGCATTATAATGCTCATATAAGTACCAGTTAGTTAGATTGAAAGATTCCTGTTCAGGTTCTAGGGAAGGAAGCAGAGGCAGTACTACTGGTCTTTCTTTTCTTCTTTCTTAAAGAAAATAAGTGATGCGGGGATCGTGCTGACCTAGAATTCCTTCTCTTTATCGTTAAGCATCAAATTATTAGCGGCATAACTCGATTTTGTCAACAATATCAGATGCCAAAAGGTCATGTAATACGTCAAAGACAACTTGAATAGCACATAGCCATGGGCGACGGGATTATCGAATCACCAGTTGCAGAGGCTCCTCAACACATAAATAAGATTCTATCCGAAGAAATGCACTATTCATTGCCTCAATAGAGGAAGATAAGAGATGAACTCTTGATGAAGGGAAGGTTGATTAATGTTCAAAGAGTAGGACACACACACACAAACACACATGAAACTCTAGTAAAAAATACTGCAATCTGCAAACAATCGTATTTAACCTTATTTCAAGACAAGCAACAAAATACCCATAAATAATTTAAACTGACACTTAAGTCCGATCCCCAGAGCCAATCTCGAGAAACACACTGATTAATTGTGACAGAAAACCTTCTACGGTAGAACACCAGATAGAAGGCAAACAGCTATTGCCTGCTAGCCAGCAAGTCATCACCAGCACTAGAAAATAATCATGATAAACCACATATGTTGAGAAGGCAAGATTAGAGTTAAAGAACTACAGCGAGACTTAAGAAAAGAACATCGTAACCTGGAAAAAGCTCACTCACGTGAACAAATCTATGGTACCTGACTGTCAGTTTCCTTTATCATAACATCTTTCTTCCTTTTTATTTATTTATTTTTTTTTATTTTTTTCCTGGCTAGGTGTGGGGAGGTGAACATATAATGACTATACCAAAACATAACATAAGGATTGAGTCAAGTAAAGGCACAGTTACATAACATTTTTTTTCAGTTACATGCAAACAAGGGGCATAGTTGAATTAGAAAATTTAAATTGCAAGGATTACATTGGGAATAACCTTATGTGATGATGTCTAAAGATGGTATGGGGATGACCATTATAAATAAATAAATAAAACCATAACAAAATCAAGTAAATGCCCATCAGAACAAGAAGAGTCAAGACTTATCAAGTTCCAAAAGCTAATCTTAAAAATGTTCAACAGTACATAGATTTGGTCAAGAAAAGGAAGAAGAATTACAGGATTAACAGATTAGGATAAACAAATTCCAAACACGTCATCCCATCACCAACCTGACTAGATAAATGGACCCTACGCCACATTAAATGGACTGTCTTCTAAGACTACATTTGATAAACCAATAAACTCAGCACCTCATGAGAACAAGAGACTTGAAATGAAGATACCGTCCCAAACCACTTTTGCCTATCACTTCCTGTTCTCTCTCTCTCTCTCTCTCTCTCTCTCTCTCACACACACACACACACACACAGAGTGTAGCTTAATCTTTGTCATCAACAGTACTAATTAATCTTCCACTTGTAGACCCATCAGGTAACAACAGGAGTTTTCAGACTGTAATTAAACTAACTGATAGATATTGTGGAAACTCAAATGTTAATGTCATAGAGATTCTGGCTGAAAATTGGAAGTCTCTTGCAATTCACCAATTTCGAGCCACGTGAGATTTAGATATTAAAAATTGCTCGCGTGCTACATTATTTTTTTTTAAAACTTTCAAGATTCAGCCTTCATCCTCTTCAAGATCCAAGCGAGTAAATTGGGCATGTTCAGTTACTTAATCAACCCTTCCAAAAATCTCCAAGACTCGACATTAGGGGTGAGCATGGTTCGGGTGGACGGTTTCCACCTTGCAACCGGAAATTGCCCACTAAGAACTGGTTCCAAAAAAATGGAACCGAGACTCACCCGTTGGTTTCATGGATCCACTCAAGAACCAGACCATTGGTCCGGTCCGACTCTTGGATGGGTCCATGGAACCGGTCCCTAATCCCTACAAAATTGCATGCAATAAATAATTTTCACAATGAACCTAGTTTCTATATAGAGCACCCAAGCTCATTTGGAAAAGGGATTGGCTGTTAGAAGGTTGGTTCCTCCATTGGAGATCTATACTGACACTGACCCTCTTTAGGGAATTGAATTCTTTCTGCCTAAGACCATCTATCCGTCTGAGATTGCAAGTGACGAGGATCGGTCTTTTCCTCTCCTCATTGTAAAGGTTGCAAAGTCAAATTAGGATTCCTTTCTTAATGAGGAGAAACAAAAAGGAAAAGAAGATACTATCACTACAATTATCCCAAACATGACAAATCACATGTCATGAAAAAAAGTGTCGTAATTGGGCATCAAGAAATTAATAAAACCTCACGTAGAGAAGATGGCAGGGCTCTCTTTCAAACCCAAATGAAACCGAGCCTCTCAAAACTAATGTCATGAGAAGTCATACATCCTCATAAACTACATAACTGCTATGCATAGAAAATTACATAAAAAAAAAATAAAAAAAATGCAACCAATCAACTCTAGTAATTGATGAGAAGAAAAAAGAGGAGGTTCTTTACCAGATTCGAATGCCGCTTACACAGTGAAGAGACGCATTCACCTGAAAGTTAACACAAAGAAGTCGTCAAACACCATTTCAACTACGACCCGCGACCCGTCACACTCCATCTTTCGAATTCAATGAATCAAGACACAAATTTGCCGAAAGGAAGCGGGACAACAGTTGCCCTGCGTGGAGCACCCCTCCTCGGCGATCCGATAACCACACACACACGCACACACAGATAAACACAGAGGCCGGTGAACAGACTAAAGGGAAAAAACGATGGCACGTCTCGATTCACCGGGGAACCGAACAGAGAGAAGAGATTCTCTCTACCCAGGAAGGAAGATTCCACACGCAAGCAAACAAAGAAAACCAAATACGAACACAGCACAAGACGACAAAAAGGCGAAACGGGGTCAGACCCAGAAATGATTGCGCCCATGGGAAGGCAGCACGAACCGACGGCAGAGCTCGCGAATCTGCCACAGCGCGCGAACATCGATGCGCGAAGAGACGGAGAGGGCACGAAACCTCGCGAAGATGCAGAACCGCCTGGGGGGCTTACTCGAGGAGAGAGAGGAAGGAGATGGAGTCTGGAGATGGGCGACAGATCTGGTGGCAATTTTACCGAAATGCCCCCTCCCTTATAGGCTCTCCCGTCTGTACATCCTCCTTGCCCTACCGGGTCTATTTTATGGGATAATTGCAGATTCACCCCCCTCAAGTTTCGGCTCTTTTACAAATTTTCCCCCCACCTGCTTTCTTTCCCCAAGTCCTTCCTTTCATGTTCGGTAAAACGGTTCGATACAGCAGGCATCACATCCGTTTGATGGATCCGTGTCCATAAGATCCCATGGCGGCCCGATCGAACGTTCTGCAAGACCGCATTCGCTTCGCGAGGGTGAGATCTAGAGGACAAATCGGTAAAATCCGGTCGCCGTACTCCGGCGCTTTAGCAACGGTTAGGAAGTCGGTTATCTAGAATGACGGGAGTAGTTAAGCATCTTCACAGCATGAGCACAAACTAGAGCTTTTGGACGTGAAGTGGCGACGATCCAAGCGCCAAGTTCACAAGCCCTGGCAACCTTGTTGCCGAAGATTGTTGGGTTTATTGCTGGAGTTGGGAATGTGGTTGAACAAAATGCGTTCTTCACTGAGAATGTCATTGAAAGAATCCCATGCTATTTTTGTTGAAATAATAGTTGCTTCTTTCTGCAGGTTTTACTAATTTGGTTTTTCAGTTATTCTAGTCTTTAGTGGAGTCACGTTTAGCTAATTTGTGTGTTAGTTGTCCTAGTTTTTAGGAGTTAGTGGAGTAAGTGCTTTATGCAGAACATGAGTAGTTATGGGTCCTATTTTAGTGATGTTTTTATATTATGTATTTGTCTTTGTAAAAGACTTCGAGATTTTGAATGAAAGATGAAGTTTCAGCCTCATCTCTCCTCCCCTTTAGCTATTCTGTAAGAAAAGTGAGAGAGTTTTTAAAAAGATAAAGAAGGTTTAGAGGTGTGAGATACCTTCGTGAGATAATTGCAGCAGCAATATTTCCAATGGCGACCGACAATTTTGTTCAACCAACAATTCTACGCTTTGATGGTCACTATGACTATTGGAGCATGTTGATGGAGAATTTTTTACGGTCAAATGAGTATTGGTTAGTTGTCGAATTTGGAATTCAAGAACTACTAGCAAGCATGGCTTTGATAGATCCCGAGAAAGCAAAATTGGAAGCTAGAAAGCTAAAGGACCCAAAGGCAAAAATTATCTCTTTCTGACTATTAATCGTCCCATCTTGGAGACTATTCTTTGCAAAGAAACTTGCGAGGATATTTGAGATTCTATGAAGAAGAAATACCAAGGCCCTGTTAGGGTGAAGTGTGCACATCTTCAAGCCTTGAGAAGAGATTTTGAGACACTAGTGATGAAGGATGGAGAATCTGTCACCAGC
Organism: Eucalyptus marginata; assembly: GCA_014182565.1. Lineage (NCBI taxonomy): Eukaryota > Viridiplantae > Streptophyta > Magnoliopsida > Myrtales > Myrtaceae > Eucalyptus > Eucalyptus marginata. Next base: position 23,727,749 of record CM024592.1, on the reverse strand, counting down.
TATTGTGCCAAAACAATGGAGATTAGCAACAAGATGCGATTTCATGGCGAGAAGATAGACGATGTCACCATTGTGGAGAAGATTTTGTGTTCCTCGACACCAAAATTTAATTATGTTGTCTGCTCAATTGAAGAGTCGAAAGACATAGATGCGCTCTCTCTCGATGAATTGCAAAGCTCCTTATTGGTCCATGAACATAAGATGAACAGAAGTTCAATAGTAAAGGAGCAAGCGTTGAAGGCTTCTACCAATACTCATTTCAACAATTTTAGAGGAAAAGGTAGAGGTAGAGGTAGATGAATGGGAGACCGAGGAAATAGAGATGTTAGTAGGAATTTCAAAGTCAATAATGACCAATTTTCAAGGCAAATGTAGAGGATGGGATCCTAACAAATCCAAAGTAAAATGTTTTAGATGTCATAAATTTGGTCACTATGCATCTGAATATTATACTAGGCTGCCTAATAATAAAGAAAATGCAGATAATTCAAATTTTGTTGAAGAAAAGGAAATGGAAACGTTGTTGATGGTTGTTCAAGATGAAAAGAAGCCCAAGTAAGATATTTTGTATGTGGATATAGGTTGTAGTAACCACATGAGTGGAAGTAAGTTCTTTTTCTTATCTAAATGAAGATTTTCATTTCATTGTGAGTTTTGGAGATCATTCTACTGTGAAAGTGATTGGAAAATGTGATATTAAGATAAGAACCAACAATGGTTTTGCGAAAACGATTTCTAATGTGTTGTATGTTCCTGACCTAAAAAGTAACATATTGAGTGCTGGTCAATTATAAAAAAAAAGGGTTATATTATCACCATTAAAAGGGGTGTTTGTGAAATTTATGATTCCGGTAGAGGAGCTATTACAATTGTTCCTATGAGTTCAAACAGATTGTTTCCATTAAAGATTGAATGTTTGATGGCTGAAAAGAAAGATCCCTCATGGTTGTGGCATTTTTGCTATGGTCACTTGAGTTTTGGTGGATTGAAGATCCTTCAAAAAAAAGCATGGTAACAGGTCTTCCTCAAATTATTACTCTTTCCCAAGTCTGCGAAGAATGTGTTGTTAGGTTCAAAGCTATAATACCATTTACCCTTACCAAAAAAAAAAAAAAAAAAAAGAATGTGTTGTTAGCAAACAACATTGTTCTCAATTTTCGAAAGAGAAGTCATGTAGAGCAAATGATGTTTTGCAGTTGGTGCATTCGGAAATTTGTGGTCCTATAAACCCATCTTCTAATGGAGGTGAAAGATACTTAATTACCTTCATTGATGGTTTTTTCAGAAAAAACCTGGGTTTATTTTTTACAGGAAAAATAAGAAGCTTTCTCCAAATTTAAAAGCTTTAAAGCTCGTGTGAAAAATGAAGTATGAAAGACTATTAAGACCCTTCAAACAGATTGTGGTGGTGAATATTGCTCAAAAGAATTTGAAGTTTTTTTGTGCAGAGCATGGCGTTCGAAGAGAGCTTACAGCCGTATATACACAACAAAATGGGTATCTAACAAGAAAAATAGAACCATTCTCAACATGGTGAGAAGCTTTTTGATAAGAAGAAGAGTTCCAAAGACTTTCTGGCCAGAAGCAGTAAATTAGAGCATTCATGTTTTGAACAGAAGTCCAACTTTTGCTATTTAAAATATGACATCAGAAGAGGCTTAAAGTGGGAAAAGACTTGCTGTAGATCACTTCAGAATCTTTGGATGCATTGCATATGCCCATATCTCGGATGAGAAAATGAAGAAACTTGATGACAAGGCTGAAAAATGTGTCTTTCTTAGTATAAGTGAAGCATTCAAAGCATATAAATTATTCAATCCACTAACAAAAAATATTGTGATTAGCAGTGATGTTTTTGATGAAGAGAACACTTGGGATTGGAAATAGGCAGTAACCTACCAAAGTCCTTTATGACAATGATGCTAAAGAGGAGTAGATTTCACTACCTCGTATGCCCAAAAGTTCATCAAATACGACTTCTACAGTTGCTGGAATTTCACCAACAGTTGCTGAAGTCAATGAAGAAGAAGCTCAATCTCTTTGCTGTGTTAGAAGAAGGCTTGCTTGGTTGGAAGATTATGAGGTAACTGGAATTTGAGATTCAATTACTCACTTGCCTTATTTTTAGATTATGACCCTACAACTTTTGAGAGTGCTGTCAAAGAAGAAAAATGGCGAAAAGAGATGAATAATGAAATTAATGCCTTTGAAAGAAATGATACTTGGGAGCTATCTGATCTTTCGAATGGATAAAAAACCATTGGTGTAAAATGGGTCTTTAAAACAAAACCGAAAGAAAATGATGAAGTTGACAAATGCAAAGCACGTTTAGTAGCCAAGGGATACGAGAAACAATATGGGATCGACTATACATAAGTTTTTTCTCCAGTTGCGAGACATGACATGATCAAATTGGTGGTTGCATTGGCGGCATAGAATTCTTGGCCTATTTTCCAGCTAGATGTTAAATCGGCATTCTTGCATGGGTACTTAGAGGAACATGTATTTGTCGAGCAACCCTGTAGTTATGTCAAGATTGGAAATGAGCATAAAATTTATATATTGAACAAAACTCTTTAAGAGCTAAAACAAGCCCCTTGGGCTTGGTATAGTCGTATTGAAACTTATTTTCTTAAAGTTGGTTTTTCAAAATATCCTTATGAGCATATACTTTTTGTCAAGATTGGAGATAAAGGGAAAATGCTCATTGTTTACTTGTATGTTGACAATCTTATATTTACTGGAAATTGTGATGCCATGTTTGAAGAATTCAAAAAATCTATGATGGATGAGTTTTGAAATGTTTGATCTTGGATGATGCATTACTTTCTTGGCATAGAAGTGATACAATCGGGTGATGGGATCTTTATTTCTCAAAAGAAATATGTGGGAGAAATTTTGGACAGGTTTCAAATGAAGGATTGTAATCTTGTAAACACTCCAGTTGAGTTTGGCTTAAAGCTATACAAATATCATGAAGGGAGGAAGATTGATAGCACACTTTACAAACAAATTGTGGGCAGTTTGATGTATCTAATTGCACCAAAACCAGACATAATGTATTCCGTGAGTTTAATAGTGGATATAAGGAGAATCCTATAAAAATGCATTTGTAGTTGTCAAGAGAATCCTTAAGGAACTAGAGATTTTGGGCTATTTTACAAGAATGGTGAAAAGTCTAATTTGTTGGGATTTACTGATAGCGATTATGCAGGAGATCAAGATGATAGGAGGAACACTTCGGGTTATGCTTTTATGTTTGGGATAGGTGCTATTTTATGGTCATCCAAGAAGCAGCCAATTGTCACCTTATCAAGTATAGAAGCTGAATTTGTTGCTGCAACAATTAGTGCTTGTCAAGCTATTTGGCTAAGGAGAATTCTTGAGAAGTTGCAATTCAAGCAACTAGGAGCTACTAATTTTTTTTTGTGACAATAACTCAGCAATCAAACTCTCCAAGAATCCTATGCTATATGGAAGAAGCAAGCACATTGATGTGAAGTTTTATTTATTGAGAGATCTTAGCAAGGATGAAACAATTGATTTAATCTACTACAGGAGTGAAGATCAAGTTGCTGATATATTCACCAAGGCCCTCAAGATGGAGTCATTTGTGAAGTTCAGAAGGTTACTAGGTGTTTGCACATTGAAAACAGTCAAGGCTTTAAACTGAATGTTAGTAAACATCAATTTAAGGGAGGGATTGTTGAAATAATACTTGTTTCTTTCTACACGTTTTGCTGATTTGGTTTTTTAGTTATTCTAGTCTTTAGGAGTTAGTGGAGTCACGTTTAGCTAATCTATGTATTAATTGTCCTAGTTTTTAGGAGTTCGTGGAGTAAGTGCTTTATGCATCTTACGGATAATTACGGGTCCTATTTTAGTGGTGTTTTTATGTTATGTATGTCTTTATAAAAGACTTCGAGGTTCAGAACGAAAGATAAAGTTTCAGCCTCATCTCTCCTCCCCTTTAGCTATTCTACAATTTTCTTGTTGGCAGAACGACAGCTTGTGATGCTGCTGCAGCAATCTGGGAGTTCTCTCCGGGGAAAGGAGGAGCTTGACCAATGGGAGTGCATATGATCCGGCACGCGATGTCAGTCCCGACGTTCCCTGGCCGAACCGCGTCTAAATTGGAAACCTGAACGTGTTCTGAGTACTCAAACATTGCCATGGCTTGCTCGGAATCGCGATGCATCGGTTTCTCTTCGGGTGCGGCATGGTTCAACTCCTCTTAACGACCGGCCGCCAAGTGGGTATATGCGAGAAACACTTGCAAGCCTCGAATCAGTCAATTGAAACATTTTGAACACACTTCACATTGTCAATTAAACTAATGTGTTGAGGTTGCGTGGTCATCCAAGTTAATGGGAGTTAACAATGCCACGATTAGCTCGCGAACGAGATTGGTTGACCTACTTTTATACGCATAAATGCATTGAATAAGAGCATTCGAGACGCAACTGTACGTCATTTTGCTTGATTGGAACATCAAAATGGAGTCCAATGATTTCTTTTTCGAATAAGAGTTGGACGCGAGCGAAAGTTTTATTTTGTCGGAACGCAGAGTTTGGCTGGAAACGCATTATCCTATGTGGGATTTTTATCGCATGTTTCGAAACAGAGTCACCTTGATAAATCCGAACGTAGCGTTAATATGTTAACGGAACAAGTACATATAGTAAAGGTCCATAGTAGAAGCAGACGAAGAAACTCGTAAGTTAAGGGTGCGTTCGTTAATATTTTATGTTCTGGGGGACAATTTCTTTTAGAGATAGTCTTTTTTTATTTTTATTTCTTCTATTTTTATTTCCTGAAATAATTTCTGAATAAAAAAATGCATTTAAGTAACTATACAAAATTTCTATTTTCGAAAAAGAAAAAAATAAGAATGTGTTTTATACAATTCACAAAATGTAGCATTTTTTTTTTTAATTTTTTAAGAATTGTTTTTCTTTTTTCTTTTCTTCGTTGTCCGCTGGTCGTCTCTCATTGTCTGCTGTCCACCGCCCGCGGTTGACGGCAGAGGGGGCCAGTGGGCAGGAGCCGACGGCAACAGGCGATAGCCAAGGTGCGCGATGGCAGGGGCGGCAAGCGACAAGAAAGAAGAAACGAATTTATGTTCTTTTTCTATTCTAGAGAGTAAAATAATAGAAAAATAAAGAAATAGAAATGTTAACAAACAAGTTTTAAAAGATCAAAGGTCAAGGCCAATGCCCGACGAAGAAATGATTCAGTAGCAAACCACAGAAAACAAAAGGCTAAAAAGGGCATAGCGCACGTCCGGCGGGGTGGGACGATAGACAAACTCGCAAGATTTCTGGATAATAATTGATGGAGGGTTGGAGAAACCCTTGCCTCGCCAATCCTAATTGCTTCCTCGGCAGCGCAAGCTCCGGCGAGCGAAAATGCCGTGGATCACAGCAACAAAAAGCTTGAGCTAGGCTTCTGGCCACGAGGTCCGCCGCAAAGCCATCAACAGAGATCTAACTCCTTCGTTTTGCACTGAAAGTCATGGAGGACGACGACGGCATCGACACAGCAGTGGTCGAGACGAGAGAAACTCACAGTTACGGGGTTGGCATGTAGAGCTTGCGATCTCATGATGCAAAGGGTGCTCGTTAGGGCTGGCAGCATCGTTCCTCCCTTCAATTGTGCCTCGCATTGCATTCTCATGATTCAACATCCTGTCGTCATCCACAAAAAAATAGACGCGATATCTAACGTGGAGTTGCTCGTACCAGAAGTGTAGTTGCAAAATGTTACCAATCGCACGAATTGATTCGTAAAAATAACAAATTCTAGGCTCAGTTTGGGACAGTTCATGAAAGGATCTCCAACGAAACTAACTAGCCCGTTGGGTTACTCGGCAGGATCAAAATGCTTCTGCATTGAACCTGCCAATCCATTTTGCATGTGGAGGGTGGAGGTGCTTCCTTTGCTGAAGTACCTTTCCTGATACCGCCTATCTTTCAATGCTGCTACTAAAGAAAAAGAACACACACCAAAATGCCGATGCCGCCAATTTACATAAAGCAACGTTCGCAACGCTAAAATACGTGACCGTTTCTAAGCACTCACCTTCTTCAAGCTCCCGTTTATCAAAACACTAGAAACTTCAGCTGCTGCATAAATGGTCAAACCAAAAAAATCTCATATAGTTAGGGAGAAATGTGCAACCGAGAAACTGTTGATTTACTTTAGTTTATGTTCCATTGGTGTCAATAAACATTATCTACAAGAATCAATTGGGGCTTCCGTAAGGCCGCTATTGGCTGATCCTTCATCGACTGACTAAAAGCTGGCTTTCGGAACAGCAATCGGGCCATGCTCACACGGATTGCAAATGAAATGATCTGTTTACCAGCATCAATAAGTGCCATGAATCAAACTACCCCAAATGGTGTTGAGCCAGCACTTAGCAGTTTGATACAGAAAAATGCCAATGGTTGCCTGGCATCCCAAAGGCCGCTACACAGACAGGATATTGGCTACACAGAATTCCACGAAACTTGTTAAGACAGGAAAAAACGAACGATACATGAGTGGTCCGAAAAAAGGACGCTTTTACGGTATAATACTAAACCATACACTATTAATTGTCAAAAATTGGACATTACTGAACAACCAATTCCATTTGGCAAGCTATAGCAGATGCCTTACATCCTATATTGCTGGGACATCAGTGCTATTCTCGCACCAATCCTCTTTAAGGATTTTCAGATAAAATCAGCCGATACATTTTTTTTTTTTTGGGGTCAAAGCACTAACCCAAGTTACTCTTGGTATCTTGAAGCATTTGAAGGTAGGTATGCCTAATGGGCAGATAGTTGGGAAAACTTGTCCTCACATTAAACTAGAGCAAAAGAGCAAGACCACACGTCAGATACACAAGTACTAGTCAACTTCAACCTGGAACCTGGTTTTGTTAACGTGTTGGTAGTACTCCTCCTCCCCATAGAGTCGCCTGAAAATTATGAAATATTAATTAGTAAAGATCATAACAGATTAGACATTAAGAGAATTAATTTAACAGGGATTGGACAAGGACTTTCATTCTTTTTGTCCCCCTTTATGCAAGACAATAATTGAGTGATTTCCATGGGAGAACAAGTTTTTCATCCCATCCTGAGGTAAATTTTGACCTCAGGCAATTACTTGATGGAGAAACTCGTCTTCCACACAATGCTCATATGTTCTAGCTGCTACCTCATTATACATTAAAAAAACTTGTAAAGAACTCATATTTCCTCCAGTCCACATGAAAAAGACCTAGCTAACATTAGCTCAACTCTCAAACAAGTTGATCGAATAGATTCAAACGGTTTGTATATATCTTTTTAGCATCTCAAATCCTTAGAGGAAGACAAATCATCCATGAGTTCACAAGCCTGCTCTTGCAACTAGCATCAAGTTTGTGCAAATTAAGTGTGGACATCGATCCTAATAAATGACAAACAGTGTGATGCTAACCTTGATACACATAGCGAATTGTGAGTTCAAATGATACTTCAGAAGTTGATATACAGGGAGAAGGGAATAAAATCAAGAGAAGACCATTGACTATGAAATTTCAAACAAGAATCAGATTTTTCTTTACATCATGGCAATCATCCAGTACACTAAAGAATAGATTGACCGTAGTTATTAAAAAAAAAAAAAAAAGATTTATCAATTATCCATATCCTGAGGATAGATCCATGCCACCCAGCCTACTACAAAATCTGGATCATATCTTTTCATTAACTTGACCAAAGAGGTTCTTCCTTAATGCACAACAAGAAAAAGGTAAAAGTACATTCACTGTGGTAACTCAATAATATACAATATTGCCATTCTAATGACTCGTGTGATTAAGTCTGATGAAATCCCTTGGCAATCTCCAGGGATTCATGCAACTATCAGTTCAGTCCCTATTCCCTAAAGCACCAAAGTAGACAGTTCAGTTCCCAAACTACATGCTTTCTGAAGTTTTGATCCCTTAGCAGAATCCCCTGAACCTGCTGGCATTGTAACTGCTTTCTGCACACCAGCCCGCTTGAACTGGTGGTAGCATCAAGCCAGGCAAAGAGATGAAACAATTTCAAAGTAGAGAAGAAGCAGTTTAGTTCAAATTTTAGGACTAAATGGATAATTGCATTTAGCAATAGCAACCGCAACTGCAATTTGCCAACATAACTGAAACAAGAAGATGGACAAAAAAGATGATACGTACGCTAAGTCAGCCAGTGTGTCTGACTTGATCACAGCCTTCCCCTCGGGCAGTTCAAGGCATGAATAGTGCATTATCAGTTCCTTAAGTGTGTGCTTTGTACTTTTAACATCATTGTCCCACAAGATGCTCTAAATCCAAAAATAGAAACTGGTGAATTCCTACTATTCCAGCATAAAGAGAAGATAATCAACAAACAAAAATAATCGATTGACAATCTTGATTTTGCTAGATATTGAGGTTGAAGAAGTACCTTTCTAATATATTCCCTTTTGACATCTTCCCATGGTACTTTTCCTTCAGGAGAAAAAATAGAAGCATTCCACAAAGCTCCCCTCGCAACCATCACTGATGAGGCACCTAAGAAAATAAGAAAGAAAATGCCTGAACATATTGGTATCATTCTGGCAAGCTTAAAGCTTACTACAAAACAAAGTCAAGAAAAGTAAATGTGCTTATCAATTGAGTCTTATTATGCTATATTATCAATCAACACGGTAGGCACATTCCCTAGCATCTTAAGCTGTTGGCGGACATAATTATTCAACATGGTGTCAAAGCATTAGGAAAGAGTCGCATCTTGACACTCTATTTATGTTTGTTTGCTATATTACCTGACTTGGGTGACGGGATCAGGTGGGTGTGGATCTGTGTGTCTGACTCACCTTGTGAGAAAATTTTATACACTGAGAGTTGTCTAAAAAGGATCCGTAAAGAATTCGACACTTTTCCCATTCTAGTCCTAATAAACATGTTAAATAACAGAGATATATCCCTTGAATATCTACTTTATATGTGAATATGCAATTTGTCACTGGTTTTATAACATTGAAGTTATTATGACGCTATAAATACATCAACCTACAATAAAGATAATGACATATCATCAGGTAACATATTTACAAGAATTTGCAAAAACTATCGTCGATGTCACCTTTACACTATGCATTTTTAGTTTCAAAACCTACAATTACCATAGTAACCAAAACCTTAACATTTATATTTATTTAAATTTAGAAAAACCATCCTCAAGTTTAACAACATTAAAATAAGCATCCTCCAACTTCAACTTTACAGTCACTAGTTCCATGACTCTATACATTGCACCCTAATGTTTCAAACCAACCTATACTTTACACTGTCTAGATTTAATAATCTTTCTGCAAATTGTAGGATTTAAAACCTCAAGTTGCAAAGTGAAGGCAAGGAGAAACTGGAGATGATTTTTTAACTCTCATCTTTAATCAATAATGCACACTGTATCAATTAAAAGCACATGATCAGTAACAAATGAACAATCTCATATTATTCAATTGTCGGAATCTCTTTCCAACCTGCAAAGATTTTTTTTTTTTTTGGGGTCATAAACCTGCTAAGACTTTATGAACTTAATATTGAAATCAAAACATATGAAACAGGTGAAATATTCTCCAGCTGACCACGTTTTCTTCCAGCCAGGCATATGCTAGTCATTTATAAGTTTCCATCATCACTAAAAAACTAGCTGGCGGATCTCTCTCTCTCTCCCTCTCCTCCTCCCCTCCCCCGCTCCTCTAAATTCTCTAATCGAACCATGGAGCAATGCATTTGGAGCTCCCAGTGACGCCGTTCAATTTCTTACCATGCTATTCTAGACTCAATATTGCTTGGTTTAAAAACTCTAGAATTGCCTATGATCATAGAAGCCTCAAAATTTTTGTGGATTTCAGCAGCTCACTGCAGAAGTAGCTGTCACTTTTTTGGCAAAATGGTAAGGCTCTGAGGCAATAGGATAGGTCACAAACTTAAATGGCTGTCAAAATAAGACATAAACTTCCATTATCTAGGTTGGGAGAACATCTTAATGGCAAGAGACTTCAGAAGGCCACCCCATATAGTTGAAATTGTCCTACCTATCCTCACACAAAAAATCTCGAATCCTCATGAGAAAATTATTCTTATTGTGGTGCAGGTACACAACAATGAATTCAGCATGCATATCACACATGATGTGATGGTTGACAAAGAAGGTAGCAGACAATCAAGTACACAAATGAAAAATTTTCCAGCAATGTTAAATCTTTCAAGTCATTGAATGCGTTGCATTTACCTGTTGCAACTTTGATACGCTGGAAATCATCATACTCAAAGACGTTGCCATTTGCTATAACTGGAATAGATAGGGCTGCGACAACATCAGCAATCTCATCCCATTTAGCAGGATCTCTAGGTCGATCTGGTACTCTTCTGCAATTTCTCATGGAATAATAAAATACAAAACATCACATAAATAGCATTAACAATGATCATAGTGCATTAGATTGGTGGCACGAAATTCCAAAAATTATTTGCTTAGTATGCAGTAAATAGTTCGTGTCTCATGATTTGCTTCTTTGGCAGGCAGTTGATATCATAAAATCAATCATACAAACTATCTGTTGGAAGTGCGGAAGTCAGCACATCTTTCAATGAGGATTTGTACAGAAACAACCCTTTTATGTGCCTTCTTGCCTTCTTTATCAAAACTTGCAACGCCAATGTGATCTGCACACCATATATCAATTCATTGTATGACCGTTTGTTCTTGTAAGTTCCACAGGTGTCACTCAAATTAAGTTGTATTTGTCGGGCCGCTGGACTTTCATTTCAGTCACCCAATAACTGAACTTGCGACTTTTTGTCATTGATGAATAGAATCCGACCAATTTCCCAGCCAAAAATGCTGACATGACGGACAAGTGGCAATCACATGGTGTCTAAATGGGCCCATCTCAACCCTAATATATATATAACTCAACCCTAATATAAAACTAAAAAAAATAAAAAATCAAGACGAATGTAACCACTTGCAAGCAATGGAAAAGGGTCTTGCAACCCTCTATGGCACCCACACAGGGTTGTGCAACCATCTACCACTGTCGCACACTCTGCAACAGACATCTCCGCCAAAGGTGGCAAAGGTCGAGGCCTTCTGCCCTGTTATTTGAATTTTTTGAAGTTTTTTGGGGTGAAATGACACCCAACTGAGCTCCATGTCATGCCAAGCATCTACAATGTCAAGGCTAGGCCAAAAGCTAATCTAATTCCAACCAAAGTGCATCAATTGTCTGCTCCATCTCCAAATTGCTATACTTTTTGAAACACTTGATCCCACTGCACCCCCAAACACCATTATACGCAGACACTCCCCTCAGCTATCAATTCGTAGTGTTTCACCTTTTGCTCAAATCTTGCAATTATCACTCTGAATTTTGTTTGTTGCGTGGGCATATCATTTAACTAATACGGTAGATTCATTTTAATTTTGATGAAATTTACGAGGCCCATTTTTGCAGTCTCCATTTTTTATCGACTTGGTGCTGCTCATCTCTTCATCTTTTTTCTTTTTTTTTGGAGAAACGAATAAGATATCATTTTCTTATTAGAAAGAATATACTCTGTACATAGGAATTGTATACTTCTGGCATTTTGAGGTAAAAGCTTGAGTCTAGTTGAAATTCGAGGTATTAGTCAAAAGAAATTGAAATGATTAGTGGCAATTTGCAAACTTAACCACAGCAGAGGGGACTTATGTGTTATTTGCTTTTAATTATTCTCAAGATAGTCCCGACTCTGGAAATACTCTTCCATATCTTTCCAATCAACTGTTCTACATGGAGCAGAAAGGGCTGGACATCCAAAATATTCTACCTTCAGGATTTCAGACTTATTTTTGAAAATAAAAAAACTGCTATAACCAATGATAGACAATCATCAAGGGACCACATCGCCAAAGATCACACATCGTTGCGGAGTTACATTTCACATACAGCATCAATACACTATAATAACATCTATAGATCTTAAAGTTTCCTTTAGTCAAAATCTCACCCAAAAAAGCTGTCCAAGCAAAGTAAATCATGTTTGTAGGAACCTTAGCCTTCCAAATCTGCCTCAAGAGAAATTATAGTTTAAATATTCACAAATCAGAATAAGTCTTAGAAAGCTTACTATCTACAGTTATCCTCATACTGATATCTCGAATGGTCCCGTCGTCCCAATATTAATTTTCTAATCTTATAGTCCCTACCTAATGTTCACTGACATGCACACAAAAAACTTTCACATAAAAGAGTTCACATGCAAAGTACTTCTAATCTCATTAGCACTATCAGTTCTCGTCACATGATTCTCGAAAAAAACATCAAGACTGTTAAAGCTCCCAATAAAAATCATTAGCTATCAATCTATGTATGTTGCCCCTTCACATTTGCATAATAGTGTTGTGGAAATTTTTTGAAGGAGAATATGCTGCCCGCTTCACACCCTAGTAACAGTCGCCCTAGCAATCAGACCTTTTGACAAGAAAATTGTAGTCTTATATACTCTAATTCGACTTCAAATGACATAATGCATTTCTTAGAGCAAAATTCAACCTTTTGTCCTAACTTTGCATATCAGCACTCAGAAATGCAACTTGTCTTTAACTGCGTAATTACTCAATCAAGTGCAATCAGACTAACCAAAACAATTATCTGCTTATTTAGGTCATCAAATGAATCATGTCTTACCAAGACAAATTAAATCAGAGGGTAACTGTGAGGGCAGAGGGTAGGTAACATGAATGTCACAGGAGCCATGGTTGAACATATTGGGTAGAGAGAGAGAGAGAGAGAGAGAGAGAGAGAGAGAGAGAGAGAGAGAGAGTTGCAACACAATGTACCAGTAAAAGAGTTGGGGGATTTGTCAATATCTGGACAAAGAGATTGGAACAACCAGCGGATTCCATAAGAGAATCATACTTTAGAACTGCAAATCTAATTTGTTGCAATAGCTACATATCTAAACTTTTTCCAGGATCTAGGTGATAATTATAACATGGTAACAAAAATAAAATAAAATAAATTAAAAAATGCAATAACAGAATAGAGAAAACCTTTTGTCTTCCATAATTAATAAGTTTCCAAGAGATATTACAGAATTTGTGGAAGAGGCATACCTATAAGAGTGCTTTTCATTGTTTTTTCAGGTTTGCATGATATTAACTAATTACATCCAACATCATAACCATTCTTGATTTCTCAAACAAGATTAAGAATTGCGAAAGTCAACAAGCTCTCAAGAGCATTCCCATTAACTATCTTGTAGGTACTTAATTGAGTCAAATGCAATAGTTGATACTACTTAAGTCAATGAAATTTAAAACTATAGTACTCAAATAATGATCTCAAGTTTACATGTTTTCAATGTGGTTATCTTACCCATTAATAGGTTAATAAAGATGGGTGCCAAATCCGATAGCAGAATAATCGTTAAAGCTGTTTTTATTTATCATTACCTTCCATGAACAGCAAGCACAGAGACACCTGTTTTTTCAATTCTCCTTGCTAGTTCTACCGTATCGTGAGAATGCTTGAGAAGTCGAATCTTACATGTAACTGGTGTGTCAATATTCCTCTTCAAGGTAGTCAAAATCTGAATTGCACATGAGAAAGTTATAAAATGTACCATATTCTTTAGCAAGTAAAGAACATCTCAAGTGCCACAACTTGACACGGGAGGACACATAAGTGCCAGAACTTTCAAAAGGTAGACTTAAATGCCACCTTTTGTTTTTGAAATTTGAACATCTAAGTGCCAACTCCGGCATTGAGGTTTGCCGGAAATCCAACATGGCATTATTTTATTAATAAAACCGTGGCTCACCGGAATGTCTACTCAGCAATCCTTGTTTAAAACGACATCATCCTGCATGTTTCCCCAAATTAAAAACCCTAAATCAGCCAAAATCCCCAATTGAAGGCCCTCGAGCCCTAATTTTGGTTTGCCCCCAAATTATACTGCTAAATCTTGGAAATGGAGAGTAGGACCTTCAGCAATGGCTCGTCCTCTCGATGACGGCAAACAGCAAGTGACAATGGTGAGCGGCGAGCAACTGCAAGTGTACAGCGAGTGGCGACGGAGCCTTAGCAAGTATGGCGACCAAGCATGAAGAGCGAGTATGAGAAGGAACAGCCAGCTATGGATTGTGCTCAATTGTCAAGTCAAAATACTAAATGACGTCATTTAGCGAACCACACCAAAACGATTTCGTTTAGCGTCATCTTACATAGTCTACGTGGATGGCGCGATGTTGTTCGCCCTGTCTACATGGATAATTTATTTTGAAGAAATGCCACATCATAAAATTCTTGCTGAAAAAAAGCTACATCGGCTGTTTGATTGGAAATTCTCTCCATTGGCACTTAAATGCTCCTTTTTTCTCTGATTTTGGCACTTAAAGTGTACCTTTTGGAAGTTTTGGCACTTATATGTCTCCTGTGCCAAGTTCTGGCGCTTAGGCTGTTTTTCTGCCATTCTTTAGCGATCTGAAGTAGATAAACAACAGTGATGTCTTCAGTATCAGCAAGGGAAAGATCAGGTGATGCTTACATCATGAATGAGCTCTGGTTTATTCAGTAGGGCAGCGCCCATGCCTCCACTCAAAGAAAATGACTTTGGGCATCCCATATTAATATCTACTGCAGCAACATCTTTACACCTGGGAACAAAAACCATGTCAGAATAAGTAGGCAACGATGCTTCTTCCAAATTTTTTACCAACATCAATTGGAAAAGAGTGAAGAAAAATATAAAACAAGTGATCGATCACTCATTAAACTTAAAAACATTTTTTCTGAATTATGTTTTGCTAGGAAAATCAGGCATCACCCACTTCCAGTTCAGGAAGCCCAAGCAATGTGGAAACAATTTAACGAAAAATATTCCATTTCACAGGTTGCTTGACAAAGTCGGCTCCATTTCTCATTCAATGGCTCTCCCCCTCTCACAGTAGAGCCTCCCAACCTCTGGGCAATCATCCGGCAGCACTCAGCACAAATACAGGGAGGAAGAATATGATGCTACATGCCATCAACACCGAACGATCTTTCGCACTTTCTGTAAATT
Source organism: Eucalyptus marginata (assembly GCA_014182565.1). Classification (NCBI taxonomy): domain Eukaryota; kingdom Viridiplantae; phylum Streptophyta; class Magnoliopsida; order Myrtales; family Myrtaceae; genus Eucalyptus; species Eucalyptus marginata. The sequence continues at coordinate 23,712,631 of CM024592.1, read as the reverse complement.
TTGCTTAAGACTTCGATGGGATGAGAGAGAGATCAAACACATTCAAGAAGAAATTCACTTACAACCGAAACACAACTGTGTAAATTTTTCCACAGAAATCTAACACATCTAAAAGGTTTTGTGAAATTTAAATTGAAAATCCGATTCTTCTACATGCAGGTTAAAATAGCTAATTTGATACATTTAATAAGTGAGCTATGCCATGGGACAATGGACTGTTTTACAGGTGGGCAATGTATATTTTTTCTTACATTTTGTGGTCCGCCTTCACCAGCTTCTACCAGGCCATGTTAATTTTAAAAAACTAGGAGTACTTTCTTTAAGCAGGTCATGTACACAGCTTATCCATGGATAATCTTTGCAAGAAAGCTCCACAGCTGAACTTAAGGCTGTGTTTGGGAGAGCTTAAGCTAAGTAATTAGTTTGCTCTCTCTCCAAAGTTTCGCTTTCCCACCAAAACGTAAAATTAATTCTAATTTCTAAGTAAAAAGAATTCTCTTAAATAGAAACAAATCTTAAGTAGATAAAAACCCCTAACCCATAAATGCCCAACAACCTCATGTAAGATGAGCCAAACCTTAAATGGGTACATGGGATTGGTTGTTTTCAATCGTGTGGAAAGTCGAAATTATGCTATGCAACTAGTTCACACATAAATGTCCATTGCTTCACCACTAAGCAAACTCCATGGATATATGTTTTCAAATGACTTTACGCATCCATATTTGCCTGTCTTAACAGTTTCAGGAGTTCAATGTTAAGTCAAATTCCAACCATACAAGAATAGGGTGAACAATGCAAGGATACACTTGCAACCGTTTACAAACTTCCAATTGATCCTCTTTATACCACTATATTTATTTGGTTAAAATTCTCTCACCTATTTCATTTCCTCCTTAGGATTAAAATCTGTCATTCTTTTCAATTAATAATGCATGCCATCAGAGATAGCATTTTGAGGCATTTTCAAAACAAATGAGTTTCATAGTCCCATTTATAACAAAATTGCTTCATTTCACAGAATTTACATATAAGGGAATTTCCAGCATGCCTGTAACATTCCCAGGTCAACTCACTGCAAACCAAATGAAACAAAATCGTTGTGAGACAATCTAGTTTATTTAACAAGCCAAACTGCAAAAGCTCATTTTATAGTAAATCCTGCTCCATTGACAATTCACTCCTGTTGAAGTGTGATGATACTACAACTGATAAAGTACCAAGATTGCCCCAGCATGCTGCCTACTTGTGTGACAGATACTTCATGGCTGGCAGCAAATCAGCATTTCAGAGCTCCTAATTGGTGTGACAGCATAACTAAAGGTGCGGAACAAAATAATGATTGCTTGATAGCTTCCCTGAAGAATCTTAAAATGCTATTAAAGGTGAATCACTCAACTCAAGAGAAAGAGAGTATCTTAAGGAAACCCAAATCTATGTTGGATATGCAAATCAATTTTCAGAGGGAGTTGTCAAACTAACATATGATCATATTCTGAGGCAAAATATCACATGTCACTTACACTATTTCGGCAGCACGTAGAGCCCTCATGGCATCAGAAGTACCCATTTGAAAGACTACCCGATCCCGTTCTTGCTTGCAGGTTCTAAAAACGACATTCTCTGTTCCTTTCTCCACAAAATCTGTCGAACCAATGTGCTCTGATGAAAATGGAAAAATAGAATTTCAGAAGAGAAGTTTTCTTCACAAGATTTCTGATGCAGCCAATAAATCCATGCAAAAAGATATTTGCTAATGTTAGAATATTTTTAAATAATAAACCACGCATTCATCTAATAGCTCAAACTTTTAGAGCAGTTCGCAATGGTCCCATAAAATTTCACATAATATCAAAGCTAGAGGTTCTGAGTTCAAATCATTTCAGGCCCCATTTGCCTCCCAAATTAAATTTCCACGATTAGTACTAGGCAAGAAGACCAAACTAAGCATGAGGAGGAGTGTCAATATATTTAAATAATAAACCATGTCTTTAAAAAAAATAAAAAATAGGTTAAGCTTTCAAAACAGTTAGCAATGGTCTCATAAAATCTCACAACTCATATATTGATGTTCCTAACGGAGTTTTGGTGGAAGATGGACTTCACAAATCAAATAACAGTCCTAAGGGATTAGGATTCGTCTCTTACATATATTAGCAGTCTTATATCTTTTAGGATTTGATTCTCATTAGGATTTTATTAAGTTCCTATATAACTGGATGTTTATTATTAGGATTTTATTCTCATTAAGCAGCTGGATGTTCATTTAGGCCTTACATCATGGCCCTACCATGCCCTTGAAGATTCTCTAGTTCGCTGCACTTCTCCTTCTTTTTTCTTTATCTCTGGTTTCATTTTATAGTTTCTCCACAATTAAGTGCTTGAAATACCAAATACCAAACAACGTTTACTTTCAACATAAACACTTCACCCAAGGCCCCTTTTGTCAAGGCAGAATCCCAATGTCAAGGTTTCAAACTCAGCTTAAGCCCTTCCATTTATATAAGGAGAGCAACAAAATTAAGATTAAGGTCTAAACGAACAATGGCTTGGCTAAAATCTTGCCAATATGCGTCATTGTCATCTCCAAGGCCAAGTGTATATCATATTGGAGCATAAGTAAATGTCAACAAACTTGACCACTACGCATTGACTTTTGCACTTGATGTTTACTGGTAAAATACCATCACAAAGCCTCAAGTGCTTAGTTCCTAAGGTACTTAAATAGAAAACCTCATGTGAAAGTGCTTTAACATGCAAACAATGATCAGCAGAGTAGATAGTCACTTGCTTCTTATTAAAACTCGAGGATTCCAGATATCAAAACCTATCTTCTCTGGAAACTTTATTGATTAACTACCATCATAAGATAAAACCTGCTACTGGTCTAGCAAATATTTGTAGCTGAAAGGAATATTAATGTGAAGTAAAGAAACAAAAAGTTATTCTCTGTTTGAGCATCTACCTGCAAGTCTTACAAATTATATTTGTATCCTTAATTTTCATGAGAACAATATTGGAAGAATGCTAACGAGGGAAGTGAAGATTCCATTGCCTCCCTCTTTGTTTGAAAGGATGCAGAGCAAGAGAAAAGAAAATGGGAGACATTTATAATCCCTTGTCTGGGATGGAGAAGATGATGGAATGGATGCGAAAAGAGTAAAGTACTTGGTCTTGAATTTGCCCCTTCAGAATATCACCCTCTTTCTCAAAAATGACAGTGAGACTAGATCAAACTTGCCAGCTCATGTAAAGTCGCCTTTTTCAAGATTGAAAGTTTCTTAGCTTCAGCTAGCAAACCCACTTTCAGATTTTAACAGCAATTTTTAGACTTGTAGCCGCTTGGACCAACAGCAACTCGAAAGTAGTTGGTTGGAAATGTGAAAGAAACAAAAGCATCAGCAACTGGAAGAAACCTGCCCAACATATCTGCTACCACATAGCTTATTTAACTAAAAACCCAAATCAAATTCATGTCAGATTCTCCTGCTCACACTGTAGACATGAAATCAAACCACAATCTATTCACACAACACATCAACAGCATACTTCTACCAGATTTTCCTTCTAAAGCAGGTGCACACCGTACCGTTCGTTCTCCGCTCGCATTTGAGAAACTTGTGGTCGATAATCTCCTCCCCGTACGTTATATCCGCACCATACTGAGCAGCAAGCAACCTCAACGGCAGCGTCCCCTGCAAAATCTCGAAATTCGTCACCCAAATTCATTCCGAAACAAATCGAAGCGCGATGACGCGAGTCGATCAGAAGGGTTTTAAGGAGGTTTTCTTGAACTCACGACTCGAACCATGGGAGCGAGAACGTGCTTGTTCTCGTACTCCATATCCGCGGGAGGGGACGCCGCCGACCCGACCAGTTCCTTACTCCTGGAAGACACGACCGTGCCGAAGTCTTCGATGACGCCTCCGATGCCAATGGTTTTGTAAAACCGTATCGTACCGGAGAGCGAACCGCTTTTGATGGCGCCGCCGCCGGCGGACGAACCTCGCCGCAGCCGCCGGCTGGCGTCGCCGAGCGCGTGGAGGAGCAGAGCGCACGGAGACCAAGAGGCGAGGAGGCCCAAAAAAGAGCAAAAATCCGCTCCTGCTCGAGGGGGGAAAAAGGGAGCATTTTTGTTTACCCGATTAGGTTATTTTCATCCGCATTTTGACTAAAATTCTTTTCCTTTTAAATTCACCGAAATTCTCATCTCCCATCGATTTATTATTTATTATGTTAACAGCAAAAAAAGAAAAAGATCACTGTGATCCTTGCCTAGTAACGAATTTGCTTTATGCACAAATGCAAGGGCCAAAAAAGGTTATATGAATGTCGCAGGTGGTTATGACCTCCCTTGCCTAGTGCGGAATTCCAGGTTATGCATAAAAAAAAAAAAAAGTTATATGAATGTCGAAACCGAATTTTTTTTTTTGTGGGGGAGGCTGTGATTGCTTGAGGCAAGCTTTTTATTGAGGAAATTCTTCGTTCGACCGGTATCTCGGTTTATTCCGTTTATGGGACTGCCACTCACTCCTCGACTTCCTTGGTGCAAGGTATTTGAAAGGGTGAAACTACCGAAGAGTTTGGGCCAAGCTCATGCATCGCAGTTGTCCCCAATTATCTGCAAGGATAAATACAATTATGCATATGAGCATAATGACGACTATTATATCACATCATTTGTCATGCTCGCCATCATTCTCATTGTTCTTTTTCGCATTTGAAAATTTTCCTAATATATTATTTCAATGCATCGTGATACCAATTCATGCATATAAAACATAGGATATCATATCATTTTTATACTACTCGTATAAGGGAAGCGTTTCATTGGCGATTGGGTCATGTCTTACGTGCTCTCAACATGGCATAATATATGTGCAAGCCCAAAGCGAATAATAGTCATGCATATCTCACGATTCTTGTCCACATATTATCATCAAACGATATAATAAACGAATGATAACTTTTTATATCCCTATAAGTTTCTCGTAAAATATTACTGATTTTACTGATGAGTTACTATTTGCACTGCTAATATTTAATCACGAGTAGTGAATTGATGAAAAACTTAATAAGTTACTATTACATAGATGGTTGTAAATCCCTAATGTCTTTTTTGAATTACCATCGGTGGCCTGATCGGTAGTATACCGATGGGACAAATTTCAATGACATAGAATTCACCATCAACATTACATATCTACCCTCCATGAAACGAATTTCCGTGTTCAGCAAGCGGGATTTTACAAGCCTCCCAGAAACTGTGAAAGAAGGCAACACAAAGAACGACAAACATGTTCCAACAGCATTAGTTTTCTTCATTCTCTTTGCGCTATCTGTTTTCATAATATAAGCTAAAGATGCTGTCCATAGGACGGGCTGGAACTCATATCTTCCTGTATTTGTGTGCCTTCAGTAAGGAGCTCTTTCAAAGACTTTAGCTCGTGAATCTCATTTGGCAAGTCACGAAGTTGCCGACAAAATCTGACATCCAAGAAAACCAAACATTGTAACTGACGGATGGATTTATCGACACTGACCAAGCGTCTACAGTGCTTCATGATCAGTCGTTCTAAATTTGCAAGTCCTGATAAGTTGGGAGTTTTAACCAAAAACCAGCAAGCTGACAAATCCAGAACTCTTAAGCTCTTTGCCATCTGCAACAACAAAAAGATCAAAAATCATGAAAGGATCAAGCTCTGGAGTTAACAGAGAGACGTTCCCAGCATATGTCACACCTTTATATGGCTCCAACCGTTCCAATGATGGGTTATGTCGCTCTTTGCTAGACTGAGAACGACTAGATTCGTCATGGATAGTTTGGTTATGTCAAAGTCTAGAGGCATATTATCCAAAGTAAGCCATTGCAACTTCGGAAGTAGATGTGATTTCTTCCGGAAAAAGTTGATCTGAAGAGGAAATTTGGTTATGTCAAAGTCGAGAGGCATATTATTCCAAGTAAGCCATTGCAACTTCGGAAGTAGATGTGATACCTCCTGGAAAAAGTTGAACTGAAGAGGAAATTTCTGCTGTGATTTCGTCCGTTTTAATGGAGGCACAATGCCGTTCTGTCTCCTATGTTCTGGTAAACAGGACCCGTAATCAACCTTAAGTAACCTTAGATTTGGAAGTCTCATTAAATCCGCATCTTCAAAACGGTGTTCTTCTGAATGATGAAACTGGAGACGGAGAGCCTCAACATTTTCCTTTTCCTGCCAAAAAGGAAACACGTTATCAACCCCTCGAGTTTTGTGTCAAAGTAGCCAAATTGCACTGATAGCAGGGAGCTTTTACCTGTGCTGACCTCAGCACATCTAACGCTTCTTGATGATCCGACACTATTCTCTGCTTCTCTGGTACCATATTACTCTCTCGGCGGACGATTTCTCGCCCCAAGTCCCTTAATAGATCATGCATCCGCAATTGATTATTTTCGTCTATCTTTATCAAGGACATATGCTGCAGAACTCCTAAAGCTTCTTTCGGAAAAAAAATAGACTCATCCCAAAAGTGCAGTACAGTATCTACGTCATATCCAATGAAAAGACAAGCTATATCAAGAAAGATACGCTTTTGCCGATCATCTAATGCCTCGAAACTTATCTCCAGCTTACTACTGACTTCCTCATGAGGAACTTTTTCCAGCTTTTTCAATATGACATCCCAGTTTTCTTTACTCTTGCCAAATAAAAGTGAACCAATAACCTCGAGAGCTAAAGGAAGACCTCCAGCAATGGCTACTACCTTTCTGGAATGGTCAAGATAATCATCCAAAGGACAATCTCTTCGGAAGGCATGTTTGCTGAAAAGTTGAAGAGAATTTTTGGAATCCATGCATTTCAGTTCATAGGTTGAATCCACTTGAGGAACGTTAAAAACCTCTTTGTTTCTACTAGTGATGATAAGCTTACTTCCTTCCCCGAACCAATCACGCTTGCCCATAAGTGCGTTCAGTTGATCCTTTTTGTCAACATCATCAAGGAAAAGGAGAACCCTTTTACCACACAGCCTTTCTTTAATCATCTTAATCCCTTTGTCTATGTGGTATATGCTCACATCTTTCCGTTCCCTTTTGAGGATGTCGAAGATCAATTGCTCCTGCAAGCACACAAGACCCGCTGCTGTCTTCAAAGTTCCTCCAATGTCAGACAAGAAACAACAATGCTCAAAATCAGGTGAAAGTTGATTGTAGATGATTTTCGCAAGAGTGGTCTTTCCAACACCACCCATTCCATTAATACCAACAATTCGTGTTTCATGTGTCCGAGGGCCAATCATCCTCATGATTTCACTCACATGATTGTCGACTTCAACCAAGCAATCCGGTAATGCCAAAATACCCTTTTTCAACTCACTGAAAACCTCCTTGACGACTGTTTTCACAAAGTCACCTTCGCGCCTGATATTTTTGGAGTTAAAACACACGGAATTAGAAACTTGGGTTGAACAACAATTGGTTAGACCAAACCAAATTTGAAAATTTAACACCCCATTTAGATTGATTCCTTACTGAAATCACATGAACTAAATGACGTTATTCGAAAAGAAACGGACGAAAATGGACTTATAATATATAGTCGAGCTTAGAAAAAATCAAATTCCGGCGAACCATGCCACTTTTTTGGCATGATTTCTGAATGATTACTAATTTTTCTAGAAATACATTCAACTTCAATACTAGAAATAACACAAATTCAGAAAGTTTCAATCAGAACTAATATACATTCTAAGGATTCAAGCTATTGCTGTAGACTTAATCTTAGAAATAATCACCTGTTGGGCATGCTTTGTAGGTCCCATCCCTTTAGTGCTCCGACTTCACTCAGAGTGGCCTTCCACTCGTTGATAGTTCCGCCACTGCATCCCTCCTTGCTTTCATGCTCAATGAAGGCCTGTTCATACCCGCCGGTCTGGTGCCGAACTTCGGAAGGTTCCACGTCATAGAAAATGGGCATGATCTTCTGTCCCATGGTTTTCTTGCACTCCGCCATCTGGACCAACTCCTTGAGACACCATTTGCTAGAGGCATATCGTTTGGAGAAGATGGGTATGGAGATTCTTGACTGCTTGATTGCTCGGAGAAGCTCCGGGGCAATCTCTTTCCCAACCCGCAGCTCTTCGTCATCTCTGTACGCACGGATTCCCGCATCAATCAGGCTAACATAAAGGAAGTCAGTGAAACTTGCTCGAGTATCTGGTCCTCTAAAGCTCAAGAACACCTCATAGTCGAATCCCGATGAAACCGTCATCTCCTCAATTTTTTTTTCTCAAGTGTGAATACAAGCAGCTGGTCCGCTATTCCATTGTTCACAGCTGCATCGTTTATTTGTGGTGCCGTCTTCGGCGATGCCTACTCAAAGTCTTTCCGGGAGAGACCCTTGAGCAGAACGGCAGAAAAGACGACCGCCAGAGATGACTAATCAGAACGATGAATTGGAGATCAAAATCGAAACAAAATCAAGAGGGAAGAAGTGGAAATTTGGAGAAAAAGAGCGCAGCTGCCGCACCGAGGAAGCCGAAGAACGGTGCAGTCTCGTCGCGGCTGAACGTAGATGATATCCTCAGTTCTTCGTTCTCCGTCGTCGTTCGCTGGCTCGGGCGATGACAGGTCCTTCTTGTGCTCCTTCTTCTTCGCTCTGAGTGGGAGAGAATCGTGAGCGACAGAGTAAAAGAGAGTGAGGCAGCGAGAACGAAGGAGAGCCGCGAGGGTGAGGACAAGGAGAGAGGAGGCAGCACAGAAGGGCGTGCTTGCTCGCTAGACACTGTTTGGAAATGATATCCCCACGAAATTTGACTGGGTCAAAGTAAACAATGCACGTTCATGGAAGCTTTTGCTTGCTTGCTAGACACGGTGTTCGGACATGATATTGCCACGAAATTTCACTGGGTCAAAGTAAACAATGCACGTTCACGGAAGCTTCTGATGTTACTCCTAGAGAGTCCCACTCTCCCGAGAAAAATGGATACAAAAAATCAAATTCCCTTATGAGGGATCCATCAAAATTAGGACGGGCACGTGCCGACATTTTTAGGCATTTCAATAATAAATATGTCCGCATGGATAGTACAAGGTCCATCAGTAATTTCATGGATGCTTCCGATATTACTTTTTTCATTCAATAATTGAATTGCGGTGGTTGAGAGTCTTTTCTTTTCAAGAAAAACATATACAAAAAATCAACTTCCCTTACAACAGATCTATCAAAATTAGGATGGGCACTTGCCGACATTTTCAAGCATCTCAGTAACAAAGATGTCCACATGGAATTAATTTTTCAAAAATATATTAGCGCTAGACTCCAAATTCATAAACTATAAGGTACATTATTTTATTGAAAAGAATCTTTCGGGATTTATTTTCTAGATTTTTCAATATTTGAAATATGGAAAATGGTATGTCAATAGAAAAGCGTTTTTAACATAAAAAAAAAAAAAAAAAAAACACTTAGAAGTTAACTTAGAAAAAATTTCTCCTTTCTTTCAAAAGGATATTAAAACTTCAACCATGCCTAGAGCTTCAAAAACCCACTCCACCCCTCCCCCTCCCTCTCCCTCTTTTACTCGCTCTCTCTCTCTCTTCCAGGATCCATATTTTCTGTTTCTTATTGGTAAATCAACGAGTCATGTTCTCATTTATCATGAAATGGTACTTTCATTTTGTGATTTTCTCCATAAAACATTACTTCATGGTGTGGAAATGGAGTGCGCAGAAGATATTTATTAAAATGTCACTGTGATTATGTAGAAATCTTTTTTAAAAGTTTAAAATTTATTACATGTTTGCCAATTTAGTATTAAATCTTTCAATTTCATTAATTGAGTTCTAAACTTTTTTAAGTTTTGACATGGTCGCTGGTGGTCCTACGTGGCGAAGTGGAGATGGCCGCCCTGAAGTGAATAGGAAAAAAGAAAAGAAAAGAAGGAAAAGAGCATAAAAGAGAAAAAAAAAAGGAAAAATAAAAATATCAAAATGATATTTAAAATTGTCTACGTTAGTACCCACCATGCCATGTAGGATGGCTGTCATCAATGTTAGCAATTTCTAGCTAATTTTGACCGTATGGACTCAATTGGCAAAATGTAAAGATGTTTCGGATTCAATTGACTAAATTAAAAGATTTAAAATTAAATTGGTAAAAGTGTAATAGTTTTAGGCGAATGCAATTATATGTTATAATAGTTAGTAACATTAAATTTCTTAAACAAATGTTGATAGAGTTATAAGAATAGTTGGTACATTCAAAATAATCAAGTAAGGGCGCAAATGATAACCATAATGTTTCTCTATTTTTATCTTTTTTTTTCTTGAGGATAGATTTTGAAATAGAAATTTGTTTGGTAACGCAATTTCATTTTTTCAATTTTCGGGACAAATTTTTAGCTAAAAATAAGTATAAAACAGAAAAGAGAAGTAAAAATTTCCACTTTTCTATTTTTATAACAAAAATAAGAAATAAAAATTCTTCTCATCACCCACCCACTGTGAATAGAAATAAGGTCTATCAAAGGAATTTATGTTCTAGGAATAGAAATTTTGTATTATTATCAAATGCATATTTTTGCTCAAAAACTTATCCAATTGATAGAAATAGATTTATTTCTAATTAGAAATAAGGCCTGGGAAGATAATGATTATCATTCATGCTCCAAATATTGGTTAGTGGACTCAAATAATAGTTGATAATCTTTTATGATAATTAGTAGCCTTTGGTCCATTATTGGATCGCCAAAATTTAGATGTCAACAAATGATAACTTTTCACATCCCTATAAATTTCTCGCAGAATATCATTGATTTCACCGGTGAGTTGCTATTTCCACTGCAAATATTTAATCATGAATAGTGAATTCATGAAAAACTTAATAAGTTACTATTACATAGATGGTCGTCAATCCCTTCATGAATTACCATCGGTAGACCGATCGGTAGTATACCAATGGGACGAATTTCAACAATGTAGAATTCCCCATCAACGTTACATCTCTACCATTCACGAAACAAATTTCCATGGTCAGCAAGCAGAATTTTGCAAATGCCCAAGAAACTGTGAAAAAACGCAACACGGAGCGACAAACATGATACCACATCATTAATATTTCTTCATTCTCTTTGCGCTATCTGTTTTTCATAATATAAGCTAAGGATGCTTTTCATAGCACCAGCTAAAATTCACAGTCCTGTATTCCCGTGCATTCAATAAGGAGCTCTTTCAAAGACTTCAACTCGTGAATCTCATTTGGCAGCTCACAGAGTTTCCAGCAACCCCTGACATCTAATAAAACCAACTGCTGTAACTGACCAATGGATTTATCGACGCTAACCAAGCCTATACAGTTATGCATGATCGGTCGTTCTAAATTTGCAAGTCCTGAGAAGTCGGGAGTTTTAACCAAAAACCAGCAAAACGACAAATCCAGAACTTTTAAGCTCTTTGCCATCTCCAACGACAAAAAGATAAAAAATATGAAACAGTCAAGTTCTGGATTTAACAGCTAGACTTTCCTAGCATATATGTCACACCTTTATATGGCTCCAACCGTGCCAACGATGGATAATGCCGCTCCATGCTAGACTGAGAACGACTAGATTCTTCATGAATAGTTTGGCTATGCCAAAGTAGAGAGGAATATTTTGCCAAGTAAGCCATCACAATTTCAAAAGCAGATGTGACTTCTTCCGAAAAAGTTGGTTGGAAGATGAAAATTTTGCAGTAATTTCTTCATTACTGATCCGAACACAATTTTAAGGCCTTTTTTCTGATCTTCACTTCCTAGAAACCAGCTCCGGTTAACCTTGCAATTGAGTGCAAGGAACCTTAGATCTGGAAGTCTCATGAAAGCATCATCTACAAAAAGGTGTCCTGCCAAATAGGGGTAAGTACATTAAAAGTATCAAAAGTTGTGTACGGTATTCATTTTAGTATCAAAAGTTTTTTCTAGATCACTTAAGTGCCACATTAAAAAAAAAAAAACGATCATTTAAGTAACAACTTTGGTCCGAATTGCCGAAAATCCAACGTGGTTATATTTTATTAATTTCTCAGTCCTACATGGCTCACCATAGTGCCTAGTCTGTGACATCCCAAATTTTCGATTCTGTTTCTTTCTGATTGATTCGGGCGTTTCATTTACGTGTTCATAGAGCTATTCTCAGAACTGATCATTCTTGAGATAACTAGACTATCTGGGGAAATTATTAGGAATTTTAAGGCAATAGACTTGAGAATTCGATCAGGAATCGGCTTCTTGACCGTGTCCATCTTTAGAGGCCATCACGGCACAATTAAAAATCGATTTGAAATCAGAGACAGACTAAATCGACAGTGATGTGTGGCTAATCGTGGGTGACACCACTAAATTAGAAAATTCACGTCGACCGGCACTATACTGATTTTCTTATTGTTTTGGTACCCTGTGTCCGTATTTGGATCCTCGGGATTTTCACGACAACCGAGAGTTGCTAATGAGTCGAGTGGGTTCATAGTGGCTCGAAGAAAATCGACCACGAGTCAATTGCACTTAAAAATATCTGAAAGTTACTCGGTAGCCTAGGTCACGCTAAAAACGCGTCGAATAGAAATTAACCGCCAATTCGAATCCGATTTCAAAAATTGAAGTTTTGGCCATGTCACAATAAATTCTAGGAGTGTCGACTCAGTCTCAAAAGATTTTTCGGAGATTCCGAGATTTTTTTGGAAAATCGGTTCGGACGCCGCGGAAAATCAACGGAAATTCGGATAGGCCAAATTAAAGGAAATTTCGACTTTCAAGCTGAGCCTATGAGTGTTGGGGACTGGCAGAGATTGGTACAGGATTTTCCTTCGACGAAATCGGGCCTCAATTTGGGAAATTGAGTGAAGAATTGAAGCTAAATTAAATGAAATTCGGAATTTTGCTTGGATAGCATTTTTTTTTGACTTCATTTTGATTTAGTTCGTGGGATTTAAATTGATAGAAAGTATTAGAGGCTAAAGGATAAGGTTGAAAAAAAAAGTGGAGACCAAGCATTGAATGGAAGAGATAAGTTTGTTGAGTTTTTGTCCTCCTCTTAGCTGGCTTCTTCAACTACGTACGCTACCCCCTCCTTCGGACGCTCGCGGCCGCTCAAACAACTTCAACGTCGACTTCCTCCTCTCTGTTCTGGCCTCACTTTCATTTTGGTTGGCAAAACCTGCAGCTCCTTCCTTTGAAAACTAAAGCCATGTGCCTCAATTCCACCATCTCCGCTAGCCTCACGTCAAACCCACTAGCCCCTGTCTCCTTCAGTCAAAAACTTCCCTCACTGGTTCCGATTGTTGACCGAACGACGTCCACGACATCTTGAAGACCGAAGTGGAGCCGCACGAATCCACCGAAGTAGCAGCCGTCGCCACCTGCTGATCCCTCAACCATCTTCGGTCAAACTCTCGCCACGAAGCCCCCAGTGAAGACCGAAGCAGTCCATCCAGCTTGTTCGGTCAAGTTTTTCTCGGTGAAAGGAGTCCACCGAAGCTGTCCCATGCTTCTCTCTCGTCTTCGTCCGCGGATTCCACCGAACGCCTGCCCGTGTGTCTTCGTCAGCTTCCTCAACTGACTGAAGCAATTGTTGCTTCCATCGTCAGCCCATAAGTCGCGCCAGCCCACGATCATCTGCCCCTCCTTTTCGTGTCTTCACGTCGGCTCATGGTCAACTCCTGCATCAAGCGGAATTGAAGACCACCGAAGGCCCTTGCCAGTGAAGCAACTCCCCTCTGCCCATTCGTCCGCGCCCCTTCGCACGAAGCAATCCATTTCCGCGCACCAAAGCCCAGCAGTCTTTAATCCTCGGGCCCAGCTCACAATTGAAGAGCCCATCTTCCCAGCAGCAATTCAGGCCCAAGATCTTCTAGAATTCTAGCAGGCCCATCCAGTTCAACCCATATTGAATTGAATTGAAGCCCAGTGAATTCAGCTCCAAAGCCCAGCAAAATTTGAAGCCCGCGAGGACAGCCCATTCAAGGCCCGTTCAGTCAAGTGAAGCCCAGTCCAGTACAAGACAAATCTTAGTTGGGCTGAGATTTGTTGGGCCCAAGTCTAAGGCCCGGCCCAAGCCCGCCGGTGTCGCCGAAAATCCGATTTCAGCCACCGTCGTGTCACCGTTGCGGTGATTCGGTCTCCGCTCTTGCCAAGTGAGTTTTACTCACTAATGCTTTCTTAGTTTGTTAATTATACTTAGGGTTGGTTAGATTTAATTAAATGCAATTAGGTGATTAGATTAATTTAGATAAATTAAATTAGAGACTTAATTATGCATGTTAGGTGGTTAGAAATAGACATTAACAAGTAGACATGCCATGTTATTTATTGAACGAGTCTCGGTAATTTTCTGGGCTCGTCTCGGCTTCCAACCAGGCATTACGAGCCTAAATTGGATTTTTAATAATTATTTATTTAATTTTCGAAATTAATTATTTTTCCGGAAATTCAACCGGGATGGCCGGTGACCGGAATTTCGTGCTGATCGTCGTGGTGCAGTCCGTTTATTTATTTGAGCTTTACTTAGTGCTAAAATAAATTATGAGGTGCAGTATTGTTGGCCATAGTTGAGAGGGTCGGGTGGGACCGTGAGCCACTAGATCTTGAGAGGGTCGAGTGGGATCGTAAAAAGCCACTAGATCTTGAGAAGGTCGGGTGGGACCATAAAGCCATTGAATCTTGAGAGTGGCATCTAAAAGGGCACGTGGGCTCGGTGACTTGATGCATCACTTTGGTGAACGAGTGCCTTAGAGAATGCACGTGGCCCAGGCATCGTAAAAAGGGCACGTGGGCTCGGTGACTTGATGCATCACTTTGGTGAACTAGTGCCTTAGAGAATGCACGTGGGCCTAGGGAATTAAGTGAGGCATCTTGGAAGAGACACGTGGGCTCGGTGATTTGATGCATCACTTTGGTGAACTAGTGCCTTAGAGAATGCACGTGTGCCCTCTGACATGTAATCGACTAGTTCGATTTGTTATTAGTAGTTGGGTGCCTATTATGAATTGTACTGATTTGCGGAGGTGGAATCGAGGCCAAGGTAAGTCCTCGACTGTGCGTGTTTAGGCAGCCCGTAGTGTATTGGCTTACTAATCGAGTCTTAGGGGTAGAAGCTCGGCGAGACGTGGTCTCATTGGTTATTGAGTAACCATTTCGGGACCCCGAGGAGGAGCGAGGAGGAGGAACCCGAGGAGGAGAAAGATTTTTGAAGAAGAAGATGATCCGGGGAGGGATCTTGTATACGACTCGGATGTGGATTGAGATCCCATTCCTTTTGTGAACCCCTGTCTTAGTATAGATAGGGGTGAGACCTTTATTGTAAATAGTATTGTAAATAAAAGTGTGGTTGTGAATTTCAATATGAAAAATATGGCTTGCTTTTCTATCCCATTGTTTTATTGTCTGGGATTTATAACTACTTCCGCATGCGCATAAATAAAAGAAAGGGTCGGCGATACATAGTCCTGAGATATCGCACTTTAAAATCGACCAAGGCAAGGGATGGGCGCGTGCCCGAGGATCGGGGCGTGACATCCCCTTTTTGTGGTATCAGAGCGAAGTTCAAGATTGGAGTGATAAGGAGCGTTGACCATGGGATAGTTGGTAGGAAAGGCCTTTAAATTCATGCTGGTGCATGTCTGTGTTAGCTGAGTGCTAAAATTGTTTGATGTTTGAATCGCTCATCTTCTAATCCAGTGTGGATTAGGAAGCAGGTGTCAGTAAAAGACTGAACCATGAGCGAGCAGGAGCTAAGAACTTCTAGTAAGAGGACAGTGTCCTCTGTGACTCAGGGTAAAGCGCCAACAAAGGTCGGTACTCGAAGTGGTTGTGGCAGAGTGTTGACTTTGGCCAGCTCGAGCGTAAAAGTGCCACCGTAGTTTGGTACTGGTGTAGCAGCGTCGAATGATCCTAAGTTCGGTAGGATCATTCTGATGCAAGTGTTCCTTGGGATCTGGATGAACCAGTAAGATCAGGATCAAGTTGTTGTTGTTGCTACCTTTGTCAAGGTCCAACTTGGAAGGATGATCAGGGAATATATTTCGATATCTGAGTCAAGATTCAGTGTAGGCAGACTTGAATTTCAGTCAGGGAAAAGACTGATGTTGAGGGAAGAGTATTTTATTCCACCCAGTGGGCAAGGTGGAATAGTCAGGTCAGCATTGAGATAAATGGCACATGTTATCCCATGGAAGATGGTATAGATCAGTCTCATGTATTCTGAGGACAAGAATTAGTGGTAAGTGTCGCTAGCACGGACAGTGATTTCTAGGTTGTCTACATAAGTAGATGAAATCTCGACAAGGGTTACTGTTGTCACCGTCAATATGACAGGTCAGAAGAAGTGCGCCATAGAACGCACCGTGGAATTTTTTTTTGGGATAGGTCTCTGGTACAAGAAGTAGTGCATGCTAGCACCTAACAGGAGGTAGAAGACTCACCAGTTAGGTGTTGAAATTGTGGGAGGAAACATGGAGGGATTCAGTGCTTGGGTATGGCGAGAAGGATAGGAATGGAATCGACCCTATACCAATCAGAGGAAGAATGTTTTTGGGAAAGAGTTATCAGGGTAGCACAGCAGGGTTTTGGTTAAAGTTCGGGGATTGTCAATTTGTTGAAATAAAGCAGAAGAAAGGGGAATCACTAACTATAGTTGTGCTTGACTAGCTGCTGAGGTGTGCTTTGGCGCTACATGAGTAGAGTGGGCTCATGGAACATCTTGTGGTATTGAATCATGGTTATGGAGTAATCCAGCTTAGTCTATTAGCACATGAAAGTGTCCAATTTATTGAAAGTCGAAAAGAATCTTCGATTTCATTAATCTCATCGGGTGAAGGCAACCCACTTGTTGGACGAAGGTTGCCAGGGTTACTTGGTGATGGTCATAGTTAAGACAGATTGAATAATTGGAGATGGAAAGACATCTCAGTGGTCTAAGAATTTCTAGATGTGTTGTTGTAAGAATTGTCAGACCATTGTTGGAGAAAGAGATAGAAATTGTGATCGAGCTAGCACCGGGACAGAGCCACTCTTGAAGGCTTCTTACCAGTTGTTATTGTCTGGACTGATAGAACTGAAGATGCAGATATGAGAATTGATGAATAAGGAATTCATGCATGTCAGTGCATCACCTTGGGGAGCACCGGTTCTATTTGTTAAGAAGAAAGATGGATCGTTACGCCTGTGCATCGATTACCGACAGCTCAACCAGGTAACCATTAAGAACAAGTATCCCCTCCCAAGAATAGATGATCTGTTTGATCAATTGCAAAGAGAGTGTTAATGTTTTCAAGGACCGACTTGAGGACAGGTTATCATCAGTTGAGATTTAAGAAAGAGGATATTCCTAAGTCAGCATTTCGTACTCGGTATGGTCACTATGAGTTCACAGTGATGCCATTCGGGTTGACAAATGCTCCTGCTGCTTTCATGTATATGATGAACTGGATATTCAAGGAATATTTAGATCAGTTTGTGATCGTGTTCATTGATGATATCTTGGTCTATTCGAGAAATGATAGAGAACATGAGAATCACCTGAGATTAGTGCTCCAGACTTTAAGGATGCATCAGTTATATGCTAAGTTTAGCAAATGCGAGTTTTGGTTGACTCGTGTTGCATTCTCAGGTCATGTGATTTCCGGAGAAGGAATCTCCGTCGACCCGAGCAAGATAGAAGCCGTGATCAATTGGCAGAGACCGACTACAGTGACAGAGATCATAAGTTTTCTAGGATTGGTAGGTTATTACAGACGGTTTGTGGAAGGCTTCTCAGCGTTAGCATCACCTCTAACTAAGCTCACGAAGAAAGAAGAGAAATTTGTATGGTCAGACAAGTGCGAGAGTAGTTTTCAAGAGCTGAAGGAAAAGCTGACTACCGCACTTTGTGCGACAATTCCATCTGGTCTGGAGGATTCGAGATCTGAGTGATGTGTCTTTTAGAGGGTTGGGTTGCGTGTTGATGCAACATGGTAGGGTTGTTGCATACGCCTCCCGTCAGTTGAGACCGCATGAATCGAATTATCCGACGCATGACTTAGAGCTCGCAGCTATTATCTTTGCCCTGAAGATTTGGAGACATTATTTGTGTGGTGAGAAATTTCAGATCTTCACGGACCATCAGAGTCTCAAGTACCTATTCTCTTAGAAGGAGTTGAACATGAGACAGCGCCGATGAATGGAATCGCTGAAAGACTATGACTGTGATATCCTATATCACCCGGAAAAGGCGAACAAGGTCGCCGATGCACTGAGTCGAAAGTCTTCAGTAGCACAGATCTTGATTAAAGAATGGAACTTGATTGAGAGAGCTCGGGATTCATAATTGAAATTTGAGGTAGGCCACCTTTCAAGTTTTATGGCCACCCTCAGAATTGAACCGGATGTTCAAGTCAGAATCAAACAACTTCAACCGACAGACCCAGATGTGCAGAAAATTCTTCAAGAGGACACAGAGAAAAGAAAGCTTGATTTTCAGATTTCTGATGACGGAATTTTAAGGTTCCAAGGTCGTTTGGTTGTACCTAACGATGTAGAGCTAAGAGAAGATATTTTATCTGAAGCACATCGTAGCAGTTACAGCGTTCATCTTGGAAGCACTAAAATGTATCAGAATCTGCGTCAACACTATTGGTGGTCAGGTATGAAGGCGGATGTAGCCAAGCATGTCGCCAAGTGTCTGACTTGTCAACAAGTAAAAGCCCAGCATTGTAAGCCGGGAGGACTTCTGCAACCTCTTTCGATCCCATAATGGAAATGGGAGCATATCACGATGGACTTCGTGACTGGACTACCGAGAAGTCAAAGAGGAAGTGATTCAATTTGGGTGGTAGTCGACAGACTGACAAAGTCGGCTCACTTTATTACAGTTCGAAAAGACCTCAGTCTTGATAGGCACGCAGACCTATACGTGCGTCAGGTAGTTCGAATGCATGGAGTGCCAGTTATGATAACCTCAGATAGAGACCCGAGGTTTACTGCAGCCTTTTGGAAAAGCTTGCAGAGTGCTTTTGGTACAAAGCTTCAGTACAGTACCGCTTATCATCCTCAGACGGATGGCCAGTCTGAGAGGACAATTTAGACCCTCGAGGACATGTTGAGAGCTTGTGTAATAGACTTCAAGGGAAGTTGGGAAGATCAGCTTCACCTGGTAGAATTCGCCTACAACAACAGTTATCAGCAAAGCATTCAGATGGCTCCATTCGAAGCATTGTATGGCAGAGCATGCAGAACACCAGTGTGTTGGGATGAAGTCGGGGAAAGGAAGATCACAGGTCCAGAGTTGGTTCAGCAGTCAGTAGATGCCGTGGCAGTGATCAGAAACAGATTAAAGACCGCGCAGAGTAGACAAAAAAGTTACGCAGATAAGCGCCGGAGATCTTTGGAATTCCAAGTTGGTGATCACATTTTTCTAAAGGTGTCACCAATGAGGGGAACTTCGCGCTTTGGCAAGAAAGGCAAACTGAGTCCAAGGTACGTGCGTCCATTTGAGATTCTTGAAAGAATTGGGACTTTAGCGTATCGTCTTGCATTGCCGCCAAGGTTGGCGCAAGTGCATGACGTCTTCCACGTGTTGATGTTGAGGAAGTACGAGCCTGATCCGACACACGTGCTCAATTTTGAAGAAT
Source organism: Eucalyptus marginata (assembly GCA_014182565.1). Lineage (NCBI taxonomy): Eukaryota > Viridiplantae > Streptophyta > Magnoliopsida > Myrtales > Myrtaceae > Eucalyptus > Eucalyptus marginata. The sequence goes on along the minus strand of CM024592.1, from coordinate 23,693,010 downwards.
TGGACGTGGATGACAGAGTGTCATATGTGGAAAGACCGGTCATTGTAGACGAGAAAAGGAGCAAGTGCTGCGTACAAAGACCATTCCGTTGGTCAAAGTGGTGCAGCAACACCACGGTACGAAGAAGGAGCAACTTGGGAGGCGAAGAGTCGATGAGAGAATTGTACCCTCATCTTTTTGCTTATGTTGTAAGGTTTAAATTTCGAGGGCGAAATTTTTATAAGAGGGGAAGAGTTGTGACATCCCAAATTTTCGATTTTGTTTCTTTCGATTGATTCGGGCGTTTCATTTACGTGTTCATAGAGCTATTCTCGGGCGATCATTCTTGAGATAACTAGACTATCGGGGAAATTATTAGGAATTTTAAGGCAGTAGACTTGAGAATTCGATCAGGAATCGGCTTCTCGACCGTGTCCATCTTTAGAGGCCATCACGGCACAGTTAAAAATCGATTTGAAATTAGAGATAGACTGAATCGACAGTGATGTGTGGCTAATCGTGGGTGACACCACTAAATTAGAAAATTCACGTCGACCGGCACTATACTGATTTTCTTATTGTTTTGGTACCCTGTGTCCGTATTTGGATCCTCGGGATTTTCACGACAACCGAGAGTCGCTAATGAGTCGAGTGGGTTCATAGTGGCTCGAAGAAAATCGACCACGAGTCAATTGCACTTAAAAATATCCGAAAGTTACTCGGTAGCCTAGGTCACGCTAAAAACGCGTCGAATAGAAATTAACCGCCAATTCGAATCCGATTTCAGAAATTGAAGTTTTGGCCATGTCACAATAAATTCTAGGAGTGTCGACTCGAGTCTCAAAAGATTTTCGGAGATTCCGAGATTTTTTTGGAAAATCGGTTCGGACGCGCGGAAAATCAACGGAAATTCGGATAGGCCAAATTAAAGGAAATTTCGACTTTCAAGCGAGCCTATGAGTGTTGGGGACTCGTAGAAGATTGGTATGGGATTTTCCTTCGACGAAATCGGGCCTCAATTTGGGAAATTGAGTGAAGAATTGAAGCTAAATTAAATGAAATTCGGAATTTTGCTTGGATAGCATTTTTGACTTCATTTTGATTTAGTTTGTGGGATTTAAATTGATAGAAAGTATTAGAGGCTAAAGGATAAGGTTGAAAGCTAAAGTGGAGACCAAGCATTGAATGGAAGAGATAAGTTTGTTGAGTTTTTGTCCTCCTCTTAGCTGGCTTCTTCAACTACGTACGCTACCCCCTCCTTCGGACGCTCGCGGCCGCTCAAACAACTTCAACGTCGACTTCCTCCTCTCTGTTCTGGCCTCACTTTCATTTTGGTTGGCAAAACCTGCAGCTCCTTCCTTTGAAAACTAAAGCCATGTGCCTCAATTCCACCATCTCCGCTAGCCTCACGTCAAACCCACTAGCCCCTGTCTCCTTGGTCAAAAACTTCCCTCACCGGTTCCGATTGTTGACCGAACAGCGTCCACGACATCTTGAAGACCGAAGTGGAGCCGCACGAATCCACCGAAGTAGCGGCCGTCGCCACTCGCGATCCCTCAACCCTCTTCGGTCAAACTCTCGCCACGAAGCCCCCAGTGAAGACCGAAGCAGTCCATCCGGCTTGTTCGGTCAAGTTTTTCTCGGTGAAAGAGTCACCGAAGGCTGTCCCATGCTTCTCTCTCGTCTTCGTCCGCGGATTCCACCGAACGCCCCGTGTGTCTTCGTCGGCTTCCTCAAGCGGCGAAGCAATTGTTGCTTCCATCGTCGGCCCATAAGCCGCGCTGCCCACGATCATCGCCCCTCCTTTTCGTGTCTTCACGTCGGCTCATGGTCAACTCCGCATCAAGCGGAATTGAAGACCACCGAAGGCCCTTGCCAGTGAAGCAACTCCCCTCGCCCATTCGTCCGCGCCCCTTCGCACGAAGCAATCCATTTCCGCGCACCAAAGCCCGGCGGTCTTTAATCCTCGGGCTCAGCTCACAATTGAAGAGCCCATCTTCCCAGCAGCAATTCAGGCCCAAGATCTTCTAGAATTCTAGCAGGCCCATCCAGTTCAACCCGTATTGAATTGAATTGAAGCCTAGTGAATTCGGCTCCAAAGCCTAGCAAAATTTGAAGCCGCGAGGACAGCCCATTCAAGGCCCGTTCAGTCAAGTGAAGCCCAGTCCGGTACAAGACAAATCTCAGTTGGGCTGAGATTTGTTGGGCCCAAGTCTAAGGCCCGGCCCAAGCCCGCCGGTGTCGCCGAAAATCCAATTTCGGGCTGTCGTCGTGTCACCGTTGCGGTGATTCGGTCTCCGCTCTTGCCAAGTGAGTTTTACTCACTAATGCTTTCTTAGTTTGTTAATTATACTTAGGGTTGGTTAGATTTAATTAAATGCAATTAGGTGATTAGATTAATTTAGATAAATTAAATTAGAGACTTAATTATGCATGTTAGGTGGTTAGAAATAGACATTAACAAGTAGACATGCCATGTTATTTATTGAACGAGTCTCGGTAATTTTCCGGGCTCGTCTTGGCTTCCAATCAGGCATTACGAGCCTAAATTGGATTTTTAATAATTATTTATTTAATTTTCGAAATTAATTATTTAATTATTTTTTTCCGGAAATTAACCGGGATGGTCGGTGACCGGAATTTCGTGCTGATCGTCGTGGTGCAGTCCGTTTATTTATTTGAGCTTTACTTGGTGCTAAAATAAATTATGAGGTGCGGTATTGTTGGCCATAGTTGAGAGGGTCGGGTGGGGACCGTAAAGCCACTAGATCTTGAGAGGGTCGGGTGGGACCGTAAAAGCCACTAAATCTTGAGAGGGTCGGGTGGGACCGTAAAGCCACTAGATCTTGAGAAGGTCGGGTGGGACCATAAAGCCATTGAATCTTGAGAGTGGCATCTAAAAGGGCACGTGGGCTCGGTGACTTGATGCATCACTTTGGTGAACGAGTGCCTTAGAGAATGCACGTGGCGAGCATCGTAAAAAAGGGCACGTGGGCTCGGTGACTTGATGCATCACTTTGGTGAACTAGTGCCTTAGAGAATGCACGTGGGCCCGGGGAATTAAGTGAGGCATCTTGGAAGAGACACGTGGGCTCGGTGATTTGATGCATCACTTTGGTGAACTAGTGCCTTAGAGAATGCACGTGTGCTCTATGACATGTAATCGACTAGTTCGATTTGTTATTAGTAGTTGGGTGCCTATTATGAATTGTGCGATTTGCGGGTGGAATCGAGGCCAAGGTAAGTCCTCGACTGTGCGTGATTAGGCAGCCCATAGTGTATTGGCTTACTAATCGAGTCTTAGGGGGTAGAACTCGCTGAGACGTGGTCTCATTGGTTATTGAATAACCATTTCAGGACCCTGAGGAGGAGCTGAGGAGGAGAAAGATTTTTGAAGCAGAAGATGATCCAGAGAGGGATCTTGTATACGACTCGGATGTGGATTGAGATCCCATTCCTTTTGTGAACCCTGTCTTAGTATATATAGGGGTGAGACCTTTATGCTGTAAATAAAAGTGTGGTTGTGAATTTCAATATGAAAAATATGGCTTGCTTTTCTATCCCATTGTTTTATTGTCTGGGGATTTATAACTACTTCCGCATGCGCATAAATAAAAGAAAGGGTCGGCGATACATAGTCCTGGGATATCGCATTTTAAAATCGACCAAGGCAAGGGATGGGCGCGTGCCCGAGGATCGGGGCGTGACATAGTCAGTATATAATCCTTAAATGACGTTGTCCAAAAGTTGTAAATAATGATAATTTAAGTGTCAAATTTTATTAAAAGTGATCATTTGAGTGCTAAATTTTATATAAAGTGATCACTTTAATACCAATCGTTATTAAAAAACGATCACTTCAGTGCCAAGCATGCCACGTGGACTGAATTTTTTAAATATTATAAATTTATTTATAAATAATATGTAATCAATTTGGTTGGAATTTCTCACTGTTAACACTAAAGTGATTGTTTTTCCTCCAGTTTAGCACTTAAGTGAGCCAAAAAAAATTTTTGGTACTAAAATAAGCGCCGTATACAACTTTTGACACTTCTTGTTTACTTATCCCGTCAGATAGCAAAACTTGAGAAAGAGAGCTTCAACTTTTTCCTTTTCCTGCCAAAAAGGAAATGCCTTATTAAACCCTCGTTTTTTAGGCTATCATAAAAGAGGAAGTAGCCAAATTGTAGTGGTATGACAGGGAGCTTTTACCTAGTGTGTCATCAGCAAATCTGACACTTCATCGGCATCCCACACCCTAGTCTACTTCTGTCTTACCATATTACTATCTTGGCGGATGATTTCCCGCCCCATGTCCCTTATCACATCATGCATCCATAACTTATTATTTTTGTCAATCTTTATCAAGGACATATGCTGCAAAACTTTCAAAGCTTCTTCTGGAAATAATTTAGTCTCATCTCACATGTGGATTGCAACTTCTTTGTCATGTCCAATGAAAAAACAAGCTATATCCAGAAATACGTGCTTTTGCTGATCATCCAACACCCCATAACTTATCTTCAGCTTATTGCTAACTTCCCATGAGGAATTTTTTTCCAACTTGTTCAGTATGGCATCCCACTTTTTTTTTTTTTTTTTTTTTTAACTGTTGCATGATAAAAACGAACCTATAACCTCGAGAGTTAGAGGAAGACCTCCCGCAATGCCTACCACCTTTCTAGAGTGGGCGAGACAATCATCCAAGGGACAATCTCTTTTGAATGCATGTTTGTTGAAAAGTTGAAGAGATTTGTCAAAATCTATGCAGTTAAGTTCATAGCTCCAATCCACTTCAGAAAGGTTGAGAACCTCTTTGTTTCTACTAGTGATGATAAGCTTATCTCCTTCACCAAACCAATCGCACTTGCCTATAAGTGCATTCAATTGATTCTTTTGGTCAACATCATCAAAGAGAAGAAGAAGCCTTTTGCCACATAACCTTTGTTTAATCATCTCAATCCCTTTGTCTGTGTTGCTAACACTTTTATCTTTACAATTCCCTTTGAGGATGTTGGAAATCAGCTGATTTTGCAAGTGCTCAACACCCCTTACCTTTGAAATTTCTCAAATGTTAGAAATGAAACAATGATGCTCAAAATCATGTGAAAGTTGATTGTAGATGATTTTGGCAAGAGTAGTCTTTCCCACACCACCCGTTCCATAAATACCAACAACTCGAGTTTCACGTGTCTGAGGACCAATCATTCTCATGATTTTACTCACGTGATTGTCGACTTCCACCAAATAATTTGATAATGCCAAATGACTCTTTTTCAACTCACCGAAAACCTTCTTGATGACTATTTTCACTAAGTCACCTTTGTGCCTCATATTTTGTGAGTTGAAACAAATGGAACTAGGAAATTGGGTTGAAGAACAAATGGTAAGGCCAAATCAAATTAGAAAATCTAACATCCAGTTTAAATAGATTCCTCATTGAAATTATGTGAACTACATAATGTTATTCGTAAAGAGAAGGATGAAAATGGACTTATAACATAGAGTTAAGATTAGAAAAAGTAAAATTCTAGCCAACCATCCTAGTTTTTGGATATGATTTTTGAATGATTTTTTATTTTTCTAGAAGAACATTCAACTTCAATACTCAAAATAACAAAAGTTCAGCAAGCACTCAATTAGAACTAAGTTGCTTTCTAAATGTGCAAGCCATTGCTGTAGGCCTAATCTAAAAAAATAATCACCTGTTGGGCATGCTATAGACGTGACATCCTAGATTTTTAGTCCTGTTTTCAATTGAATAAATCGGGCCTTTCAACGACGCACCTATAGTGTTATTCTCAGAGCCGATCACTCGTGAGATAACTAGACTATTTAGGGAAGTCATTAAGAGATTTTAATGCAATAGACGTGAGGATTCGACTAGGAATCGGCTACTCGACCGTGCTCATCTATAGAGATCATTTCGGCACAATAAGATCGATTATAAATCATATATAGGTTGGTTCGACTAAGATGTGTGGTTAAACGTGGGTGATTCCACTAAATTGCAAAATTCTCGTCGATCGGCACTACATTGATTTTTCTGTCGTTTTGGTACCTTGTGATCTATATTTGAAATTTCGAGATTTTCACAACCATTGAGAGTTGCCAATGTGTTGAAGAGGTTCATTGTGGCTCGAAGGAAATCGACCACCGGTCATTTGCACTAAAAATTTCTAAAAGCTACCTAGTAGCTTAGGTCACACTAAAATCGCGCCAAATTGAAATTAACCGCGAATTTGAATTTGATTTCAGAAATTGAAAGTTTTTTCATGTCACAAGTCATTTTAGGAACGTCGACTCAGTCTCCGAAGATTTTTCTGCAAACCGAGACTTTTTGGGAAAAAGTTGAGGTAGGGTTGTTTTTGTCTAGAAAATTCCAAGGACTGTTTTTGATCGCACAATTGGGATGCAAGTAGGTTCAATTGGTGAGGAAAAATACCAATTTGATCGAGGACTTGATATTGGAATTTATTGAAGCCGAATTGGATTAATTCAAGGAAGAATTAGATGAAAATTGAAGTGCAACATGTACAAATTCGTATGCTCCCCATGGGCACAACTTGTGGACCATTTCAAAGGCTTCTAGAAGTGTGTTGAGGGATGAAAAGGGGTAGAGGAAGTCAGCTGGTGGTGGGACCAAGTTGAGGGAGACCAAAGAAGATAGGAAGAGACCAAGGTGGTCTCGCCTTAGCCAAGTTGTTCCCCCCTCTTCTCCTTCCTCCCTCCTTCCCCTCTTCCCGCCCCCACCCCCCAACCCACCGACCGTTGAGCACACCTTCCCCCTTCTCCTTCATTTGTTGCTTGGAACTCAACAAACCCAGAAAATCAAGCTCAGCCTCCCCAAGCCGACGCCAGCCCCGCCAATCCGCCAGACCGCCTCTCGCACACCGTTGCTCGCCCGTCGTGTCCCCGTTGTTTTGATCCGTGCGGATCCTTAATCAAGTGAGTTTACTCACTAAACCTTGCTTAGTAGGTTAATTATTCTTAAGGGTTGTTTAGATTAGCTTAAGAATGAATTAGTGATAATCTAGAATGGTTAGATTAGCCTTAAAATGGATTAGTGTTAAGCTAATTGGTGAGATTAGCACCGTTGATGATGAATTAGTCAAATCCAATGGAATTCCTACAGTTCTGATTTCTGGACCCTCACCGTTTGCCATTTTTGTAGATTGAAATGGGTTGCGAATTTGAGGTTAATATCTTCTTGATAAATGTTTTAGACATCCTCAGCTATAACATATATGTTTCTCAAGATTTTTAGGGATTTAAAAGAAGGAGATATTAGCTCCGTGATTTGCAAACAGAATCTCGGACTGTGCTGGAATTTATGACCTTTTAGGATTCTAGGGGTTTTGATCAACTCTTAGGGTTTGAATTTCAAAATAGTTTTTTCACAAATTTGTTTGTCACATCCTCTAGTTTAATATACTCAAATTTCAGATCAAACGGACATGTCTTGGACCTCGAACCAAACTGATTTCGGAAAACAAACTTTTGGAAATGGACTCAGTTTTTGGTGTTGGATTGAGCGATTTACTGAGCCAAATCTAGAAGGATTTGGGTTTAGGTGTCTCATGAAAAATGTTCGTTTATGTGTCTTTTACAACATATTAAAATTTGGAAATTTTCCGAACTCGTTTGATTAGGTTTCTGGATTTAAACTTAGAAACATGCAAGTAGGCCTATTCTGCCAATTAGGGCCGGTTATGATTTTGTGATGGTTCTTGAGGCTTTGATTGCTGGAAATTGCACATTTGATGATATAAGGTTGGTTTGTGACATGCCTAGAGATTATGCTTGATGATCGTGTGAAGGTTAAGAGATCCGTCCCCGGCGTGTGTCGGTGGACATTAAAAGTTAAGAGAACCGTCCCCGGTGTGTGTCGGTGGACGTTAAAAGTTAAGAGGACTCTTCCCCGGCATATGTCGGTGGATATTACCTAACCTCGACGCGTGTCGGTAGATATTATTCTTTCCCAGCGTGTGTCGGTAGTTATTATTCTTCCCCGGCGTGTGTCAGGTAAAACTGCTCGTGTGGGTAGTAATAATTAATTAATTGGAACGCATGTTGAGTTGAATTGATGGACCAATGTGTATCGGTAGTTTTTGCTCGTGTGTGTAGTGATTTAATTGTAATTTCTTGCTTCGATGTGTATCAGTAGTTCTTGCTCATGTGAGCAGTGATTTAATTGTAATTTTTGCTTTGATGTGTATCGGTAATTTTTGCTCGTGTGAGCAGTGATTAAATTGTAATCATTGCTCGTGTGAGTAATGATTGGTTTGGACGTTCCAAATTGGTGTGTGGATTTGCTATATACACATGATTGTGATATGAACTGTGTTGACCTACAGGGAGGATCTGAGACAAGGTAAGTCTCTGTGATAGTATGATTGTGTGGTTAGGACGTCTTAGGTGTATTACCCTCCTAATCGGGGTTTAGAGCGCAAACTAGTTGAGATTTATATTTCACCCCGTTGTGGGCTTCATTTTTCAGGACAGTAGGATGGAAGACCTAGAGCCAAGCTGAGGTGATTTGAAGTGTAAGTCAAATAGAACAATTCCTTTTGAGAGTTGGTCTTTTGAAGTCTTGTGATGGTAGACTTTTGTATATGACTCAATTGGTTTATATCAGCATGTTTTGCTTTTGAATATGATGTCCTGCTTTTCTATCCTGAGATGGTTATTGTCAGAGGATTTGTTATTCGCTTCCGCATGTGTAATAAAATAAAAGGGTTGGCGACTCGTCCTGGGAAGTTGCAAAATTTTATCGACTATTGAGAGATGGGCACGCGCTTGAGGATCGGGACGTGACAATAGAGGTCCCATCCTTCTAGTGCTTGTTCACTAAGAGCGGCCTTCCACTCGCTAATGGTTCCATCATTGTATTGCTTCTTCCTTTCATGCTCAAGGAAGGCCTGTCTATACTTGCCGGTTTGGTGCCGAATTCGTAAGGTTCCACGTCATAGAAAATGGGCACGATCTTCTATCTCATGGTTTTCTTATACTTTACCATCTAGGCCAACTCCTTGAGACACCATTTGCTGGAGGCATATCCTTTTTAGAAGATGGGTACGGAAACTATTGATGTCTTGATTGCATGGAGAAGCTCTGGGCTAATCTCTTCCCCGACTTGCAACTCTTTGTCATCTTTGCATGCATGGATTCCCGAATCAATCAAGCTAACATAAAGGAAGCCAGTGAAACTTGCTTGAGTATTTGGTCCTCTAAAGCTCAAGAACACCATGTATTCGAATCTTGATGAAACTGCCATCTCCTCAATTTTTTTTTCAAGTGTGAATACAAGTAGCCAGATTTGCTATCCTATTGTTTGTAGCTGCATCGTTTATTTGTAGCGCCGTCTTCAGCGATGCCTACTCAAAGCCTTCTCTGGAAGAGATCCTTGAACAGAACAGCAGAAAAGACGATCGTCAGAGATGACTGATCAGAAAGATGAATTGGAGATGAAAATCGAAACAAAATCAAAAGGGAAGAAAAAGAATTCCGGGGGACGAGAATCTTTAATGGACAAAAACACGAGCGCAGCTGCCGCATCGAGGAAGTCGAAGAATGGCGCGGTCTCGTCGTGGCTGAACGTAGATTATATCCTCAGTTCTTCGTTCTCCGTCGTCGTTCGCTGGATCGAGCAATGGCAGGCCCTTCTCTCCCTCTTCTTCGCTATTAAGTGGGAGAGAGTCGTGAGTAGCAGAGTAAAAGAGAGCGAGGCAGCGCGAAAGAGGGAGAGCCGCGAGGGTTTGGAGAAGGAGAGGGAAGCAGGCGGCAGTACGGAAAAAGGGAGAATCCTAGGCAGTCCGGTTTTCGAACCCATAAAAAAACATATAAGGCAGTCCCGGTTCGGTCCTACGAACCGGCCACTCGGAACTGACAGCCGGATTAGAACCGGCCAATTCCCTTAGGAATTACCCAAAATCAATCAGTTTAGTTCCCAATTTGTCCAAGCTTAGTTCCCGGTCCAACTAGAGGCTGGTGCTCATCCCTAAAAGAAAACACTTGAACTTTATTTAACAATCGCTTTCTCATATCTAATAAGGATTAATACCACAAAAAACCCTACATTGACACATCCCAAATTAATTTTTCAATAACTAAAAACTAAAAACTTAGTAATTTGATAACAAAATTTGACAGAAACTAACAGAAGGTAAATTTATTATAAGTGAACTAAATTTGGATTTTTAATAGTTAAAAAATTTATTTGAATAAATTTGTCACAAGTATATTAATTTGGGATTTTTCACGATATTAATCATTCTAATAAAAGAAAAATGTCCATGAGCTAAGCTTTTCATTCTTTTGTCTAGAGCTTCAACAATGCTTTCTCTCTCGCTAGCTTCTTAATGATAAATTAACAAGTCATGTTCTAAGTTATTATCAAAATAATACTTTCAATATTTGATTTTCGCCATGATACTTTATTTCGCGGTGTTGAAGTGGGGGTGCTGGAGATACTTGTTAAAATGTCAAAGTGATTGTACTTATCACTTCAATTCTTTTCAACAATGACTTTAAATCTAGAGAAAAAGAATGAGGAAATTGAATAGTTTCATGTATGTTTGTGGTTATGATTACTAGATTATATAGCTTCTTTTTGCCATATTTACTCTATAAAAGTATCATATTTGAAATTCATCCATCTTTTGCCGTTCACTCGATGTTCTCCATTTTCAAGAAATAAACACATTTTAAGATTTGGAAACAAATGACTCTTCTCATATCTAAGTAGGCACAAAAAATGGTTCTTTCTAATTTTGACGTCATTGATGACGTTAGCCTCCTGCCGAGCGTGCTTGCGCGGGTGCCTGCACATGCAGCGTGTGGCCGACGATGCCGTGACTTGGGGTTGCGCATGAGGGCGCGTGTGGCGTCCCTCGCTAGTGCTCTACCCGCCATTTTTCTCGTCTCGATGAGATCTATCACCTATATGATCTAAACCAATTTTCACAAAAAAGAATTTGTTGAGACATGGCCAAACAGAACGGTCGGCTTCAACTTTTGGATGGGTTTTTCACATCAGTTCATATCGTCATTTCTATGGCAATTTCAGCTTGTTATAACATGTAGAAGATATGAAGTTCAATTCCAAATGATCTCCATATCAAACAGTGAGCAAAAACTTGATGGAAAAACAAGTTAGAGATCTTAAAATAGGCTATGATACCAATGTTTGATGAAAGTTGAGAAATAAATGGCTAACCTTTCGATGCACAACAAAAGCGATTACCCAGAAATACACCTTTTTTTTTTGGTGGTCGAACCTAGAAATACATGTTGAATCACTAATGTGCAATGGACAAATTTACGACTTTATAATGGTCTGAATACAATCACAAGGAAAATATTCTCATTCCTCAGCAATTATCTTATCAAAGTAGTAATGGAACCCTTTGTGTGTATTTTCTTAGATGGAGAGAGAGGGGAACGTTCGTTTTCTTCTGAACGTTCTTTTCTTTTTCTTGATTGCATAATGAGGAAGTTAGTCTAACTTCCCTTAACAGCCACTCGCACCTCTTCAAGGGATGCCTCTCAAATGCCCCCACCATAGGCGAACAGGTGCCTCTTGAACACACCCCATCATGGGCAAACCATTGCAATATAACATGTAGTATAGGACCAATTTCAACAATGTAGAATTTACCATCCATTTTACATATATACCATCCACAAAACAAATTTCCGTGTTTAGCGAATGGAATATTACAAACCTCCAAGAGCTTGTGAAAGAACGCGACACAAAGAGCGACAAACATGATATCGACAACATTAATTTTCTTCATTCTCTTTGTGCTATCTGTTTTTCATAATATAAGCTAAAGATTCTATGCGTAGGACTGGCTAGAACTCATATTGTCCTGTATTCCTGAGTCTTCAGTAAGGAGCTCTTTCAAAGACTTTAGCTCGTAAATCTCATTTGGCAAGTCACGAAGTCGAGGGCAAAAGCTGACATCTAAGAAAACCAAGCGATGTAACTGACCGATGGATTTATCGACATTGACCAAGCTTATACAGTCCCGTATGATCAGCCGTTCCAAATTTGCAAATCCTGAGAAGTTGGGAGTTTTAACCAATTGCCAGCAACCCGACACATCCAAAACTTTTAAGTTCTTTGCCATCTGCAACAACAAAAAGATAAAAGATTATGAAACGATCAAGTTTTGAATTTAACTTACAGACATTCCTAGCATATATGTCACACCTTTATATGGCTCCAACCATGCCAACGATGGCAAAAGGTGCTCCATGCTAGACTGAGAACGACTAGATTCCTCATGGATAATTTGGCTATTTCAAAGCCCATAGGAATATTTTCCCAAGTAAGCCATCGCAATTTCGGAAGTAGATGGGACCTTTTCCGGAAAAAGTTAGCCAGATAATGAAAATTCTCCCATAAAGTCTGTATTCCTGTAGCATACGTGATTCCAAAGTCTCTGTACAGATTTGAACAATACCTAAGCCGCTTCCCTAGAGGCCCGCCATCAACTACAAGGATCCTTAGATTTATAAGTCTCATAAAGTCCTCATCTGCAAAACGGTGTTCTTTTGGATGACGAAACAGGAGACGGAGAGCTTCAACTTTTTCCTTTTCCTGCCAAAAAGGAAACGCATTATTGACCTCTTGTGTTTTAGGCCATTATAAAAGAGGAAGTAGCCAAATTGCAGTGGTATTGGCAGGAAGCTTTTACCTGGTTTGTCATCAGCACATCCAATGCTTGATCAGCGTACCACACTCTAGTCTGCTTCTCTGTTACCATATTACTATCTTGGCGGATGATTTCTCGCCCCATGTCCCTTAAAAGATCATGCATCCACAATTTATTATTTTTGTCGATCTTTATCAAGGACATATGCTGCAGAACTTCCAAAGCTTCTTCTGGAAAAAATTCAGTCTCATCCCACATGTGTATTGCAATTTCTTTGTCATATCCAATTAAAAAACAAGCTATATCAAGAAAGATGTGCTTTTGCCGATCATCTAATGCCTCATAACTTATCTTGAGCTTATTGTTGACTTCCTCATGAGGAACTTTTTCCAACTTTTTCAATATGACATCCCACATTTCTTTCCTGCTGCATGATAAAAGCGAACCTATAACCTCGAGAGCTAGAGGAAGACCCCCAGCAATGCCTACAGCCTTTTTGGAGTGGGCAAGATAATCATCCAAAGGACGATCCCTTCCAAAGGCATGTTTACTGAAAAGTTGAAGAGATTTGTTGGAATCCATGCATTTCAATTCATAGGTCCAATCACTTGAGGAACATTGAGAACCTCTTTGTTTCTACTAGTGATGATAAGCTTACTTCCTTCACCGAACCAATTGCACTTGCCTATAAGTGCATTCAATTGATTCCTTCTATCAACATCATCAAGGAGAAGGAGAAGCCTTTTACCACATAGCCTATCTTTACTCATCTCAATCCCTTCGTATGTGTCGCTTATGCTTATATCTTTCCATTCCTTTTTGAGAATGTTAGAGATCAACTGATTCTGCAAGTACTCAACACCCTTTGCCTTTGAAGTTTCTCGAATGTTTGGAAGGAAACAATGGTGCTCAAAATAAGGCAAAAGTTGGTTGTAAGATGATTTTGGCAAGAGTTGTCTTTCCAGCACCACCCATTCCATGAATACCAACAATTTGTGTTTCATGTGTCTGAGGACCAATTATTCTCATGATTTCACTCACATGATTGTCGACTTCAACCAAGCAATCGGGTAATGCCAAAATACCCTTTTTCAACTCGCTGAAAACCTTCTTGACGATTGTTTTCACAAAGCCACCTTCGTACCTGATATTTTTGGAGTTAAAAACACACGGAATTAGAAACTTGGGTTGAACAACAAATGGTCAGGCCAATCCAAATTAGAAAATTTAACATCCCATTTAGACTGATTCCTTACTGAATCACATGAACTAAATGACGTTATTTGAAAAGAAACAGATGAAAATGGACTTATAATATATAGTTGAGCTTAGAAAAAAAAATCAAATTCCGGCGAACCATGCCACTTTTTGACATGATTTCTGAATGATTACTAATTTTTCTAGAAATACATTCAACTTCAATACTAGAAATAACACAAATTCAGCAAGGTCTCAATCAGAACTAATTTACATTCTAAGGATACAAGCTATTGATGTAGCTCTAATCTAAGAAATAATCACCTCTTGGGCATGCTATAGAGTTCCCATCCCTTTAGTGCTCCAACTTCACTAAGAGCGGCCTTCCACTCGCTAATAGTTCCATCATCATATTGCTCCTTGCTTTCGTGCTCAAGGAAGGCCTGTCCATACCCACCAGTTTGGTGCCGAACTTCGGAAGGTTCCACGTCATAGAAAATGGGCATGATCTTTTGTCCCATGGTTTTCTTGCACTTCACCATCTGGACCAACTCCTTGAGGCACCATTTGCTGGAGGCATATCGCTTTGAGAAGATGGGAATAGAGATTCTTGAATGTTTGATTGCATGGAGAAGCTCGGGGCCAATCTCTTCCCCAACCCGTACCTCTTCGTCATCTCTATACGCACGAATTCCTACATCAATCAGGCTGATATAAAGGAAGTCAGTAATACCTGCTCGGGTATCTGGTCCTCTAAAACTCAAAAACACTTCGTAATCAAATCCTGATGAAACCGCCATCTCCTAAATCTTTTTCAAGTCTACATACAAGCAGCCGGATCTGCTTATTCCATTGTTTGCAGCTGCATTGTTTATGTGTAGCCCCGTCTGATGACTCCTCAAAGTCTTCTCTAGAAGAGATCCTTGAGCAGAACAGCAAGAAAGACAATCGTCGGGTTGAATGAATAAATGGATAGAGTCCTATGACCTCAATTAATTAAAAAGAAAGAAAAAGTAACGAGCTTCTGTTCATAATTTCTTAATTTGATTGATTACCCAATCTAGTCAGAAGCTCCGAGATGACTAAACATGCCACGCGAGAGCCACAGAGGGGTATGCTAGCTTGCTAGACACGGTGTTTCGATATGATATCGCTACATATTTTGACTAGGTCAAAGGAAAAAAATACGCGCTCTCTCCATTCTTTTTCAATATACAGCCAAACAATGATGCGCGGTTTTGTGTTTTCCAGCATATAATGCATGATCTAAAGTTCATGAGCAATTTCATGGTAGTTGAGAGTCCCCCTCCATCTGCAGGGAAAATGAGGAAAAGACCACCAAAAGTGAAGACAGCTGTTGCCCGCAAAGGGAAGATGGCACCTTTCGCTCTCCTTTCCCAGTCGTCGTCTCGGTTTCTTCCCCCACTCACCATGTCAGATTCGCCATCACCGCTCTTTCAACAACAATATGATTCAGGTCTCAGTCATGCATATCCCATAATTCATGTCCACATATCATCATCAAACAATATAACATATGAATGATAACTTTTCATATCCTTATAAGTTCCTCGTAAAATATTATTGAATTCACCGATGAGTTACTATTTGCACCGCTGATATTTAATCATGACTAGTGAATTTATGAAAAACATAATAAGCTAGTATTACATAGATGGGGTGTCCTTCGTGAATTACCACCGGTAGCCTAATCAGTAGCATACCGATTGGACGAATTTCAACGATGTAGAATTTACCATCAATGTTACCTATCTACCATCCACGAAATAAAGTTCGGTGCTCAGCGAGCAGAAATGTACAAAGGCCCCAGAAACTGTGAAAGAACGCAACCCAGAGCGACAAACATTTTACAACAACATTGATTTTCTCCTTTCTCCCGGCGCCATCTGTTTTTCATGGTAGGGGCTAAAACTCAGTGCGCTGTATTTGTGAGCCCTTGATGCGGAGCTCTTTCAAAGAGTTTAGCTCCCGAATTTCATTTGGCAGCTCACGAAGTTTCCAGCAGTCGCAGACATATATTAAAGCACTTTAACTGACTAATGGATTTATGGACACTTAGTTTATATTGTACTGCAAGATCAGCTGTTCTAAATTTGTTAAAGTCCTGAGAAGTCGGGAGTTTTAACCAAGCGCCGGCTATTCAATATAATCGGAACTTTTAAGCTCTTCGCCATCTGCAACAATAGAAAGATAAAAAATCATTAAACGATCAAGTTGTGGATTTAACAGATAGACGTTCCTAGCATATATGTCACACCTTTATATGGCTCCAACCGTCCCAATGATGGGTGAAGTTGCTGCTTGATAGAACGAGAATTACTAGATTTTTAATGGATAGTTTGGCTACATCAAAGTCTAGAGGAATATTCTGCCAAGAAAACATTCGAAATTTCGGGAGTAGATGTCACTTCTTCCGGAAAAAGTTGGTCGGAAGATGAAAATCCTGCCGTAATTTCCTCATTACTGATCCAAACACCATTTCACGGCCTTTTTTTTTCTGATTTCCAATGTCACCAATAACTGTAAGGAGCCTTAGATTTGGAAGTCTCATGAAATCCTCATCTGCAAAACGGTGTTCTGCCTTATGGCGAAACTGGAAACTGAGAGCTTCAACTTTTTCCTTCTCCTGCCAAAATGGAAACACATTATTAACCCTTCATGTTTTGTGTCATCCTAAAAGAGAAAGTAGCCAAATTCCAGTGGTAGCAGGGAGCTTTCACCTGGTTTGTCATCAGCAAATCTAACGCTTCATCAGCATCCCACACCTAGTCTGCTTCTCTGTTACCATATCACTATCTTGGCCGATGATTTCTCACCCTATGTCCCTTATCACATCATGCATCCAGAGCTTATTATTTTGTCAATCTTTATCAAGGACATATGCTGCAAAACTTCCAATGCTTCTTCTGGAAAAATTCAGTCTCATCCCACATGTGGATTCCAAATTCTTTTTTACATCCAATGAAAAAACAAGCTATATCAAGAAATACGTGCTTTTGTTGATCATCCAACGCCTCGTAACTTATCTTCAGCTTACTGCTAACTTCCTTATGAGGAATTTTTTCCAACTTGTTCAATATGGCATCCCGCTTTTTTTTTATTGTTGTACAATAAAGGCAAACCTATAACTTCGAGAGTTAGAGGAAGACCTCCAGCAATGCCTACCACCTTTCTGAAGTGGGCGAGATAATCATCCAAAGGACAATCTCTTCTGAATGCATGTTTGCTGAAAAGTTGAAGAGATTTGTCAAAATCCATACAGTTAAGTTTATAGCTCCAATCCACTTTAGGAACGTTGAGAACCTCTTTGTTTCTACTAGTGATGATAAGCATGCTTCCTTCACCGAACCACTCGTGCTTGCCCATAAGTGCATTCAATTGATTCTTTTGATCAACATCATCAAGGAGAAGGAGAAGCCTTTTGCCACACAACATTTTTTTAATCATTTCAATCCCTTTGTCTGTGTTGCTTACACTTTTATGTTTACAATTCCCTTTGAGGATGTTGGAGATTAGCTGATTCTGCAAGTGCTCAACACCCTTTACCTTCGAAGTTTCTCGAATGTTAGAAAAGAAACAATGATACTCAAAATCATGTAAAAGTTGATTGTAGATGATTTTGGCAAGAGTGGTCTTTCCAACGCCACCCATTCCATAAGTATCAACAACCCAAGTTTCACATGTCTAAGGACCAATCATTCTCATGATTTCACTCACGTGATTGTCGACCTCCACCAAGCAATTCGATAATGCCAAACAACCCTTTTTCAACTCAATGAAAACGTTCTTGATGACTGTTTTCACTAAGTCACCTTCGTGCCTAATATTTTGCGAGTTGAGATGCATGGAATTAGGAAATTGGGTTGCACAACAAATGGTCAGGTCAAATCAAATTAGAAAATCTAACACCTTGTTTGGATAGATTCCTCATTAGAATTATATGAACTGTATAATGTTATTCAAAAAGAGAAGGATGAAAATGGACTCATAACATATGGTTAAGCTTATAAAAAGTAGAATTCTGGCCAACCATCCCGATTTTTGGGTATGATTTCTGAATGATTTTTTATTTTTCCAGGAAAACATTCAACTTCAATACTCAAAATAACAAAAATTCAGCTAGGAGTCAATCAGAACTCAGTTGCTTTCTAAGTATACAAGCTATTGCTGTAGGCTCAATCTAAGAAATAATCACCTATTGGGCATGCTACAGAGGTCCCATCTCTTTAGTGCTCCGACTTCACTAAGAGCAGCCTTCTGCTCGCTAATAGTTCCATCATCGTATTGCTTCTTGCTTTTGTGCTTAAGGAAGGCCTGTCTATACCCGCCAGTCCAGTGCTGAACTTCATAAGGTTCCACATCATAGAAAATGGGCATGATCTTCTGTCCCATAATTTTCTTGCACTCCACCATCCGGGCCAACTCCTTGAGACACCATTCCTTTTGAAAAGATGGGAATGGAGATTCTTGACTGCTTGATTGCATGGAGAAGCTCCAGGCCAATCTCTTCCCCAACCCACAACTCTTCGTCATCTTTGTATGCACAGATTCCCGCATCAATCAGCCTAACATAAAGGAAGTCGGTGAAACCTGCTCGAGTATTTGGTCCTTTAAAGCTCAAGAACAACTCGTAGTCAAATCCCGATTAAACCGCTATCTCCTCAATTTCTTTCAAGTGTATATACAAGCAGCCGGGCCCGCTATTCCATTGTTCGCAGCTGCATCATTTATGGGTAGTGCCAATCTAGTGATACCTACTCAAAGCCTTCTCCCGAAGAGATCTTTGAACAAAACAGAGAAAAGACAATCGAATCGGAACGATGAATTGGAGATCAAAATCGAAACAAAATCAAAAGGGAAGAAATAGAACTTTGGGGGATAAGAATCTTTAATGGAGAAAAAACGAGCGCAGCTGCCTCGCCGAGGAATCCCAAGTACGGTGCGGTCTCATTGCGGCTGAACGTAGATGACATCCTCAGCTCTCCGTCGCTGTTCGCTGGATTGGGCGATGGTAAGTCCTACTTGTTCTCCTTCTTCGCTTTGAGTGGTAGAGAGTCGTGGGTGACGGAGTAAAAGAGAGTGAGGCAACGAGAACGAGGGAGAGTTGCGAGGGCGTGGAGAAAGAGTGAGAAGGTGGCAGCTGCAGGAAAAAAAGAGAATTCTAGGCCGTTCCAGTTTTTGAACCAATAAAAAAAAAAGAGTGAGAAGGAGTGGCAGCAGCACGGGAAAAAACGAAGAAGCAAGGCTGTCCCGATTTTCGAACCAATAAAAAATGAGGCAGTCCCAAATTGGTCCTAGGAACGGGGGCCACTTGGGCTCCGTTTGGTAAAAATAATTTCTGTTCCTCGGAGCAATTATTTTAGGGGTGTGCAACCGGACTAGGAATACTCAGAAACCGGACCGGTCCACCCGGAAAATAGGGTTGGGAACCGGTTTCCAAAATATAGAGCCAATTTAAACCGGTTTGGGAACCGGTTTTGAGTGATTATCCACCCGGAACCAATTCCCGAATCGGTTTTGGAACCGGTTTTGTAAGTAGAAGTCCAAAACCCCATTTTTTCCCTGAATTCTATTCTTGCTCCCGCAATCACACGATATTTTTCCTCTTAGCTCTCTCAAACACGCAGGCACTCCTCTTTCGTCGTTTCTCTTCCTCATTTGCTTCCCTCCCTCATTGGCTCCCTCTCGCACTATTCGACAGACGAACAATTCTTATATACCACATGGATTGGCTCGCCTAATTTCTCTTTTGTAAGAGGAGTTATGCTTGCATAAATGAGTAGCTTCATGTAGTAGTTGTGGGAATAAAACTAATATTAGACCCATGTTTGTTACTAATTCTTTGCCTTATGATTTTATTTATTATAATTAACCATGTGGATCCTTAATTTTTCGTTTAGTTTAAAAATTCATGTATTTATTTATTACAAGTGCTTAATGTTTCAATACAAAAATTTTACCAAACACGTTTCTATTCCGTGGCCAGCGACGGACCACAAAGGAGGAAGAAGGATAGAAAAGAAAAAAGAAAAAAGGAAAAAAGGAAAAATATAATAAAAATATTAAAAAATTAAAAGAAATAACAAAATTATACAATTCTATCAAACGCATTTTTATCCCGGAAATATAAATTTTGTATAGTTACCAAGCGTGTTCTTATACTCAAAAATTGTTCCTAGGAACAGAAACAAAAAAAAAAAATCATTTCTGATAAAAAATTGTTCCCAAGAACAGAATCGTTACCAAACACGCCCTTGGTACCCAAAGTTAGATCTAACCTGGCCGATTCCCACAAGAATCACCCAAAATCATTCCGTTTAGTCTAGTTCTTAGTCTTCAATGAAAAAAATAATAATATAGTTCCTGGCCAAATCCGAGATCGGTGCTCATCCCTAAAAGAAAGCACTTGAACTTTACTTAACAATTTGTTTTCTCATTTCTATCAAGGCCAATATCAAAAAAAAATCCTAAATCGGTACACCAACGACAGATTTAGCAAAAACAAATTTTCAAATAGTAAAAATCTTAAACTGGTATATTAGTGACAAATTTGTCATCCATTAGATTTTGTTAAATATAATTAATAGCACAGAAAATCACTAACTAGCACACTTGTGACAAATGGAAAATAAACCCTATACTAGAATACCTATTAATTGTTATTTGTCATCCAACTCAACAATTTGATAGTAAAATTTAATAAAAACTAACGAAGGATAAATTTATTACAAGTGAACCGGTTCTGCATTTTTTATAGTCAAAAAATTAGTCTGTGGTAAATTTATCACATGTGTATCAGTCTAAAGTCTTTTGTAATATTAACCTAATAAAAGGAAAACCTTTCCATTAGCTAAGTTTTTCGTTCTTTTGTCTAGACCTTTGGAAGCTCTCCCTAGTTAGCTTCTAGAATTCATTTTATCTGTTTCTTAATGATAAATTAACAAGTCATGTTCTCATTTATTATCAAAATAATACTTCAATATGTGATTTACCCCATAAAACTTTATTTCGTGGCGATGAAGTGGAGAGTGCTGGAGATACCTGTTAAAATGTCAAAGTGATTGTACTTATCACTTCAATTCTTTTCAGCACTGACTTTAAATCTAGAGAAAAAGAAAGAGCAAATTGAATACTTTCATGTATGTTTGTGGCTATGATTACTAGATTATATAGCAATTGATAAAACTAGAAGAGCAATTAACAAGTTTACAAACTATTGTTTAGAAAAGTACTAGCATTATTTAATTCTTTTAAATTACCAACTATTCCAAAAATTTGAGAAGAATAGTGGAAGTGCCAAAAACCGTGTATGGTGCTCATTTTAGTACCAAAAGTTTTTTCCGAATCACTTAAGTGCCATTTAAAAAAAAAAAAAACAGCCACTTCAATGCTAACTCAATTTAAATCGCTGTAAATCTGATGTGGCTATATTTTCTTAATTTCTCAATCTCATGTGACTCGTCCACATGCCCAATCAGCACATAACCCCTAAATGACATCATCTAAAAGCTGAAATTAGTAATTGTTTGAGTGTCAAATTTTTTTTAAAGCGATTACTTCAATGCCAATCGCTGTTAAAAAATAACCATTTTAGTGCCTAGCACACGCTAGCACAAACATGTGTTGGTGCAGTTTTGTGCTTGCATCAGCTGCACAAACACGTGCTGGTGCAAGCACAAACTAGTAGCATCAACTAGCTGCACCTCCTTGTGTAGCTCAACCAAGAAGCGCAACTGAGAACCCTCCTCGACAAGGTAATTTCATTCCTCTCTTTCTTGCTGTTCTGAATAAGTGTAAGACCAATTTTCCTCAACAAAAACCATGCGTAAATTACTAAAAATTTGAGTTATTAGTTGATGATTGGTGACAACATTAACAATTTCGATTTCATGAATAGATCTAGTAATCTCTTTGCATGTAGGCTGTTTATTGAAATGTCTCCATGAAGTTGTGAAGCGTACTTGAGAGAGTTGCTTAAATATGTTGGCTAAAGTGTTCACCTTACCGTCGCCAAGCACCGCTCCCACAGACTGCAACATGGTAATAGCAAACTTGAATCATCAACAGATACTAAATCATGGCCGGTTTTCACGCCGGCAATAGCTAAAATTTGCAGACTTTGCTTTGTTCATAAGCGGCAAAAACAGAGTCCGAAGAATTTGCCTTAATGAGGAATCAATCTAATTGTTGACACCTGATCGACCAACACTGAGCGCCATATTTGCCTGTCTTAACAGTTTCAGGGGTTCAATGTAAAGTCAAATTCGAACCCCATGAGAACAGGCAAAAGCAAAAGGCAAAATTCAACGCAAGGATACACTTGCAACCGTTTACAAACTTCCAAATGATCCTCTTTATACTACTATATTTGTTTGGTTAAAATTCTCTCACCTATTTCATTTCCTCCTTAGCATACTTAAAGTGTGGAACAAAATAAATGACTGCTTGATAGCTTCCCAGAAGAATCTTCAAATGCCATTAAAGGTGATTCGCTGAACTCATGAAATAGAAAGTATCATAAGGAAAGTGAAATCTATGTTGGATATGCAACTCAATTGCCAGAGGAAGCTGTTAAACTAACATGCTATCGTATTGCAAGGCAAAATATCACGTCACGTACACTATTTCTGCAGCACGTAGAGCCCTCACTGCATCAGAAGTACCCATTTGAAAGACTACCCGATCCTCATTCTTGCTTGCAGGTTCTAAAAACAACATTTTCTGTTCCTTTCTCCACAAAATCTGCAGAACCAATGCGCTCTGATGAAAGAGGGAAAATAAAACTTCAGAGAAGAGAAACTTTCTTCACAAGATTTCTGATGCGGCCAACAAAACCATGCAAGATGATATTTGTTCAGATATTGACGTTCCTTCGAAGTTTTGGTGTAAGATGGACTTCACAAATCAAATAAGAGGCCTAAGGGATTAGGATTCGTCTCATACATACATTAGCAGTCCTATATCTTTTAGCATTTAATTCTCATTAGAATTTAATTAAGTTTCCTATATAACTGGATGTTTCTTACTAGGATTTTATTCTTATTAAGCAGCTGGATGTTCATTTAGGACTCACATCATGGCCCTGCCTGCCCTCGACAATTCTCTAGTTCTCTGCGCTTCTTCTTTTTTCTCTACCTTTGGTTTCATTTTAAAGTTGCTCCGCCATAAGTGCTTGAAATGCCAAATACCAAACAACATTTGCTTCCAATATAAACACTTCAGTCAAGGCAAAGTCCCAAAGTCAAGGCATTTTCAAAGTCAACCTATGCCTTTCCATTTATGTAAGGAAAGCGAGAAAACTAAGATTAAGACCGAAATGAACAATTGGCTTAGCTAAAATCTTGCCAATGTGTCACTGTCATCTCCAAGGCCAAGCGTATATCATCTTGGAGCACAAGTGAATGTCAGTGAACTTGAGCAATATACAATGACTTTTGCAATTGTTGTCCATATTTCAACACAAAGCATCAAGTACTTATTTGCTAAGGTACTTAAATAGAAGAGCTCATGTGAAAGTGCTTTAGCTTGCAAACATTGATCAGCAGAGTAGAAAGTTGCTTCTTAGTAAAACTCGAGGATTCCAGATATCAATGTTTGAAATTTTATTGATTGACCACCATCCATAAGATAAAAACTGCTACTGGTCCAGTAAATGTTTGAAGCTGAAAAGAATATTAATGTGATGCAAAGAAACATATAATTATTCTCTATTTGAGCATCTACCTGCAAGTTTTACAATTTATATTTGTATCCTTAATTTTCACCAGAATAATATTGGAAAAATGCACACGAGGGAAGTGAAAATCCCATAGCCTCTCTCCTTGTTTGAAAGAATGCAGATCGAGGGAAAAGAAAATGGGAGAAATTTATATGCCCTTATCTGGAATGGAGAGGACGATGGAATGGATGCGAAAAGTGTAAAGTAATGGGTCTTGGAATTCCCCCTTCAGAATATCACCCTCTTTCTCAAAAATCACAGCGAGAAATGATCAAACTTGCCTGCTCATGTAAAGGCAGCTTTTTGCCAAGATTGAAAGTTTCTTAGCTTTAGCTAGCAAACCCACTTTCAAATTTTAACAGCAATTTCTAGACTAGTAAGTACCCCGGGCCAACAGCAACTCGAAAGCAGTTGGTTGCAAGTGTTAAAGAAACAAAAGCATCAGCATCTGGAAAAAAAAACCTGCCCAACATATCTGCTACCACATAGCTTATTTAACTAAAAAACCAAATCAAACTCACGTCAGATTCTCCTGTTCACACCGTGTGCACGGAATCAAACCACAGTCTATTCACGCAACACATCGACGGCATACTTCTACCAGATTTTCCTTCCAACGCGGGTGCACACCGTACCGCTCATTCTCCGCTCGCGTTTGAGAAACTTATGGTCGATAATTTTCCTCCCCGTACATTATATCCGCACCATACTGAGCAGCAAACAACCAGAGAGGCAGCGTCCCCTGCAAATTTTCGAAATTCGTTACCCAAATTCATTCCGAAATAAATCGAAGCACGAGGATGTGCGACGATCAGAAGGGTTTTAAGGAGGTTTTCTGAACTCACGACTCGAACCATGGGAGCGAGAGCATGCTCGTTCTCGTACTCCCGACTAGTTCCTTACTCCTGGAAGTCACGACCGTGCCGTCGTCTTCGATGACGCATGCGATGCCAATGGCTTTGTAAACCGTATCGTAGCGGCGAGCGAACCGCTTTTGATGGCGCCGCCGCCGGACGGGCCTCGCCGTAGCCGCCGGCTGGCGTCGCCGAGCGCGTGGAGGAGCAGAGCGCACGGAGGACCAAGAGGCGAGGAGACCCAGAAAAGAGCAAAAATCCGCATTCTGACTAAAGTTCTTTTTCTTTTTAATTCACCGAAATTCTCATCTCCCTTTGATTTATTATTTATTATGATAACAAGGTGTTGACACCCAAATTTATCTCCGAAAACGCATGCTGGTCAAGAGAAATTTTTTAATGAAACGCCCTGTTTTAATTCGCAAAATCAGTGGAAAGCAATTTTCGTGAAGGCTACTTAAACTAAACCTCAATAGGACTCTAGGAGGTAAACTCAAAGTCGATGACCAGGAAATTAATTACCACGCGTCAGACTCTAAGGGTGGTGTGCTGAATTTGAAGATATTAGCATTAGAATCCAAATGAAAATAATTGCTTCGAGAAATGGGTGTAGAAATAGGAAACGGTTATTTGCTTGAAGGGTAAGCTGCACGAGCACCATCATTGGGTCAATGAGCAGTTGCTATAAATACCAACGTTTCTCCATTAAAAGACCCCCCGCGCAACAACACAACAGCCGTCTTTATATTATCTTTACTTTATTGCATTTTAGCTGTAGCTTTCAAGATTCCTGTCATCGATTAGATTCCAATGTGTATCTCTATTTGGTCCAGCATCGTTGATTAAATTCCAATGTTGTTCCACAAGGCTCAGCGTCATTGATTAGATTCCGATGTTGTGCTTTATATCTAGGAGTATTGCTATTGTTTAGGTTCCAACTTTACGTCTAAAGCAAGCTTGTGTCGTTGATTAAATTCCGTCATAGTTTGAGTCAGGAGCATAGGCTACCTAGTTATTAGTATTCAGATTACGTCATTGATTAAATTCTTGCGTAATTTGTACTCGGAAGCTGTTTATTTTCAAGTCATTTGATCATAAGTTGTTAGCGCTGTATATCCAAAAAGGTTATGATTGCTTGAGGCAAGCTTTACTGAGGAAAATCCTCGTTCGACAGATATCTCCGTTTATTTCGTTTATGGGACTGCCACTTCCGCCTCGACTTCCCTGGTGCAAGGTATTTGGAACGGTGAAATTACCAAAGAGCTTGGGCCAAGCTCATGCATCGCAGTTGTCCCCGATATTAGCAAGGATAAATACGATTATGCAAATGAGCATAATGACGACTATTATACACATCATTTGTCATGTTCACCATCATCCTTATTATTATTTTTTTCACATTCGAAAATTTTCCTAACATATTATTTCAATGCATAATGAGCCCAATTCATGCATATAAAACATAGGATATCATACAATTTTCATACGGTAGACCCTATGCCTTCTTAAATCTCATACTACTCGCATAGGGGAAGTGTTTCATTGACGATTAGGTAATGTCTTACATGCTCTCAACATGGCATAATATACGTGCAAGCCCATGAAGCGAACAACAGTCATGCATATCTCATGGTTCATGTCCATATATTATCATCAAAAAATATAATATATGAATGATAATTTTTCATATCCCTATAAGTTCATCTTAGAATATTATTAATTTCACTGGTGAGTTACTATTTTACAAATCTTGAACAGTGGATTTATGAAAAACTTAATGAGTTACTATTACATAGATGGTTGTCAACCCCTAACATCCTTCGTGAATTACCACTAGTAGCCTAATCGGTAATATACCAATGGGACGAATTTGAATGATGTAGAATTCACCATCAATGTTACATATCTTCCATCCACAAAACGAATTTCCGTGTTCAGCAAGCGGGATTTTACAAGAGTCCCAGAAACGGTGAAAGAAGGCAAGACAAAGAGCGACAAACATCCTACAACAGCATTAATTTTTCTCCGTTCTCTTTGCGCTATATGTTGTTCATAATATAAGCTAAAGATGCTGTCCATAGGACGGGCTAGCACTCATTTTGTCTTGTATTCCTGAGCCTTCAGTAAGGAGCTCTTTCAAAGACTTCAGCTCGTGAATCTCATTTGGCAAGTCAAAAAGTCGACTGCATTTCCTGACATCTAATAAAACCAAGCGCTGTAACTGACCGATGGATTTATCGACACTGACCAACTTTACACATAACCGCATGATCAATCGTTCTAAATTTGCGAGTCCTGAGAAGTCGGGAGTTGTAACCAAGCAACAGCATAATGATAAATCCAGAACTTTTAAGCTCCTTGCCGTCTGCAACAACAAAAAGATAAAAAAATCATGAAACGATCAAGTTCTGAATTTAACAGATAGACATTCCTAGCATATATGTCACACCTTTATATGGCTCCAACCGTCCCAACGATGGGTGATGCGGCTCCATGACAGATTGAGAACGACTAGATTCTTCATGGATAGTTTGGCTATGTCAAAGTCTAGAGGAATATGATTCCAAGTAAGCCATCGCAATTTCGGAAGTAGATGCGATTTCTTCCGGAAAAATTTGGTCGGAAGATGAAAATTCCGCTGTAATTTCCTCAAGACATCAAACACGATTTCGAGGCCTTTTTTCCGAAATCTAAGTAAGCATCTCAGGTCAATCTTGTCATTAACTACAAAGAACCTTAGATTTGGAAATACCACGAAGTCCCAATCTGGAACATGGGATTCTTTCCCATTGCGATACGGGAGACAGAGAGCTTCAACTTTTTGCAGTTCCTGCCAAAGAGGAAACACATTGTTAACCCCTCATGTTTCGTGTCATCCTAAAAGAGAAAAGTAGCCAAATTCCAAAGGTAGCAGGGAGCTTTTACCTGGTCCGTCGTCACGAAATGTGACAATGCATAAATATCCCTCACCCTAGTCAACTTCTGTCGGTAGATGATTTCTCGCCCCATATCCCTTATTAGATCATGCATCCATAAGTTATTATTTTTTTCGATCTTTATCAGGGACATATGCTCCAGAACTTCCAAAGCTTCTTCAGGAAAAAATTCGTTCTCATCCCACATATGGATTGCAATGTCTTTGTTATATCCAATGAAAAAACAAGCTATATCGAGAAAGACGTGCTTTTGCCAATCATCCAATGTCTCGTAACTTATCATTAGCTTACGGCTAACTTCCCCAGGAGGAACTTTTTCCAACTTTTTCAGTATGGCATCCCAGCTTTTTTTACTCTTGCCAGATAAAAGTGAACCAATAACCTCTAGAGCTAAAGGAAGACCTCCAGCAATGGCTACTACCTTTTTGGAATGGTCAAGATAATCATCCAAAGGACAATCTCTTCTGAAGGCATGTATGCTGAAAAGTTGAAGAGATTTGTTGAAATCCATGCAATTAAGTTCATAGGTCCAATCCACTTGAGGAACGTTGAGAACCTCTTTGTTTCTACTAGTGATGATAACCTTACTTCCTTCCCTGAACCAATCACGCTTGCCCATAAGTGCGTTCAGTTGATCCTTTTTGTCAACATCATCAAGGAAAAGGAGAACCCTTTTACCACACAGCCTTTCTTTAATCATCTTAATCCCTTCGTCTATGTGGCATATGCTCACATCTTTCCGTTCCCTTTTGAGGATGTTGAAGATCAATTGCTCCTGCAAGCACACAAGACCCGCTGCTGTCTTCGAAGTTTCTCCGATGTCAAACAAGAAACAACAATGCTCAAAATCAGGTGAAAGTTGATTGTAGATGATTTTCGCAAGAGTGGTCTTTCCAGCACCACCCATTCCATTAATACCAACAATTCGTGTTTCATGTGTTTGAGGGCCAATCATCCTCATGATTTCACTCACATGATTGTCGACTTCAACCAAGCAATCCGGTAATGCCAAGTAACCCTTTTTCAACTCCCTGAAAACCTCCTTGACGACTGTTTTCACGAAGTCACCTTCGCGCCTGATATTTTTGGAGTTAAAACACATGGAATTAGAAAATTGGGTTTGAACAACAACTAGTCAGGCCAAACCAAATTAGAAAATCTAACACCGCGTTTGGATAGACTCCTTATTGAAATTATATGAACTAAATAATGTCATTCGAAAAGAGAAAGATGAAAATGGACTTATAACATATAGTTAAGCTTGGAAAAAATCAAGTTCCGGCCAATCATGTCTCTTTTTTGGCATAATTTTTGAATAATTACTAATCTTTCTAGAAACACATTCAGCTTCAATACGAGAAATAACACAACTTCAGCAAGGTCTCAATCACAACTAATTTGCATTCTAAAGATAGAAGTTATTGCAGTAAACTTAATCTTAGAAATAATCACCTGTTCGGCATGCTTTGTAGGTCCCATCCCTTTAGTGCTCCGACTTCACTAAGAGCGGCCTTCCACTCGCTAATAGTTCCATCATCGTATTGCTTCTTGCTTTCGTGCTCAATGAAGGCCTGTCCATACCCGCCGGTCTGGTGCCGAACTTCATAAGGTTCCACGTCGTAGAAAATGGGCATGATCTTCTGTCCCATGATTTTCTTGCACTTCACCATCTGGACCAACTCCTTGAGACACCATTTGCTGGAGGCATATCCTTTTGAGAAGATGGGAATGGAGATTCTTGACTGCTTGATTGCACGGAGAAGCTCTGGGCCAATCTCTTCCCCGACCTGCAGCTCTTCGTCATCTCTGTAGGCACGGATTCCTGCATCGTTCAGACTGATATAAAGAAAGTCGGTGAAACCTGCTCGAGTATCTGGTCCTCTAAAGCTCAAGAACACCTCGTAGTCAACTCCCGATGAAACCACCATCTCCTCAATTTCTTTAGAG
The DNA here is from genome assembly GCA_014182565.1 of Eucalyptus marginata. Lineage (NCBI taxonomy): Eukaryota > Viridiplantae > Streptophyta > Magnoliopsida > Myrtales > Myrtaceae > Eucalyptus > Eucalyptus marginata. Next base: position 23,663,696 of record CM024592.1, on the reverse strand, counting down.
TGCATATAAGCAGCCGAGTCAGCTATTCCATTATTCGCAGCTGCATCGTTTATTTGTAGCTCCATGTTCAGCGATGCCTACTCAAAGTCTTTCTGGAAGAGAACAGCTCCTTGAACAGAACAGCAGAAAAGACGATCGTCAGAGATGACTAATCAGAACGATGAATCGGAAGGAAGAAGTAGAATTCTGGGCGACAAGAATCTTTAATGGAGAAAAACACGAGCACAGCTGCCGCACCGAGGAAGCCCAAGAACGGTGGGGTCTTGTCGCGTCCGAACGTAGATGATATCCTCAGTTCTTCGTTCTCCGTCGTTGTTCGCTGGGTCGGGCGATGGCAAGTCCTTATACTCCTTCGTAGAGTGAGGCAGCGAGAAAGAGGGAGAGCCGCGAGGGTGAGGATAAGGAGGGAGAAGGAGGCGGCAACACGGAAAAAGGACAGGATCCTAGGCAGTCCCAGTCTTCGGACCCCCCCAAAAAAAAAATGATAATCAGGCACAGAAGGGTACGATAGCTTGCGAGACACGGTGTTTGGACATGATATCGCTACGTACTTTGACTGGGTCAAAGTAAAATAAAAAATGTAATCCTCTTCCAATGTATTGACAAACGATAGCTCGTCGTTTTGTGGTTTTTAGCATTGAATGCATGGTACAAATTCCACAAGTAACTTCGTGGATGCTTTCCATATTACATTTTTCTTTTGATAATCGAATCGCAAAAGTTGAGAGGCCCCTCTCTCCAGAGAAAAAATGGATACAAAAAATCATCTTTCCTTATAGCGGATCACATGCCAATATTTTCAAGCATCTCAATAATAAAGATGTCCACATGGATAGTACAAGGTCTATCAGTAATTTCATGGATGCTTCCGATATTACTTTTTTCTTTTGATAATTGAATCATGGTGGTTGAGAGTCCCCTCTTTACAGAGAAAAAATGAATACAAAAAAACTAGCGTCCCTTATAATGGATCCATTTAAATTAGGACCTTTTTTTTAAAAATATTTTTGGGTGTCTCAATAATAAAGATGTCAACATAGATAGTACAAGGTCCATAAGTAATTTCATGGATGCTTCCAATTTTACTTTTTCCTTTTAATAATTGAATCGCTGTGGTTGAGTGTCCTCTCTCTTCGGGGAAAAAATGGATACAAAAAATTAGCTTTTGTTATAATGGATCCATCAAAATTAGGACAGGCACGTCCAACATTTTCGGGCATCTCAGTAATAAAGATGTCCACATGGATAGAAGAAGGTCAATGAGTAATTTCATGGATGCTTCTGATATTACTTTTTTCTGTCAATAATTGAATCACGGTGGTTGAGAGTCCTCTCTCTTCGAGGAAAATATGGATACAAAAAATCAGCTTCCCTTATAACGGATCCATCAAAATTAGGATGGGGATGTGCCAACATTTTCAAGCATCTCCGCAATAAAGATGTCAATATGGATAGTAGAAGGTCCACTAATAATTTCATGGATGCTTCCGATATTACCTTTTTCTTTCAATAATCGAGTTTCAGTGGTTGAGAGTCCCCTCTCTCTAGGGAAAAAATGGATACAAAAAATCATCTTTCCTTATAATGGATACATCAAAATTAGGACGGCACATGCCAACATTTTCAAGCATCCCAGTAATAAAGATGTCCACATGGATAGTACAAGGTCTATCAGTAATTTCATGGATGCTTCCGATATTACTTTTTTCTTTCAATAATTGAATTGCGGTGGTTGAGAATCCCCTCATTCCGGGGAAAAATGGATACAAAAAATTAGCTTCCCTTTTAATGGATCCATCAAAATTAGGATGGTTACGTGCCAATATTTTCAAGCATCTCAACAATAAAGATGTCCACATGGATAGTATAAGGTCCACCAGTAATTTTATGGATGCTTCCGATATTACTTTTTTCTTTCAATAATTAAATCGCCGTGGTTAAGAGTCCCCTTTCCCTAGGGGAAAAATGGATACAAAAAATTAGCTTCTCTTATAATGGATCCGTCAAAATTAGGACGGGCATGTGCCAACATTTTCGGGCATCTCAATAATAAAGATGTCCACATGGATAGAACAAGGCCCATTCATAATTTCATGGATGCTTCCGATATTACTTTTTTCTTTCAATAATTGAATGGTGGTAGTCGAGAGCCCTCTCTCTAGGGAAAAAATGGATACAAAAAATCAGCTTCCCTTATAATGGATCCATCAAAATTAGGACGGGCACGTGCCAACATTTTCAAGCATCTTAGTAATAAAGATGTCCACATGGATAGTAGAAGGTCCGTCAGTAATTTCATGGATGCTTCTGATATTACTTTTTTCTTTCAATAATTGAATCTTGGTGGTTGAGAGTCTCTTATCTCCAGGGAAAAATGGATACAAAAAATCAGCTTCCCTTATAATAGATCCATCAAAATTAGGACGGGCATGTGCCAACATTTTCAAGCATCTCAGTAATAAAGATGTCCACATGGATAGTACAAGGTCTATCGGTAATTTCATGGATGCTTCCGATATTACTTTTTTCTTTCAATAATTGAATGGAGGTGGTTGAGGGTCCCCTCTCTCCAAGGAAAATGGAAACAAAAAATCAACTTCCCTTATAATGGATCCATCAAAATTAGGACAGGCACGTGCCAACATTTTCGGGCATCTCAGTAATAAATATGTCCACATGGATAGTACAAAGTTCATCAGTAATTTCATGGATGCTTCTGATATTACTTTTTTCTTTTAATAATTGAATCGGGGCGATTGAGAGTCCCCCCACTAGGGAAAAAATGGATACAAAAAATCAGTATGGATCCATCAAAATTAGGACAGGCAAGTGCCAACATTTTCAAGCATCTCAATAATAAAGATGTCCACATGAATAATACAAGGTCTATTAGTAATGTCATGGATACTTTCGATATTACTTTTTTCTTTTAATAATTAAATCGCGATAGTTGAGAGTCCCTCCCTCTGAGAAAAAATAGATACAAAAAATTTGGATGGGCACGTGCCAACATTTTCAGTGGAATGATTTTTTAAAAATTATATTAGCACTAAGCTCCAAACCCATAAATTATAGAGGGTGATTGTTTCATTGAAAAGAATCTCGGTATAATCATTTTTCTAGATTTTTTGATATTTGAAATATGAATAATAGTAAGTCAACAGAAAGTGATCTCAGTATAAAAAAAAAAAAAAAAAGCACTTGAAGTTAAATTAGAAAAAAAAAAATCTCCTTTCTTATAAAAGGAAAACATTTTCATTAGGTAAGTTTCTCGTTCTTTTGTGCCGCCGGGCATTAAAAATTCAAGAAAAATGATTGGGCGGCAGTTTTTAATCTATTGTAAAATTAATAATTTGTTTTGGATCATAAAAAATCAAATAACAAATAACTATAAATTGGTACAGAATTTATTCTTTCAAGAATTTCTGGCTCACGACAAGCTGTAATTCTCATAGTAGCCCAAAATCTATTACGCTAGTAAAGCCCAAATTTCGACTACTCTCTCTCTCTCTCTTCCAGAATCCATTTTTCCTATTTCTTATTGATAAATCAACAAGTCATGTTCTCATTTATCATGCAATGATAGTTTCAATTTGTGATTTTTGCCATAAAACTTTATTTCATGGCGTTGAAGTGGAGAGCGCAAAAGATATTTATTAAAATTTCATGATAATTATAAGGAAATTTTTTCCAAAAAGTCCTAGACTTGTTATATTTTTATCAATTCAGTTTTGTCAATTGAATCCTAAACATTTTTATATTTTGACAATTGAGTCCATCCCACCAGTTTTGGCCATAAATTGATGACATGGTTGTCAATGATCCTACGAGGCAAAGTGGGGATGGCTGCCCTCACTGGATTAGGCAAGGGCGGCCCTCACACGAAAAGAAAAAAAAAAAAGAAGAGAAAAAGAGAGAAAAAAAAAGAAGGAAAGGAGCATAAAAGAAAAAATAAAAAATAAAAATATTAAAATAATATTTAAAATTATATACGTCAGCGCCCTCTAGGCCACATGGGACGGCCGTTATCCATGTCGGCGATTTCCAGCCAATTTTGCCTCATGAACTCAATTGGCAAAATGTGAAAATATTTAAGATTCAATTGACAAAATTAAAATTTTAAAAATTGAATTAGCAAAAATGCAATAGATTTAAGTAAAGTGATCATATGTTATAGTAGTTGGTGACTTTAACTTTCCCAAACAAATGTTGATAAATTTATTAGAACAGTTGGTACCTCCAAAACAATCAAATAAGAGTACAAATGATAATTATTATGTTTTTCTTTTTTTTTTTCCCGAGAACAAGTTTGGAACGCAAATTTGTTTGATAAAGTAATTTCATTTTTCTATTTTTGATACAAATTTTTAGTCTAAAAATAGATTTGGAATAAAAATGAACAATAGAGATTTTCTATTTTTTATTTTTTTATATAGAAATGAGAAATAAAAACTTTTCTTATTACTTGCTCTCGCCACTTGCCCTACCACCGCCGCCGCTAGTCATCCGAGAGGGAGATATTTAATAGGATTTATCAAATAAATTTCTATTCCGGTAACATAAATTTTGTATCGTTATTAAACGCGTATTTTTGCTTATAAACTTGTCTAGGGAACATAAATTGAAAAATCTATTTTCTGGCTAGAAATAGAGTTCGAGAAGATAATGGTTATCTTTCCCACCCTAAATGTTCGTTAGTGGACTCAAATAATAGTTGATAATCTTTTATAACAATTAGTAGCCTTATAAGTTGGTAAGCTGTGCAAATAATTGTTGGTCCATTATTGGAATTGTTGGCAATATCGTCGGTAATTGATTCAAGTAAAAGTTGGGAATTTCATAAAAGAGTTGATAACTTAAGTTCCTGCAGATAAATATATGTAAATTACAAAACAGCCAATATTTTTTGAAGTGTTGATAATATCGTATGCAAGTTTTCCATTTTAACCCAATGGTAAGCTTCGCCAATAGTCGTCAATAAATTATTGAAATAATTGGTACTTTTGAAACAATCAAATAAAAGCTGGTAAGGTGGTGACTCTCCCATGTTGATAAGCTATGCAAATGAATGTTGGTTTCAGGGTGACAATCGATAATTTCGGAACAATTAAGTACCTAACATGAGAGTAGATTATTTCACACAAGAGTTGACAATTTTGATTTTGCTTAAACATTGACAAATCGTTGTAATAGTCCGTAACTTCGAAAAGAGTTCGTAATTTCGTATAATGATTAGTAACTTTCATCCATAAGATATCATGTAAAACTGACCTTTGAATATTTACTGAGATTTTATTAATGCAACCAAACATCGTTCCAAAATAGACTTTTTATGGCTGACTTCTCATTTCCTCCCACTCTTATGAATTAATGGACGATCTCTCTCTTAAGCACAACAACATACATTTTATTTTATTTTTATGGAAGACCACCGATTTTACTTTTTCCTTTAATAATTTAGGGACATGAACGTGGAGAATGGCTATCTAAAAGACCACTGGCTTTTCATTATCTTTTCATGATATCCAGCATATATCACCCCTTGAAGGAGCCCTTTTGCACGATTACTTTTAACATTTTTAGAGATGTTAATATGTGCCCTAGAGTCCATGGAACAAAGGCATATGACTCTACCCAATGAACTAAATTCCGTCTTTCAATTTTCAAAAAGTTGTGCATATTTATTCAATTAGGAAAGAGTAAAAATCATCAAAAACCCTAAATTATGCCTCCATGATACATTTATCTCAAACTTTTTTTTTTTTTTTTGTTAACAGAGGAACTGCCGAAAATCACACGACCCTCCAATGCTCGGTGACACCGTCGGGTCTCACCGCAAGCCGCTATTTAGACGAAAATCTCGAGGGAGGCTAGCTCAGGATCCCCCACTTTAGACACTTTAGAACAAGAGGGTTCGAACCCTCGACCTCTGTGATGATGGGAGAACTCACACCAACCGCACGCCCGTGGTTGAGTTACCTCAAACATTTTTTGTAACACAAATATCTGTATACTATGATAAATTTATCACAAACTTTTTATTGTGATACTAAAAACCCCAAACTTATATTCATGTGACATATTTACCCTAAAAATTTAGAGTGACAAAAAAGGTTTTGGGATTTTGATATCACAAAAAAACAGTTTAAGTAAATGTATCACATAGAAATAAGTTTGGGCTTTTTTTTTTGGTCAAAATACAAGTTTGGGTTCATGGTGTCACAAAAGAATAGCAAAGTTAGGGTTTTTTCCTTTTTGTGGTTTTTCTCGTTAGGAAAAAAGTATTCATCATATTAATGGACAAATTCATACTTATTTAATTTATTAAAGGGACCTTTTCTTTTATTTTTGCTATTTTTTATCAAATTTTGGGCAACATGTAGGCAACCAAATTACTGGTACATTGGTAACCTCGATATATAAATGTTGATTAATTATTATTAGAGTTGGTACTATTCAAACAATGAAATAGATTCTGGCCGCGTAGGAGTTGATAATTTTATATAAGAGAACTAGTCAAGTTAACAAGTTGGAAATGCCATTTGAAAGCCAAGTGTTGGTAGATCGTGGAAATAGTTAAAAAGAGTAGATAATTTTGTGCGAGAACTTAGTTACTTGAACACGTCGTAATTTCCACAAATAAAAAATAATAAATGATTGGAATGATTTCACAACAGGCAAATACAAATTGGTAAGTTGCTGCAATATAATTTTTTATTACTGAAACTAGCTAATAATTCTGCCAATTTGGTAAAGCACTCAAATTACCGTCGGTAATTTTGTCTAAAAGTTAGTATCATTAACATGTTGGTAAACTTTAAAAATATATAATGATAGATTACGACAATGGTTAATTTTTCAAAATAATCAAATAAGAGCCTATAAATGAATCAAACAATGTCTGCTAGGTCCAAATCAATTTGTAATTGAATGGGAGGAAAATTGATACATTAGGGGGCATGTGACAAAATTTCTTGGAAATAGTTTTTAACGTAAATAGATTTTTCTATTTCTATTTACTGACGAGTTTCGAGAAAAATAATAGTTTGATAACGACACAAAATTTCTACTCTAAAAATAGAAATTCGTTTGATAACGACATAAAATTTCTTCCTTTCGGACGGCGGTGGCGACACCAGGTGGACCTTTAATATAAAAAATAAAAATAAAAATGATTTATTAATAAAAAAATAAAGAAATAAAATAAAATAAAATAAAATAAAATAAAATAAATCATAAAAAATAAAATAAGAATATCATTTTATTTTAAAATAAAAATATCCTTAAAAATAAATTTATTCTATTTTATTTTATTTTACGAATAAATTTATTTTAAAATGAATAAAAAAAAAAAAAAAAAAAAAAATTTATTTGGCAAAACACTCAAGACAAATAAAAATAAATTTATTAAATTTATTTTTAATAAAAATAATTTATTTTTATTTATCATAAATAAATTATTTTAAATAAATTTATTTTTAATAAAATAAAAATAAAATGATAAATAAAAATAATTTATTTATTTTTAGTTTATTTTAATAAATTTATTTTTATTTTTAAATGAATAAAATAAATATTTTTATTTTTATTTTTAATAAAATGATATTTAATTAAATTTATTTTTAATAAATAAATTTATTTTGATTGAATTTATTTATTAAAAATAAAAATAATATTTATAATAAAAATTTAAATTTTAAAATAAAAATGAATAAATGATATTTTATAATAATTTTTATTTTAAAGGATTTTTTTAAATTTATTCGTAAAATAAATATTTATTTGTAAAAATAAAAATAAATATCATTTTATTTATTCGAATAAATTTCATTTTAAAATGATATTTATAAAAATAATTTATTTGGCGACCGGTAACGGCGGCGGGCGGCGGGCGGTCGGCGGCGACGGACGATGGTCGGCGGAACGGATAAAAGACAGATTGACGAACGATGAAAAATTTTTATTTCTCATTTTCGTTCTAGAAATCAAAAGTAGAAAATTTCAACTTTCGATTTCTATTCCAAACCTATTTCGGAATGAAATCTATTCCTAAATGAAAAACAAGTATAGATTTATCGAAACGGATTTTACATTAAAACAGTGCGGAATAGAAAAATTGTTTCTGGAACGAAATTATCGTTATCATGCACCTTGGTTGCGATGCTTGTGTAATTTTAATTATTTAAATGGTGGGTAATCTCAGAAGTCTAGATAAATATAAATAATACTTTTTCGGGATTTACATTTTTATCTCCCAGTCCGACCGTTATCTGGTTCAGTCGTAATCCCATGAAGACCGACACGGACACGCGACACGCGACACGACACGACACGACACGCCGACACGTCATTTCTTAAAAATAGAGAATTTCGACACGTTCCAACACGTTATATATTAAATATATTTTTATATATAAATACATAAATAAATAATAAAAAAATAGCCTAGAATTAATTTACACGAAAAATATTAAATAATATCATTCATTATTTTAATTTGTTATAACAATACATAAAACTTAGAGGAAAAAAAAACATTGTTTAAAGAAAAATGCTGAAATGATATTTTTAAATTTATTTATTTATCATATATAGCATTTTTTATTACTTCTTTCATAGTAAAAGACTTTTTAAAAATTAAAAAATTCTAAAAAAACAAAACTGAAAAAAAAAAAAAAATTGACCCCGTGTGTGTATATGTATAGCATTTTTATTACTTCTTTTATTACTTCTTTTGTGGATATTTATATTTTGACCCCACAAGTATTAGAAATTTTTAAAATTGACCCCCACGTGTCGAATCGCGTGTCGAAATTCAGACTCGCGTGTCGGAGCGTGTCGAGAGAGAGTTGACCACGTGTCAGATTTTTCGACACTCGTTGACCGCGTGTCGAGCGTGTCGGGACGTGTCGGGCGTGTCGGACACGCGTGTCGGAGTGTCGGGCCGACACGACACGAAGCGCTTCCGGAGAGTGTCCGTGCTACATAGGCTGTAATATCACCTTCTCTCTCTCTCTCTCTCTCTCTCTCTACATGTCTCTCTTGTGTCCGCATCTCCAGGTCACCTTGTCTGCATTGCCGATGGAGGCTCTGATCAAGGCAGCGATCCCCGCGCCGTTTCATCTCCCGGGCCGCTCGGCAGCGATCCGGAGACCCCCGAATCATCTCTCCGTCTGCCGCTCCCGGTGAGTGCTGATCAGCTTATCCCCTTTCACCTACGTACTCGCCCGGACACGGTCGGGAATGGTGTCGAAGCTTGTCGGGTAGTTTTTGTCCTATTTTTTTGGAAACCCATTTGGCCTTTGGGCTCATAATCCGCAAAAAATTGTTGCTTTGGGAAGACCCAACTTGAATTCGAAGAAGAGAGCCGGATTCTGCTGAAATTGATGGTGGGAGACGAAAAGAATTAGTAGTTACGACGAAGAGATGTGTGGGATTAATCTCGAACTGGTTGATCTTCCGGTGCGAATGTAGTGCGGTTCGACAGGATGCCTCTTAAACCATTTGTCACAGTAATTCGGATCATCTGATCATTTGGACCGATCGACATTGATTGATAAGTTGGAATTTCTTACACATTGCATGGTGGCTTTACTCCTGTATCTCTTGGTTGGTGAAAAGTCCCGTTACACTGACTATTGAAGGTAGTTTGTGACGTTGATAGTGTTAATAGTGAAGGGAAGTTCGTGGTGGTTAGATATCAGATGTGTCGAGGTAACTTAATGACTTGTGGGTATGGGTATATGGATTAGGAAGGGCTGGGATTTCATCTCTTGAGGTCAAATTGAAGCCTAGAAGTATTGGGAGTGTGGTGGGTGTGGTGAGGCCCCTGCAATGTAACCCTCTCATAATCTGTTTCTCTCGTTTACCAAAACAATACAGTGTTTGTGAACTCCGAATGGGGTTCAACGTTTAACAATCGCTGGAATGCAAGTCGTAATTGAAGTTTATTATGGGAGATTGAGGAGTCACTCAAGTTGTTGCAATAACCTTATTGGAAATAGATTACCAAGGAGGCTGAAGAAAAATGTTATTTGGTAGTGGGAAAAGAGGGAAGACATTTTGTGAAGTCACTTCTGTAGTTTTCAGTGAATTAGACAGAGTCTGCAGCAGCCAAACAGCTCCCTGAACTATTTGGACTGGCACGCCTGTTATCAGTCATTAAGCGCCAACTTGAGGACCTAGCTGTTGTCTGTACAAAGTTAGATGAACAAGCAATTTTCACTGTTTCTTTCTCTCCTAGGAGCAATAGAATCTTTTTCTCCTATTCTTGGAAGCAGAGTTGGGTGTTTGTCGGTGGACATTTAAAAAAATTTGGTGAAGGGTGTGATGAATCAATTGGCTATCTGTTTTTTATTTTCCCTTGGACCGAGACTATATGACATTTTTGACTTCTATAGTTCTGTGGGCATTGACATTGTTTTGGGGAAGAACTTTACTCATTGAATGGAATAGCAACAGAAAAAGTAAAAATAAGATTATACATCTCAACCATGAGAATGTTTTGGCTGCTGTAATGGAGAGACTAGAACAGTTTGATTGTACGAAACTTGTTATTTCTTAATAAAGTGTAGTTGAACACATGCATTTCTAGTTACTCCTCACTACATCGATCTGGTTGCTGAGTTTAACCTCATAGAGTCTTACTTTGAAATGGTTCTTTTATGGGCTCCCTTAATGTCTTATAAGCTGGATTTTCTCATACTTCATCAGAATAAAGCTTAGGATATCTTGACACCATGGAATTAATGTTGTGGAGTCTTTACTTTGATCAAACCTGCATGTACATTATCTAATTCAGTAGCATCTCTGCTGTATTCTTGAGCTAGTAGCCATATTAGTTTATTATAAAGAGGACATGTCTACTTTAGGTGGCATTTCTCCTGTTGCTCATGATTTTTCTAGCTTTAGTGTAACTGATCATTGTTTTCTGAAATTTACCAATTATTAAGGTATCTGAGATTTATTTCCCCTTTCATTATAGGTGAACCATTTTTTTAATCAAATGGTTGTTTTACTAGTTTATATGTTAGTTATGCTGTTCATCTTATCATCTAACGTAAATTCCAGGAAAAATGGGGAAGTGAATGGACTATATTCCACTCCCTCACCTAGTGGGTGAGTTGCTTTGCTCTTTGGTTTCATCTTATACGCATTGCATTTCTGTGTGGTCTCTCCATCTTGATGTTTGATTTGGAGTTATTTTCATTGTAGATCGGAAGATCAGCGAGATGAGCAGATGCCTGAGGTCTGCAGTGATATTCCTCAATCCTCAATATTTTTTTTTTCTTATAAGCTTGTCCGCTGAACTGGTAGCATTGATTACAGGAGACTATTCAACCGTCAAATCTTGAAGCAGAGGGAAAACATGCTGACATCTGGCGGCTTTTTAAAGAAGCTCAACAAAGTCTGTTTATCTCTTTTCCTGTTGATTTCAATTCTGTCTGCCATCTCAAAAAGCCCCCAAGAAAAAAGGGAGAGTTATGTTGGATTTCTCAGCACCAGTTATTACTGATGTATAGGTTGTAATTGGGTTTTATCTGATGCTTCTCCTTGTTCCATTCAGATATTTTGTTTTTAAACAAACAGCGGCTCCTGGTCACTGAGGAGCTAGAAAAAGCAAATAGAGAGAAACAACTGTTGCTTGACCAGATAGAGCACTTTCAGCTGGGAAATCAAGCTGTTGATGGACGAGCTAATGGCACTGTAAGTTCTATCCTTCTCTGGCTGGAGAGTTGATCTTATCTGGATATGCCTATTTTAGCTGTTCATGGTCACGCATGGTTCTGTGCCTTTTCTCTCTCCCCTTCAATTTGTATTTGTATATTCATCCCTCTTTCACAGCCTGAAGTTTCCCTTCCTACTAGAGGCAACTGAGTCTTCAGTCAAGTATGTTTTATATCATCTTTTGTAGGGCTTTCTATCTCACGTTGGTCTCAATCTATGCAGGATAGGCTATCAATTTTCTGGGAGTTACTGCATCGAATAGACTCAATGGTCCTTACACGAAAAGTCAATATTGAGGAGGCATCCAATTGGAGGAGGCTAATCATGGATAGCAAAGTTAGTATAGCTGATGTCTTTTCTGATGTCCTGGACCAAAGAGATTCAGAGCTTCTTGAGAAACTTCGCCACTTTGCAGATGGAAGCAAAAGGTAAATTTTTCTAGGAGATAAATGCTGGTTTTTTCGTGTGCTGTAAAATATTTCATCATCACTAGGACAGGAGATTGCAACATGTGGCACCATATTCTTTTCTTGTTTCAAATTATAGCATCCCTTAGATGTGCTTTCGTTTTAATCTGCCATCAAGTAAACTTGTAATTCCCATTGACTTGCATATTTCTTTCAATGATTATCTGTGATCCCTACTAATTTTGCAGTTGATGCCTTTTCTCTACAGGAATGGTTTTCACATTGTTCAGATATGCACTGAAATGGAACCTTTGGTCTCTGTTGGATCCTTGGCATCATATGTAACGGGGTTGAGCCGTGCACTACAAAGAAAAGGCCACACTGTAGAGGTTGTTTTGCCCAAGTAATCAAGGACCTTCTCTTTCATACTTTCTTTCTGCAAGTGCTTGCAACAATTTATGATATGCCAATTCTTAGTAAAATCCTCTTTAGAAACTTTTTTGTTGTGGCGCATATACTTAACATAGGACATGTTGCTAGAAGGATGAGAATAAGGGTTCACTTTCAATCGCCAGAGTAGTAAAGCTGATCATTCAGTTGAATTCTGATTTTAAATCTCTAAAACTATAAACTAAATTTAATAATTTAAACATTACAAGTGTATAAACAAGTACCTGCTTACAAGTAAAAGATGAGGCCTTAAGCCTTGAGTTTGAAGAGGATATTGAAACATGAAGGAGGATAATGAATGATAAATTTAGTATATTCTGTAAAAAGCTTTCTCAAATATCAGAGTGGCAAATGATCAAGTACCTGCATCACCTAGCTAAATCCATCATTCATGAAGTATACATTTTTTTTTTTTTAATTTTTTTTTTTTTTAAAATGGTTTTGAGCCTTTAAATTAGGGAAAATCTAACCAGAGAAATTTGTGATCTCCATATTTAGTCGGATGCTACCTTTTTCCACTCCAACAATTCAGAAATTGGGTGGACATTATAGTATGCATAGGTATTATAATCTATGGAAAAAATCACAAAAAACCCCAAACTATACCTGCTTTGATACATTTACTTTGAACTTTTTTTTGTGACCTCAAAAACTTCAAATTATGCCCACCGTGGCACATTTACCCTAAACCTTTTCTTGTGACATAGAAAACCCCAAACTTGTACATATATGACACATTTACCCTCCGTTAAGATTCTGTTAGATTATTTTTCAGCTAAACTAGCATCATTTTTATTTCACTTAAGCCACGTGGGTGCCATGTTAACATTGTTTTCTTTACGCGTCCATGTAAACAGATTTTTAGCTGTTCTAAGTGACAGAAATTTAAGAAGGGTAAATGTGTCACATAGGTATTAGTTTGGGATTTGTGGTGTCATAAAAAAAAAAAAATTAGGGTAAATGCATCATAGTGGGCATAGTTTAGGGTTTTTTATGGCTTTTGCCCTAGAATCTATCAGTTCCTATATTCATTAAATTCAAGGTTCAAAGTAAATATATCTTTCTGGTGAATTTAAAAAAATACTGAAGTGCATATAAATGGATACACTACTGATCTATCAACTCATAATATGTCATAGTTACCCATCAAATGATATAAACTATCTCATTTTGCACGATGTAGATTATACTTTGATAGTTTCACCACAATATATTGTAGATTTTTTAGTTTACAGTCCTCTAGCAACTAAAATGTGACATGGTTTTTGTGTTTATTCTTGAGTGTGATACTTGTCATTGTAAAACAAATGTTTTGTGATATCGTCGCATAGGAATCATTGGATGTACTTGAAATCAATGTATCTCGCCTTTAATTATGGGTCTTACTCAAAAGTTCTTAATTTGTAGTATCTTAGTTTATATTAAGTTAAAAGCATTTGGTTTCTTCGCTGAACCTTATGATTTGGTTCGATTTTAGGATTCATTATTTTGATATTCCAGCTGATGATTTTTACCTTGATAGACAATAGTAAGATGCCTGATGGCTTGCACATATTTACAACTGCCAGACAACATAGTCAAGCACGTCCTTACAAAAAATAAGATAACTAATGATGCCTCTCACTCTCACTCATTTGCGGGCGCGTACACATATATACACACACAGACATTTCTACATGTCAGATTGCCCTCACATATCAGGAAAATCTATTAGAGCTTTTGCATTGAATAAAGAAAATTTATTTGGTAAGTCTATCATGATATGTGTCAGGTATGAGTGTTGGAACTTCTTTGTACTTTTATTTAGGAATCTATTTTGGAAACAGGTATGCAAGGCTGAACCTTGGAGAGGTTCAAGGGTTGAGAGAAATTGAGGCAGAATTCTATTCATACTATAATGGTCAGCTGCATGGAAACAGGATTTGGACTGGGTTAGTCATTTGCAATCTAATCAGCTCATATTTATATGAAATAGTAGTTTTTACTTCTGATTAGAGAGATTGGATTCCTGATAATGACTTCACAGGTTCCTGTTTTGTATGGAGTTGAATGGAAACTAGTGCCTTTTTGGTTGGAAATAGTTTGATTGCGACTAACCTTTCGCTCTTTTTGTGCAGAATTGTCCGTGGTATTGGAGTTACTCTCATCGAGCCTATATTTTTCTCATCCTTTTTTAACCGTGAGAAGATATATGGCTACTCAGATGACTTTGAACGGTCAGTCAAACATATTTGATATTTGTTGCACTACTTCATAATGTGCTTTCGAAACTTCTGGTCTTTGACAAGACCAAGGATACTGGGTGAGCACATGTCTAGATATTCAGTTGAAATTATAAGGGATAATGCCACAAGTAGTCCCTGAACTTTTTCTTGATGATGATCCCTAAGTCTTTTTTTTTTTTTTTTTTTTGGGGGGGGTGTAAATTTAATTAATGAGTTTGTCAAAATCTGCTCAAAACAGTCTTGCCATTAGTTGCAATGCCACATCACATCACGTTCTTTTTGGCTAACATGGACTACCAACTGAGCATTTTGTGGGCCAAATCATCTTGTGGGGCCCCATGTGGAAGCATCTGAACTGTGCAATTGGATATTTAAGATGCCAACTTTGGATACTTAATGGTGAATTAGTGATTTTCGAAAGTTTAGGGACTTCCCATTGCACTGTCCAAATATATAACTATAACAAAAATAAAGAGAAGGAAGAACAGGATAGCCCAGACTGAGCACATCTGCGGTCTTGTCTGCCTTAGACGAGTCATGTGTTTTGTTCAGCTTATAGAATAGGTTTCCATTCTTACTGGTGATTGTGCCTTTTATTGTCTGCTTACTGGTTTTGTTTGGCTTAGAGAGATGCTTAGTTTTTCTTTAGATTTTTCTTCTGAATAAGACCATAAGAATTTTTCTGCCATCTTTAATAGTGTTATAAAATCCAATCCAAAGTTTTAAGCTGATAATTGAAAAATACTACTTTTTTTTATAAGGGCCATATTTGTTGAATCACTGTCAATTATTCGAAAAGCTTAGTTTATTGGTTGAAAGCCTGATTTAAATTTAAATACTACAGCAATTAGCAATACCATATGTGTTAAACATTACCTTCTTGTTACTTTCAGGTTTGCTTATTTCTCCCGTGCTGCATTAGATTATTTGGTCAAAGCTGGAAAGAAGCCTGATGTTTTGCATATACATAACTGGCAAACTTCTATTGTAGGGCCTCTTTTCTGGGATATTTTTGTGAAACTGGTAATACTGGGAGCTGCATTTATTATTATTCCGCTCTGAGGTGTACTTTATGTGGGTATATGTGATGTTAAATCCCAGGCCAACTCTTACATCTTTTTGGAGCATATAGTTGAATGAGGATACAGTTGACACATCAAGAGTAAAAAAGCCCTCTGCTTTCAAGAAGCTTTTCCATAAACCTCCTTGTCTTATTGGGAAATGAAACCTCCTTGTCTTTAGTTTTGTGCGAAATATTATCTCTAGAATAAAGTATCAATATAAAACAGGATTAGCTTAATCGCTATCCATAAAGAGAAGATAAAACCATTTGTGAGGTAGTCTACTCATTTGTTTTCCGATTCTAAAATTGCGGTTAAATTAAAATGGAATTAGATCAGCATAGTAATTGCTTTCATCTGGAGATAATGGCAAAGTTGACTGGCATGTGGCATTAAGTGCAAGGCTAATGCATCACATAATCAGCCACTGTAAGCATTTCATTTTGTGACTCCCTCATCTCTGTTCGTTGATGAATCTATTTTATAGGTAAGCAATCTCAAAAGAGAAATTACTTTAATGCCCTACATGGAAAATGAGTTATGCATCAAGCACTACAGACTCGTTATAGAAGAGAAAAGTAGTATTGTAAAATGCTGAGAGAACATCAGTAGGCTATAGCAGCATGTTAATATGCTTATGGAAAGGTTTTACCATTCTCATCATTCTGGCATTTAATGAGATTCAGTCTCTTCATTGTCTACATAGTCTTCTAACAAAATCTTGTTATGGTCATTTGTAGGGACTTGAAGGCACAAAAATATTACTAACTTGCCACGACCTTAATTCACAGGCATGTCGCTATTTGTCCTATCTCTCTTGACCCTTGTATCCTGGACCTCCTCATTGACTTCATTTGGTAGATATCAGTGTCTTGAGCAACCTGATAAGCTGGGTCTAAGTGGACTAGAACCTGCTCGTCTTCATCGTCCAGATCGTTTCCAAGACAATGCCAGGGCATCCCTTGTAAATTTATTGAAGGTAAATTTCTTTAGATAGAGATTGAATAAATTGGCATCAGTTTCATGTGATAATAGTGTAGTTAAGTTCCTAGAAGTCTAATTTTAAAAATAAGTTTACCAAATTTATTGTTTGAAAGTTTCTTTTGACAACTTGTCAAGTAGTTTATGCATCCGGATCTCATCAATTATAAAAAAAGAAGCAAGAAAAAAGAAAAAGAAAATTCACTTTAGGACAGCTTGCTCTTTTCTTTTTCTTCTTTTGTATTGGCTATTAGTCTGCAGCTCTGGATTGGGATTATTTGTCAGCTTACCAAATTAGTTTACTTAGCACAACTATTTGTATCTGGCCATTCAATATCAAGCCTGGCCAATATATCTCAGCTAGAGATTTCTGAGCTTTGCATCGATCAACATAACTTGGCCACAATCTATTATTTGGCTTGATCCAGACTGGTTTGGGCCTAGCCCAGTCTTCAGGATCCATTATGCAATTATCAGAAAGTTACATACTAGTGTCTAAAATCTACAAATTTCATCCTGAGAGAGTTTATACTCATTGATCTAGGTAGAGTTTGGAACCTTAAAGTAAATTCAAGAAAGCTCATTCAGAAATGTGTGTCTAAAATCTACAAATTTCATCCTAAGAGAGTTTCTACTCATTGATCTAGGTAGAGTTTGGAACCTTAAAGTAAATTCAAGAAAGCTCATTCAGAAATGCGTGTCTAAAATCTACAAATTTCATCCTAAGAGAGTTTCTACACATTGATCTAGGTAGAGTTTGGAACCTTAAAGTAAATTCAAGAAAGCTCATTCAGTAATGCGATCCATACTTCCATTAATGTTGTTAGGTCGATTCACTTTCTCCTTCCTGATTTAAAGATAGAAGTAGCACTTTTTCATTTCAATTTACTGTTTCTTCCAAACCTTCCCGTCTTGAACTTACAAGAATAGTTCCCCATCGTTATTAAGAGCATCTTCTGCTAATAGAACTTTTTGGTTCTCATCCTCAAGGCAGTTTGATCAGTTTAAACAGATGGTTGTTGCATTGCTATGATTGCCCTTCTTTCTCGTGGTGCAGAAAGGACTCAGCTATTAATTAGTACGCACTTGGTTTTGGGGTGACCCTACATTCCAGAGCCTTTGCTGTTTGTCAACTGATTTTCAGAGTATAAATGCCTAAGTTGGTAGATGATTTTCTGCTTTATTATGTTTAATTTTCAGGCAAAGAAGAGAAGTGACTTTCTTTAAGTAATCCTATAAAGATGCACTGGCAGTACTAGTCAGGCATTACCTCCATTTAGTATTTTTATGGGCAGTGACAATTGGCCGGAGTATGATACCTCATGAGCTATTCTAGCTATTTATGTTTAACATTATAATCTTTTGCCTTTTCTTGTTGGATCTAAATCTTTCTAAATTATAAAGAATAGCCAAAACATCTTTCACCTCTTGGCCAAAAATACACATAAAGTGATGCCTGCAATTAATTAAATAATGATGTATATTACTACATCAAAATAATTTAGAGAAGTCTACATAACTCTCCTCTTATTGAATGAATCTATGTGGATTCTAAATTTGAAGCTGAACCTTTCTCATCCTACTTCAAGCCTTTTTTTTTAACACACACACACACACACACATATATGCAAGCATATTATTTGAAATTTTACACGCACTGCCCTTTTGGGCAAAGATAGTAAAGCCATCACTAACACCAGAAAAAGATTATGGGAATCCATCACAGGAAATCACCTTGTTTACTTTAAATTTTTTAAGGGATTGGACACAAGAAACATGTGATTTCATTTTCTTGTTTTTTCTTGGAATATTGTCCATATCAAGCTTGTGTCCTAGACTTGCAATTGTTGTTGTTTTTCTTAAGTTATTTTCGACCATCACTAATCTTTTCCTTTCTTCTTTCTGGGTAAATTTCCAGGGTGGAATCGTATACTCGAACAAAGTTGTAATTATTTCATCCATGCACTCCAAAGGAAGGATAATCCGTTATTTTGGTTATGGGTTGGAGCCCACCTTAGCAACTCACAAGTAATGCTTTGTTGTACACCTCTTTTTTTTTCAGTAGAGTATATATTGCAACAATGTCTTTATCCTTTCCTACGAGTGAAAGAAACTTACTTTAGCCAATTTTTGTCCGGGTTTTTTTCCCTATAATAGTGCTTCATATTGTCAATAATCTATCACCAAAGTTGATAGCTTTTCTTGGGTATACTTTCGTCACAGGGACAAGTTGCTAATTGCTCCCAGTGGGTTTGACCACTCCACATGGGATCCTTTAAAGGACAAATTTCTTCCCAAAAACTACAGTGAAGATGACTTGGAGGGTAAAACAGTTTGTAAAGTTGCACTGCAGCACCATGTGGGTTTGCCTAAGGATGCTTCTGTTGCAGTTGTGAGTATTGTGATGAATAAAAAACTATGGAGGATTTATGATTATATTCATATACTTGTTTTATGTCTCTCTGTTCATGATACTCTACATTGAGTAGTTCTAGAGCATGCAAATTTCCTTTATTTCATGAAATTGATATTTTCAAATGTCTTGGGAGCTGCAAAGATCATGCAGGCTGTCATTATGTTCTATTATATCTCTCTGTAATAATCCTACTTAAACCTTGCAAGTAGTAAGGCATCCCATGTCAGATATTAATCTATATGAATTTTCAATACCTTCATTGTCATGTGATATATGTTTTTGCAATCCTGGGAGCGAGGTGGGGTCTTTCTACTTAGCAAAACGTGGGATATGGTTTGCAACATTTCTGCGTTGTCACTTGATATAGATACTGATTTGGTGCACCTTCTAAGCATGGATTAGTTTCTTTCTCTTTATATTTTCCATTCAACAACTAAAGCTCATTGTGGTAATATATGGGGGATCAACTATGCACTTTGAGGCTTCCAGCACCTAATAAATGAACTATTTCCCAATATTGAGGTTGGATCATCTGAAGTCACTTAAGAGTTACTGGATACAATTACATATAGCAGCTTCTAAAAATTGCAGTTCTAAAAATTGCAGTTCAGATTTGTATGCCATTGGTTTACTAGTGCCGGTCATGTCGAGTGGAACTTAATTAGTGAGCACAGTTTCTGAATACTATGGTTCTAGAGTCTGCTCATCTTTGATTATAAAATTCAGCATGCTTTTCTTTTTCAATTCCTGCAAATTCTTTTTTGTGCATTTCCCTCAGTATAAAAAATGTTCCTTATTTCAGGTCGGATGGATCTACCAAGAAGTATCAGATATTGACTTGAAGACACTAAAAACTGTTGCCCAGAGCGTTACACATGGGGGTGGCCAGGTTGATATTATTCATCTGTTTTTTACCTGATGAGTTGGTAATTCAGCTCTCAGAGGATCTCTTTAAGTCGTGGCAGGTTGCTGCCATACAAATAAACTTAAGGAGATAATGAGCTAGTATTATGTAGTAAAGCACCTAAGCAAATTGGCCATGATCTGTGCTTAGAGACACTGCAAGTTGAAAAATCTCATTTATAAGGAAAGAAGCTAATTTTCACCATAGAAGTGATCTATCCATTCTGGAGGATTGCAAATCAACATTTTGATAAGGCTTTAAGTTAGAATAAATTCTTCGTGAGATATTTATGATGCTTTATCTCATTGACAAATCTGTGCAGCTTCTCTTGGCAAGGATAGACAAAATGACAAATCTGGATAGGACCTCTGAATCTTTTGTGAAAGATCTGAAGGTATTGGCAGGAACTGTTGGTTTCCTTTGTCCTTTTTGTTGACATGCTGTTACTGTCTAAACACATGCTCTGTTACTTGATTTTTGCATGAAAAGATAATTTCTTTCCTTTGTCATTTTCTTTTAACAATCTTATCAGATTTCTTTTGCTTAAAGAAAACTTTTGCTTTTGACTGCTTGGTTTTCAGGCTGCCTGGCCACTGTGGTTATAGTGGAGTGTCATTGGACTTGCAAATCTTTTCTTATATTGCTACATATATCAGGATTATAGACTTCAGGATGAGGATGTGTCAGCTGCACATGAATCTTCCAGAGTGGCTAATTCTTCCCCTCTCAATTTTTCTCATGGGCAGGATGAAAACGTTAGATTCATAGACAGATACGATGAAGCTCTATCCCACTTGATATTTGCTGGTTCTGACATTATCTTGTGTCAGTCTTTTGAGGATCCTACACTACAAGTGCCGGTATGTTAAGTGCGTGATATCATCTGCAGCTTATCAGCTATTAGTCCATTGTGTTTTCAACTGGTTTTTGCTGGCACAGCATACTGTGTGCCAAGATTACCATTGGGGGAAGATAGGTTATAGTACTGCGTTACTTTTAAACATGGGTCTTAAGAATATTAAGAATATGCAAACAATGCCAGCTACTATTTGAAGTAAACTTCATGAATACATGTTTGAGTTGACTTTAAGTTGTGCTTCTGTAATCTGTTTGGATGGCTTCTTTGATAAAATGTCTCTTGGTCTCTCTAACTTCTTATCGATTATTGAGTAAAGGATCTTGAGAATTCATGTGAACTGGAGTTGCAAAGTCCTCGCAGCTGCTGTTTTCCTTCGTCGAGCATTCATCTGCACAAAGGACTTCATTATGAAATTTGCTTCATCCATGGATAATTAAAGTGCAATTAAAGTTTTTGCAGATGAAGGCATTGAAATATGGAGCTGCTCCAGTGGCACTGTCTTTTTCTGATGATAGGTCCAGGTAAACTCTTCATCCATTGATCCATTATTAACCCATATGATGTAATTTGCAGAGAGCATTGAAGTGCCACTATTTTTCACCATTCGCGTCTAAACAGGCATGTTGTTGATCCCGGCCATGATACCTCGGAGTACGCACAGTTCATAAAGTCCACATTTGAGAATATATCTCTCAGCCAAGCCCTAGACGAAATGGTGAGTACTTTGCTAATATTTCGCAGACGTTTAGATCCATCTGTCCCCATGATTAGAAAATTAAATCTACCAGCTCCAGTGATACGACGTTTTAAGTTGCTAGCTGATCTTATTCTCTACTGTATCTTTCGGACATTTGTTGCTTGTGATCTTAGAGGAGTAATCCTTCCAAATGGAAGCGAAAGATGGCGGATGCCATGGACAAGGACTTCTCCTGGGATGCAGAAACATGCGACGTACATATCTCGGCTTATGCAGCTTTAAAGAACCTGTAGAGCAGGTGCATAACTGTATATATAGCCGTCGATCATAGTAAAACATAACCACTCGAAAGCCGTCTTGTGATCGGGGAATCCTTCGGGGAGTCCCGGCAAATTGGCCCCGATCGCCGGTTACTTAAGAGTGTAAATTCTTTGTTTCAAGGTATCTATTTTCTATGTGCCGATAAATTTGTCGTCGTCGTTAATGGTCGGTCCAATGTCATGGATGTTATTGTCGTTGACCTCTTCAGCAGTGAAAGTGTAAATTTTGATTGCCATAAGATCCCGTGCCTTACTTGCACTGCAGCCGCGGGCTGCTCGGGATGGGATGCAGTGCCGGTAGAGGTGGGAGTTTGACGTAGGAGGCTGGGACTCGGCATTGGTTGTGATTGCGATTTCGATTATGACTCAAATAAACATTGAACTCTTACAACAACATCTAGAGGGGCGGCTGCACTTGTCGCCAAAAAAAAAAAAAAAAAACTTAAGCCTGAACTTGACCATGGACCCGGTGGCTCATAGACCTGTCCAGGCTCGACCCTCGCCACGGGAGCTTGAAGGCACTTTTAGCTTTACGTGAGCCTAGACAGGGACTTCTAATAAATGAGGTTCCACCCGCCTCGCCCCGCTCCGCCCCGCCTTGGTCGGACTTAAACCGGGCCCGCCTGGCCCACCCAATTCTTACATATACGATCATTTCTGTCGACGGGCGCGATCGGGCGACATTCCGAACTCGATCCGGAGCTCGGTTCGCGCCCGTCCGCCCATCGATCACCTCCCTCTCGACATCGTTCACGATATGTTTGCCCCCACTTTCGTGGCCCGTCCCTCTCGCTCACGTGCTCCCTCCCCACGCCACACCTCCCGATTACCCCCCGCCCCGGCCACAATAATTGCTCCCCAAATATCGAAAATCCAAAAAAAAAAAAAAAAAAGGAAAAAGGTCAAGATCAACGGTCGCGATCGCTCCAACGGCTCTCCCCGTCGCCGCCTCGGGGGACTGTTCCGTCGTCTTCTCCGTCGTCGTCCTCCGCTTGTCGCTTCCACCCCTCTCTCTCTCTCTGTTCTCTCTCTATCTAAAGAGACGTGACGGACGGCATCGAACGCGTCCCCCACTGTACGCTCGGAAGCAGCTGATCTCCATCCCTCCCTCTCCTCCTTCTGAACGGACAGAGAATTTATAATATTCAGCTCTCGACCGGCGCGCGTTCCTCCCGGTTCCCACCATCTTCGTCATCGTTTCTCCATCTCTCTCTCTCGCATTTTCTCGCATTTTCTCGGATTCGACATTCTCGGATTCCCGCATTCTCGGATTTTTCCTTCCTTGTTTTCTCTCTCTCCGGAAGTTGAAATTTTGAAAATCCTTCTCTCCGCCCGCCCGTCCGCCTCGCTCAAATGTAGCCTCCATCGCTCGTGTTCTCGAGGGCGATGCTCGTCGTCGCGGCATTGCGGAATTCGAAAACCTGCATCGAATCTTTCGCAGTTTTCTCGTGTCAACGGTTCCCTTTTTTCTTTTTTTTTTTTAAATTCCAGCTCGATTTTCTTGATCAGCTCCGGAAACGGAAAGTCGGCTGGCGACATTTCCTTTCTTTTTTCTTTCCCTTTTAGACGTTACGGTTTTTGAATTCGGTGTTCGAGTTTAGGGTTTTATCGCAATCGCTCGCGCGAGCGATCGTTGGATAATAGATAAGCCTTCAAGCTCCGGCGGCGTGACTAGGCGCGGGGGATTTGATGCGAACTGTCGAAACATGCCCAGCTTGAAGGCTCCCGCTGCCGCTGCTGCGAGGAAGACCGCCACCACCTTAACGGTTCGGTTTCTCGCGGCACTCCGTTTGATTCGATGAACGATTGCGATGGCCTGGTGTTTTTTGAAATGAGCTGAAATTTCGTGTTGTGCGTTTGGATCAGGTTGCTGTTAAGTGTAGACCCTTTGCGCGGAGAGATTACGGCCGCAATATCGTTAGAGTTAGCGATAGTAAGGTACGTAAGTGGTAAAGTCTAGTTTGTGGTGGCATGCATCGAAGTCACTGAAGTTGTTGACTTTAGATAGTGGCATCAAGGAATTTATGTGGATTGGTGATGCAGGAGGTTCTTGTGTTAGATCCCGATTTGTCGAAGGACTACCTTGACCGCATACAAAATCGAACCAAAGAGAAGAAGTATCGTTTGATCACGCGTTCAGTCCTGAATGTTCCAATGGGGTATGCAGAATTTTGTAATTGACGTTTTATCCTTTCAATTTCTGTTCAGCTGCTTCAGATTAATGTGGATTGTAGGTATAGACAGGGTCTGAACATTTCGCACTGGGATCATGCTGCTAAGACATGAAATATTGGAAAAACATTTGCGTCATGTCCATTCATATTTTTACTTTTTAGCTCATGCCACATGTCAATCTCTTGTTAGTATCTTGGCTAATAGCTCTGCTGTAGTACTCATATTTATGAAAGTCTTCTGAAAGTTTCGATGATTTCCAGGATGTGTACAGTAGATGCATAGCTTCAACAATTGCTGGAGTTGTTCAAGGTCTCAATGCAACTGTCTTTGCTTATGGTTCAACCGGAAGGTACATCTGTTAAATGACCTGATGGTAGCCTTGATCGCTTTTGCTGATTTCTGCCTTAGATAGATTTTCTTTTCTTTTAGCTTATGGTTTTGGTATGTTCGTTTTACAAATTTTAATCAGCCTTTCTCAAATTACAAGACTTCTTGCTACTCTTTAGTTGCCATGAACATGGCTCCTTATCTTATAGCTCGATCAAACTCCTAGTGAATCGATCGCACTTGTGTAGCTTAGATTCATATCAGATTCAGCTTGTGTGCCCCTTGAGATCATGTGGATTGATGATGTACTGATTGTTCAGTCCCCCCTTTTCCCTCAAAATTTTCAGTGGAAAGACATACACAATGGTTGGAACTAAGAATGACCCGGGACTTATGGTTCTTAGCTTGCATACAATCTTTCACCTTATCAAGCAGGACAGAAGTTCCGATGAGTTTCAAGTTAAATGTTCCTACCTTGAAGTTTACAATGAAGTAAGGAGGAAACTTTGATCAAATAAGTTGGTCTCTTTTTCCTTATGCAATGCTTGGCGTGGACATATTCAGCTAATTTCATGCATTCAGGTTATCTATGATTTGCTTGAGAAATCATCGGGTCATCTGGAACTCAGGGAGGATCCTGTTCAAGGAATTGTTGTTGCTGGCTTGAAGTCAATTAAGGTTCTTCCTATTTCTTTGATATGTGTATGATGAATGCTGTTTGAGTATAAAGCTGTGAATCACTTGATTAAAGATGATGATTTATCCTGTTTATGGAGGTGCATAAAATCATTCTGTTTTTAGAGTTACCTTTAAGGAGCATGCATTATTAGCGACCTCTGGACAGAATAAGCAGCAAGAGTAGGGCATAATGTGTCTGGCATTCTGTCGTTATATGGAATTGGCCATGTGTATATCTCTACCTCTATGCTAAAGCATTTGGGATACTTCTTTGTTTCCGAAGAAGAAAAGGATGTCTTCTTTCTCTGGTTTACAAGTTTGATTTGCCAAGAATTTCCTTATGCTTATCAGGGCTTCTGTCTGCTATATTAGTTGGGCTGCACAGTGGGTGGTTGGCCTCCCTAATTGTAAATCCTTCAATTTAATTGTGAGGGACTCGGTCCAATGACCAATGCATTGATTGATACTCGTGGAACTTTCCCAGTCAATTTAGTTTTTCTTACTTATCTTTGTTGGCCTTGTACCAATGAAGATACCAACTGTTCTAGACTTCTGTTTGGTTATGGCAACGCGGGGAAGATATAAATGTAGGCATATGGTGTGCCTGGATGTTTATAAATTATTGATTCTCTTACACGTGATCAACTCAATTTTGGAAAAGAACACGGTTTCTCTCTACTCTCCAGATCGCATTACCATTCAAACTATATTTCTCTTAGTATGCCTCCGCACTTCTAGAATCTTAGTCAGTTTGCCAATTCTTGCAAGTAGTGTAATTATTTTCCCGAAATGAGTCATGTCTGAACTGAAGCAGGTAATGCTTAGTTAATGCAATTAATTTTCAAAGGAGACTTCTTTTAGTGCCACCTTAAACCGTAAAAATAGGATTACGATTGCATAGTTGAGAAACTCTTTGGTAGACACATCCTCATTAAATGACCAAGATCGATGCTAAACAATTTCTTCAGACTATTGTACTGATTATTTTAAGAAACTGAATATCCCTGCTAACTCTTTTCAAGTGAAAAATTCAGCTGCAACAAAACCTCAGGAGAAATTGGTATCAGTTGTGAAAATGTAGGTGCAAAGCAAAAGGAAAATTATCTTCAGGGGAAACATGTATTTTTCTCTCCAATCTATAGGGGCAAGATTTTCTTTGTCTCCATTTTTGTTTAAAAATTGAATGTAGAGTTGGGTGCCATATAAGCAAAGCTCTTTGATGTTTCAGTCATCTGAGCCATCAGTTGCAGATATTTTATGGATTTGTTCATCATATATGGGTTCCTTGTGTCAACAAATTGTGGCAATCAAGTTTTCTAGCTTATTTGGCTGCTTATTACTATCTTACTCACATGTAAAAGTAAAATGTACATCATGCTTTTGGTTTGTAGAGCACCGACTTTTTCCTGTTGATGCAGCCTTATCTTAGAGATATTTAATTTTGAAAATAGGTTCACTCAGCAGATAAAATACTTGAACTTCTCAATCTAGGAAACAGCCGAAGAAAAACAGAGAGCACAGAGGCTAATGCAACATCGTCAAGGTAACAAGGCATATTTCTCATGTTTACATTGTTGCTTTATGTTTTATCATTTTGGTTTTCTGTAGGGAATAATTTTCCTCAACTGAAGGTTGATGTAGTCTTGTTTATACAGTGGATCAGTAAAATACTTCTAGAACAGATATTATCTGATTGTAGGCTGTGGCTGTTCACCTTCTCGCTCTATGTTTTTTCAAGTTTAGTGTTTGAAACTTGGCTCACTGCTACCTTTATATTATTTGATTGTAGTTTCCATGCGCTAAGATGTGGTTGGTGTCTTGGTATTGCATTTTACTAAGAGTTTTTTCTATTCTTTTTGTGAGATAGTGTTGGTTTCGTGTGCTTAGATTGAACTTTTTGAAGGCTCTGGAAGGTGATAAAGTTTCCAGCTTATCCTTGCCAGACATGGATACTTTTGGTTTACATAGGTGCTTCATACATGCTATCTATGAAGAATGATGTATTGATGCTTGTTTCTTCCACCAGTATATCTTTGATATCACCTTAGAATCCTTTATCTCCACAGTTACTGAGAAGTGATTATTGTTAAATAAAAGATTGGTGAATTTTGATTGTTTTATACCTATCATAATAATTTTGAATTGATTCCCTTAAATATGATCAGAATTGATGTATGAAATGCAGAATGATAAAAGAGGGCTAGCTACAGATTAATAGCCTTTGAAGTATAGATATTTAGTTGTGATTGGTGATGGCTTTTGCTTATGGACTCCCAACTCAAAGAAAATATTGCAGTAATCGCTATGATACTTTCTTTAATATTCTCTGATAAACCTCAGCCGTTTTATGATGTTTTGTTTTCTGGAACCAGATCACATGCAGTTCTGGAGATTACTGTGAAAAGAAAACAAAAGAACAAGTATCGAAATCAAGTAATGCAAGGAAAACTTGCACTTGTGGATCTTGCTGGCAGTGAACGAGCTTCTGAGACGAACAATGGAGGGCAGAAGCTCAGAGATGGAGCTAATATTAACCGCTCGCTTCTTGCATTAGCAAATTGCATTAATGCCTTAGGGAAACAGCAAAAGAAGGGCCTGGCCTACGTTCCTTATCGAAATAGGTTGGTGGGATTGATCATTTTGTGGTCGAGATTCCCCTTTTTTATGCATTTGACAGAAAAATCTTACAGCAAATTGACACGGATCCTTAAAGATGGTTTGAGCGGTAATTCTCAAACAGTTATGGTGGCTACAATATCTCCTGCCGACAGTCAATATCATCACACAGTCAATACCTTAAAGTATGCCGACCGAGCCAAGGAAATAAAGACGCATATCCAGGTTAGAAAGTCTAGGTTGACACATATATGAACATTGTGCAGGACTTAAATTCCGTCGACATAAATGTATTTTGGGGCCATAATTTGTCAATAAGTTTTGCTTTTTTGTTTTATCTAAATTCATTTTATGACATCACTTGATCATTTTGCAATGATCTTCATCCATCCTTAGAAAAGAGGAATGGAGTATACTCACTGTCAGATGAAATTCAATTTTCTGCATTCTACCGTTTCTTATACAGATCTCCCTCAATTTTCTGCTAATATTTCATGTTACGGGTGTTTTCTTTTCTCAGAAAAACATTGGCACAGTTGACACCCACGTGTCAGATTACCAGCGGATGATTGACAGTCTTCAGGTTTTCCTTACTCTTTTTTGTTTTATGTATTTCGCTTGACTACAATATGCATGTCATTAAACTTATTTGACATTGTAGGTAGAGGTTTATCACTTGAAGAAGGAATTGGCTGAAAAGGAGTCCCAACTTAATGTCAGATCTACTGACAAAGTTGCAGATGATGAGTTGTCTTGGTTAAATTTACTGAGCCAAGAAACCAGTGAAAATGTTCAGGAAAGGATAAACTTGCAGAAGGCAATGTTTGAGCTTGAGGAAATTAATCTTCGTAACCGTGCTGAGCTCCAACATCTTGATGATGCAATTGCAAAACAACAGGTCAGCTTGTGAAATTAGTTTCGATGTCCCTATTCCTTGGCGTTTTCAAGATTTATCAAATAGCCTCTTTAAACAAACTATCTGCTTTTGTTGAACCTGATAATCTGTCTAAGCCATGCTGGCCTGAACAAACTGAACTTGGTTTTATTCTAACCCATTGTCCCACTTCTGATCTTGGGTTGACTAGCTGTGGTTCTTGTTGCAAACTGCAACGTGGAGAAATAGTTAGCTCTTAAGTGAACTGTTTGACCTGGTCATTGCTAAAAAATATTCTGTCACACCACCCGTTTCATCAGGACCTTTCCCTTATTCTAGAAAACAATCAACTTGAGTTCTCAGGAGCACACTTTCACAGGCTTACAACAGCGCATCCCCTCATGTGATCTTCTATTAAGTTTTGTCGTTCTTTTGGCTTATCTCATTTTGGTTTTCAGTTAAAGGTTGGAAAGCTTCCACCTGAAGTTTTTGGGTTGGTTCAGTTTATCTCAAATTGAATTAGCATGTTTGCTCTTAGTTGAGACTGATTAAGTAGTTAAATGGCAACCTCAAAATGAATGGAAAATTCTAATTAGCCTGCTGAGGTGGGCTTTTTCTTCCCCCTCAATCTGCCCGCTCGACTTAGCTTTGTGTCAAATACCCACTATTACTTGGTGAATATGTATCAATTATCCCCATATCCTGATCGCCGGTGGAGAAGTGGCCAACTGTGGAGCAAGTGCATCACACTTGCACAATTTTGCATCATTCAGAGGGGTTGTTTTCATCCATAGAGTAATATGAGAAATTTGAAAATAGAATTAATATTTGAACACCAATCATATATATATATATATATATATATAGAGAGAGAGAGAGAGAGAGAGAGAGAGAGAGAGAGGCATGGGAGGAAAAGGAAGCGGTGGTGTTGGTGTTGTCAGCGTGCACCGAGGAGGGTTTGGCGTCCCTGTTGGGTTTGGGTGAACAACCTGTAGTCGCTATGGCCGCATATCACACCTAGAAGACAACAAGAGAGGCTGCTGGGCAAGACGCATTTGAACGCGTTGATGATAGGGTGAAGGCTGAAAATAGTGATTGATGAGTGGCAGGTGAAGGAAGAAGATGGCCATTAATAGAGTTGGTGTACGTGGTATCTGGCAAAGGTGGGTGTTGAAGATGGTCTTGATTGAAGAAGAATTGACGATTGGGTGGCCAGGGTGGAGAGCATAGGGAAAACATAGAGTTTGGTGAACTGTGATGGAGGTGTGGGAATGGAGGGTAAGATGATCATTTTTTGTCAAGAGTTTGTTAGATTTTCCTTCCCCTGCTCATCATCTCTTCTCCTAGATTTCTCTGTGTCAACATCCATGGTCCATCATCATGACAATGGACATCGAATTCCCTGTATGCTCACCTATATTACATTTTGATCTTTGAGAATGCACAAAGTATGTGGTCAGTGCTCGAAATTGAAATTGTGAATAATCAACACTTAAAACCCTTACTCTTAAATTTTAGGCACAGGCCATCAATCCTAAGCTTTCAAATTTATCTCATGACAGAAAAATTCTTTCAAATCTCTCCTCCCTTTTCCACTCTTTCTCTCTCTCTCTCTCTCTCATATATGGGTGTGATCTGCAGCACTGGTGGCTGACGCTTGTAAGTGAAGCCTCATTGGTGCCTGACGACACCGACTCCTGTGCCGCCCCCTACCCTTCTACCTCTCTCTGCCTATTCTGTTTCTAGGGTCTGTAGTTGTTAATTTTAATTTATCTGCGTAAATTTCATGTATTAATATATGATTTTCAAATTAAATTAACCCTATCGATGATGCAAAATTGTGCAAAGATGCACATGCTCCATGGCTGGTCACTTTCCCACCGGCAATTAGCATTGCTTCTCCTAGTATAGGGGGTCATTTGAAACAAAGCTAAGTGTAGGGGGGTACTCTGGGAAAACAAGCCCACTTCAAGGGGCTAATTGGAATATTCCTGCAAGAATGCGGTATAGTCCTTGCATCCTCATTTATAAAGTGGATACTCTAATTTTATTTGTGATCTATGAAAGTCTGTTGTGTGTTAGTTATAACAGCAGCCTTTGCCTTTTTAATCTATTAATTGGTAACATGAGATGGGGATGAACTCTATGGATGAAGACATAATTGGCTTATAAATTTTCTATTAGTTGACAATTTGTCATATGCTAAGATCATTGTTCCTGAGTTGCTAGTTTGAAAATAATAGTTCTGGTGAGGTTTAACAGATTACCTGTGTCACAGGCAATTGAAAAATTTGGTCCAGTTGTCGAGGCTTTGAGAGCTAGGCGACAAGTAATTCTCGATAACATCAGGGACAATGATGAGGCCAGTTTCAATTATAAGAAGGTGCTTCCTCAGTCACTGTTACTTTTGGTGTCTACTGTCTATGTCATTTAAGTGTTGCACTTCACATTTGAACATATAACCTTTGCTTCTTCAGGAAATTGAGGCAAATGAGAAGCATCGATCTGAGCTACAAGAGAAGATTAATGAAGCAATCAGTTACAATGGAAACAAAACATACTTGCGTATTCTTAGTCAGTACCGACTCTTGGTGAGTTATCATACATTGGCAACACTTTTTCACTGAGGGTGTAATGTGTCTTTTGTTGTTAATTTTATTTTTCTGTATATAAAGCTTAGGTGCAAAGAGAAAGGAATGCGCAGTTAATGAACTGATTACCTCCGAAAAATTATTTAAAATCCAAACCCTAATGGCAGAGGCATGGCAATGTAAATTTTCTCACTGTGCAACTATTCATCTAAATGGGTTGCTGGGGGGAGAGTACTGTCAATTTCTTTTCTGTATGCAAGACAAGAATAACTTGTCTTCATATTTCTGCCATCTCACTCTTGCTATCAATTACCAGTGTGAACCTTACAGTTGTAGTGCCATTATGTAGGGGATGTCAAACACTGAGCTTCAGTTCGAAATTGCAATGAGGGATCAAGTGATTCATAATCAACGAGAAGCACAGAAAAATCTTTGGAACATGATGATGGGGCTGGGGCTTGAGTCACTTGATAAGAAAAGGCTGTTGGATGTCGCAGCTTGGCAGGGAATACCAATTGAAGACTACATGATGACACCTTATCTGGGGCTGTCAGATAATAGTCACCTAGAAAATGTGGCTTCTCACAGATTTCTCCCTTTTGGGAGTTCCCCATGCACGGGCAGTTCTCTATCCAATTCATCTGGCAACTTACATCACCATCAATTCTTCTACGGTGGGCCCACTTCCTCAGGCAATTGGAGTGCTTTGTGCAGGGAGGAGCATCACAGTTCATACTACTTACTATCTCATGATGTTTCGCAATCGCCCCATTTGAGGTCGAGCAAGAGTCCTGAAGATTGTGCTTGTCATAGGCCAAGGTCGCAGTTTGGCACACCTGATGTGTATCACCAAGGTTCACGCAGTCCCTCTCGAGAGGTGACATGTGAGCCTTCACCTTGTCAAAGTCGTTTATCTTCTAGTGTTACTTTTGCGCAGCAGCATGAGGTACGAATCCACAAATCTATCCCCTTTCCTAAGATGGTGTTTTAATCCATTCCTGTTCTTTCTTCTCATAGTTATGTTTCTGTGATTTCATTATCCTCTTCGTCTCTTTAGATTGTAATAGATCTCGCAAAAATACCTGTGTAAGTATTAACTTAACATAACAATAGTTTGTTTATACTTTTGGAGTAATTTGGCCTTAGAACCACCTTTCTCGCAATTCCAGCCTGTACAGATGTGAAGCTGACGCGATTGCAGTTATAGTCCACTGCAAATGAATTGTCGTATAAGTTTTCCTCAATGCCATTGAAAAGACCCTCTTTCTTTCGCTCTTGGCATGATCATGAGAAGTCACTTCCGAATATACGAGACAACGTTGCTTGCATGAAAAGATAGAGGAATGTAGTATGAGGATATCTTTACTTGTCCTTGTTGTTGCAGTTTTCTTGGTGGTAGACTGCTCATCTTGTTTGACCCGTGATTAGATCTTTCTTTGAGACTCTAATTTGGTCATCTATTCTGGTTATTTTCTTATATCCACAGTTAAGCTTCTTGAGGGGTTCAGGAATTGCTACTTCTGGGAAGCATTTTTATGAGGATCGTGATGGAAATAGAAGCAAACAAGAGTCATATGTCATGAGCCATTCCAGCGGAAACCAAGTTTTCCTTCCTTGTAGCTCATTGGCACAGTCCTCTGGCATGGAAAGAAGAGATGGCCCTTATCAAGAAACTGAACCAAAATTGCGATAAATATCCTACATCATCTTCGTATTCTAGCCTGCAACCTGCTGCATTCGATTCATCTAGCCCTGATTCTAAACTGCTGCCTCTGAAGCTTTTCTAGTCTTGTTTTCTTCTGGCCCCACCCTTCACAGACATTCACTCATTTACCATTCTTTCCTTCTATTCATTCCAGCAATTGTACATACAGGTTATAGTGCCATGCTTCAGGTAGTTGCATTGCAAAGTTTAGTTTACTTTAGTACCAAAAAGTTAGGAGAGAGGATCTGGATCTTCAGGAAACGGCGAGTTAGATGTTTTTCGCTTTTCAGTTTGTAGATTGTAGATGCAGTCGTTGTATATAGTTCGTGTATACTTGTAAATCCTCATGTGTTCGTCTCACTGATTGATCAGGTCCATTAATTGGATTAGAGATGGACAGACATTCAAATGTAACTCAATTTCTTAGATCTCCCCTAGTACATTCTTTGCAGATCTTACCAACATTTTGTTTTCGACTTCCTTTTATCTCTGTTTTTGTGGAGAATTGAGCCTCTCGCATCTACCTTTTTTTCCGGCGAGGCTTCATAGCATCATTACCAATCAGAAGGAAAAGAAAACAAGAGACTAGATTGATTCATCTGTTGTCCATTTTATGCAGGTTTTTAAGTTTCTGCGTCTGCACACTTAGTTGTCTGTGTATATACATGCATATCTTTATGAAGTTTTCAACCCGATAGGGTATCAAGTTAAGAGGTTATGCAAGTTTTCCGGGTAATATCCTGAGTTTCTGGAGTGTTGCGTCCAGAAATTAATAAATTTACATTGGCTGTCATTTATGCGTGAATTGACTGACGGTGTGATTTTGGCATGATTGATGTATGTGTGCACATGCCCCGTTTACACCAAGGATTGTTATCTTGGATGATCGCTCTTGTAAAGAAAATAGAAAATGCATGATTCATCGACGGTAAATGAGAATAGTAGAAGGATATGAGGCTTACTATAGAAAGTTTTTAGGGAAAATTACAACAACAGTTGTTAATGCTTTGCCCATTATGCAGTCAATCTTTTAAATTGAAAGAGTGCAATTAAGTTCTCAACATTACATTTTAAATGTGGTGCATCTACTCCTTTTCGAGTTGCTTACTTTTACTGACATTTTAATCGAAAATCTCAGTGACATTTTTGGTCTTATTGGATAATTGCATTGCTAATGTGGTGCAACGTTAGAAAAACGTCAGAAAATTAGGGGAAAAAAAAGAAAAAATTAAATAGAAAATAAAAAAGTAAACTGTTAAAAAAAAAATCAAAGGGAGAGAATGGCGCCGATTGAGTGAGGGTTCAAGGTTTTGGCAACGTGGTTCAATTTTCTAATAAAACAAGCTATAGGTTCATTGGTGGCGCCATGATCCCACTTTCAAATCCCTAGCTAGCTGAATTACAAATTTAGTCTCATCTTACATTTCATTAATTGATTGGGTTAAGTTAAATTGTAGCAATTGATGCGTGATGGGAATGATGGGATTAAGAGATTTGTTTTTATGCTAAGTGTAGGATGATATAAGTATTTAAAGGGGAAAATATGAATGTAGCATGAAGAAGAGCTTGATGGAATGTGTTTGATGGAGTGTGTTCTTTTTGAAAATCAAAATATGAATTTGCCGGAATTGTGAAATAGAGGCAAAATGTAATGTATTATAGACAAAAATGAAGCTCACCACCAAGGCTAAAGAAAACAATCCACCAACCAATTATAAATAACTTAACACTCATCACCAAATCGATGGATAAAGAACTGAAAATTGAAGGAAATCACCCTATTTGAGGAGGAAATCTCATGTGTTACAAACTTAGCTCCCTATACATTTGACATTGCACCTCCAAATTAAGACATTGAACTAAGACTCTGAAACCATGCGCACACTAGAAGCTATAGTTTGTGGATGGAAAGATCTTGACGTGTGCCGATCACAAATGGTTTCGGTGATTGACTGTCGATTGCTTTTTGATGCCGTAGCAGATTTGGTCTTTTTGGATGAGACTATGCTTAGAGCTGCAAATTGTACTTTTTTATTTTTTATGTTTAGTTTTGTTTTACAACCCTTGAGATTTTCTTTGCCTGAAAGCTTTCTATGTTCTTCTCATGTTTGATTATGATAAATGAATGAAATCTTCTTTTGACAAAAAATACTAAGACTCTTACGATAAAGCTAGCACACAATTTTTTGCACTTCAACCTTGTAATAAATACCAGTACACACTCTTTCAACCTTGTAATGAAGACTCTTTTAACATTTCAACCTTATAATCAAGACTTTCAAATTTCAATCTTGTGATGAAGACTCTTTTAACATTTCAACCTTATAATCAAGACTTTCAAATTTCAATCTTGTGATGAAGACACTTTTAACATTTCAACTTTGTAATAAACCCTATCTTGAATGTATCGGACCCAGTGGACTTGTGCTGCCTTCGCATTTTGTTTGCATGATTAAATCGGCTTAATCGATTGATGAAGCTTCAGTTGGGATTGTGAAGAAGAGTGACTTTGAATCCCATCAACTGTGTACAAGTCACTTGCATAGACCAAAACTCGGGACCTAATTGATTTGTGGAAATCGCAGGTCGTTTCATGAGGTTATATATATGAGTAGCTCAGTTTCTATGCCTATAATTCTGAATAACAAAAAAACAAAAAGAGAGACTAAATTCAAAAGGATTTGGATGCTCCAACCGTAGTTGAATTTCACTCTACATTGGATGAAGAAGCTTCGCTTCAGCCATTGTCCTTGCAAGGCATAAAATATTACCCCATCAACTAACTAAGGAGTTTGAGAGTGAGTGTTAGAGTAGGAAAAACCGACCAAAAAAAAAAAAAAAATTAAGGATAAAAAACTTAAAGGTTTTTTTTTTTTTTTTTTTTTTGGGTAAGGTAAGATTAAAAAAAAAAACTTAAAGGTTGATCTCCAATATTGGATAAAGAATCGAAAGAATTACTCATTTGAGAGAACTTCACATATATTATCGACGGTCAAATCCGCTTCTTTCGAGGAAATATCAAACTAGGAAACGTTAAAATAGAAAACCTTAAATTAGGAAATATCGAAATAGAAAACTGTAAACAAGGAAATATCAAATTGGGAAACATCAAATTAGTAAACAAACTCGAACTAGGGAACAACTCCAATTAAAAACCTCCTTCTAACCTTTGATATAGAAGAACCTTTATTCTCCATCGTCGATGTATTCTCTTTATTGGACACATTCGGTCATGTTGTGGACGAAATATCCCTTTCTTTGCATAATATCATTTGATATTTAATGGAATTTAATGCTCTCGTTTCAATTTTGCCATTGTTTTTTTTTATATATATTATCATGTCATCATCCATACGTACACTTATTTCACCGAAAAGACAAAATTATAATGGATGGATAGATGCGAATCAAAAAAGGTTGCATAAGGTCCTTTGTTGATTTTAAATAGGAAAATGACAATCAATTTAAAGTACGAACTTTGGACACAATCATTGCTAGTAATGTAAATTGTAGAACTGACCAAAAAAGAAATGTAAATTGTAGAAAAATAAACATAAATATTTGTAGAAGAATGTTAAGTTTCATTATGAATTAGGGGGTCTTTACAAATGATACAATATAGGTATTTCCAGCGCACAATCAATGGTTGCTAAAAATTTTCACATGACTCCTATTAATGAGCAACATTAAACGATCACATTTGAGGGTGTCGACTTCACTCGTCACGCTTATATTAACTCCACTAGTTTGATGGTTATATCAATTCCACTTTCTTGACGGTTACATCGACTCCACTACTTGACCGTTACATCAACTTCTTTGTTCCAGCACTTAGTCACTATTGATTGCCATCTCCGTCAGGTCATAACTAGATACTCTTGTGAACCGGTTGCAGTTTACCAATCGATGATTCCCCACGCTTGCCCATTTGCTCACTCTTGTTGTACCTCTAACAAGTTCCCCTCCAAACTGTGGACTACAGCACCTTCACATTTGATGGTAAAAGTAAATTAAAACTAAATGAGATAAATTTGACATGAGTGTATTAGTTTAGAATTTTTCGTAGTAATAATTCAAAATAATAATGGTGTAATTTTTTCCTTTCTACTTTTTTTGGTTGGCCTATTTATTTATTTATCTTGGGTTCTATTTCGCAAGCCTTGCACTTTTTCGGAAACCGACAAAAGGAAAATTCGATATACACGAGTTTTGTTGTCGGGGTTTAAAGGAGGCGCTGTCCTCACCTTCGCCATCTCCCTCGCAGAACCACTCGAATCCCGAAAACTCCATCGTGCCGCGCCGCCCCCAAATCGGCCGCCGGAGAACCGAATGGCGCTCCCCACGGCCGCCGCCGCGGGCACGGCGGAGGCAACCGACCCCTCCGCCGCCTCCCCCTACACGCCCTACGCGCTGGCCAAGACCCTGGCCGGCCACAAGGCCGCCATCTCCGCCGTCAAGTTCTCGCCGGACGGCAACCTCCTGGCCTCCTCCTCCGCCGACAAGACCCTCCGCGCCTACTCCACCGCTTCCCTCTCCCCGCTCCACGACTTCCACGGCCACTCCCAGGGCG
The DNA here is from genome assembly GCA_014182565.1 of Eucalyptus marginata. Lineage (NCBI taxonomy): Eukaryota > Viridiplantae > Streptophyta > Magnoliopsida > Myrtales > Myrtaceae > Eucalyptus > Eucalyptus marginata. Next base: position 23,626,113 of record CM024592.1, on the reverse strand, counting down.
TCTCCGACCTGGCCTTCTCCGGCGACACCCGCCTCCTGGCCTCCGCCTCCGACGACAAGACGCTCCGCCTCTGGGACGTCCCCACGGGGTCCCTCCTCAAGACGCTCCACGGCCACACCAACTACGCCTTCTGCGTCAACTTCAACCCCCACTCCAACCTCCTCGTCTCCGGCTCCTTCGACGAGACCGTCCGCGTCTGGGACGTCAAGAGCGGCAAGTGCCTCAAGGTCCTCCCCGCCCACTCCGACCCCGTCACCGCCGTCGACTTCAACCACGGCGGCACCATGATCGTCTCCAGCAGCTACGACGGGCTGTGCCGGATCTGGGACGCCTCCACCGGCCACTGTATGAAGACCCTCATCGACGACGAGAACCCTCCCGTCTCCTTCGTCAAGTTCTCGCCCAACGGCAAGTTCATCCTCGTCGGCACCCTCGATAATACTCTGGTAATGCCTCGATCTTTTAGTGTTGTCCCTCTTTGAATTCGATCGAAAAGCTGAAGATTTTGGGGGTGGGGTTTTAGCGTGGAAGATTCGAAGGATTTGTTGGTGATGCGATTAGGGATTATTCTAGTGGTCTGTTGCAGTTGATAGGCTGATCCTGGAGCTTTTAGATGCTAAAGTTTGTTCCTTTAGGCTGGTGTTGTGTGATTCTGCTTAGGTTCTTCTAGGAGGTGAAATTTTGCTAGTCAAGCTTGAGATGGAGTGTTCTATCTGCAAATGTAATGCGGTCGGTAGACTTTGTTCCTTTTATCCTCCTTGTATTTGGCGAGGCGACCTTCGTCATTGAAAGGCAAAAGAACACATTGGTCATGTCTTGGGAATCGAATACTGATGATGAAAAACAAAGGAACCATCTGTCTGCCAATGACTTCCTTTAAGTATCATTTTGGGATGTTGGGCCGGTTGAAGGAGCATTGGCATTACCTCTGTACTCGAAGCGAACTTTATGTGCTAAACTTTAGTCAGATGTAATTGTTTGCCCGATTCTGTCAATTTGGTTCTTCACTATTATGTTGAAAGCAGCTTTGGAAGACTTTATTTCTGATTGGTTACTCTGTTCTAGCTGTGGTCAAAATTGAGCTCTGTGGCGGACTTGCATCTGCTCGGTTATGCATGGTGTCGAGGGAATTATTTCCGGTTTCCCCTGCTATTTTGTCTTGAAAACATGTGTATTTTCTTTTGGGCTCTGTTTCTTTTTGTTGCAGAAAATTTGCATTCTTCTTTGTTTCTAGACATACCTTGATGCCTGCAATCTACTGAAAGAACCCTACCAACCAGTGTCCAATGATTAATAGAATACTAGAAATTTAGGGAAATAGTTTTCGGAATTGGTGTAAATCCCTTCAAAGATGAGAGCTTCCCCAAGCTCTCAGTCTTATGGGTCAGTTCCTTCTGCTTTCACCTAATGTCATGAGCACAAAAGGAAGGATGATGAAAAGCAAAAACTTTGGGTGTTTTATTTTGTCATTTTGGCCCCTTTCTGTTAGCTAACTTGGATCCTTATGTTGTGCTTGCAGAGGCTATGGAACATATCCACAGGAAAATTTATCAAGACATATACAGGTCATGATAATTCCAAATTTTGTATTTCTGCTTCCTTCTCGGTGACTAATGGGAAGTATGTTGTGAGTGGTTCGGAGGATAAATGTGTATACCTGTGGGAGCTACAGACGAGGAAGATAGTACAGAAATTGGAAGGTCATACTGATGCGGTTATATCAGTAGCATGTCACCCGACAGAGAATATGATCGCATCAGGGGCGCTAGGTGATGACAAGTGTGTGAAGATCTGGACACAGGAAAAAGACTGATCTCTTTAGGATAACCTTTTTTATGGGGACTAATTGTGCGGTATTAATGTAAATCTTGACTCAGGTTAGATATTTTTTTCTCTCCCTTCCGAGATGCATCCAAGGATTTTGTTCTTTATGGTCTGGTTCAGTCAGAATGGTTTGTTCCGATATCCTTTTTGAGTATGTAACATTTTTTACTGTTTATGCATTCGAGGGCATCATTAAGTTGTTCAGATGTACTCTTATGAAGTTACTCTTATTTAATTATCCTCCAATGGAAGTAACTAAGTTTGCGCTGAGGCTGAACTGAGGTGTCGACAATGATAAAAACTGAAGCCGATAGTATAAGAAATAGCTGCATAGTGTAAGACCTGAAAGGTAAACTGGAAGGTGTTGGCCCTGTGGCTTCTGATGAGTAGTGGGTAAGTCTACTTCTCCAATACGATAGTGTAACAATAAGCATTATAAGAGAATTGATTTTACTATGACAGCTATGGATGTAATAAAAGATGATTTTACTATAACAGTTTTGGATGTATCTAATGAGGAAAAGTTATAACTTTTGGGGAGGATTATCTTTTTGCTTAATGAATTCAGATGCACGCCATGATTCCGTAACGTATGTAGATGTATTGTGTTAGATTTTGCTTGATTTTGCTGAGTTGGCAGTTTATGATCTGAGATTTGTGATTACTGTTCTGTTTTAACAAATCCTTGTTGGCAAATTCTTAGTCTTATCTTGTTTTGAGTAAGATAGTCATGTTTCTAAATAGCTGCATGCTATCCTTCTGCTACTGAAACATGACTCACGGTCAGTTGGGCAGTGGCTGACTGTCTTTACGATGGTTTCGTTATATCAAGAGTTATGAAGTTAAGAACTATTTTTCCTCCCTGAGTTCTTCTAGGATTTAGTAGCTTTCTTTACAATCACCATCTAGCTTTATCGGCTGTAATGTGCATTGGTTCAACAATACTCAACTACCTCTCTAATGGTAGTTGTTTGTTCGATTATCTCATTTTGTTCTCTAGAAAGGTACGGTTGTCATGTTGCTATCCTATCAAGTGATGTATGAAATGAGTTGTCTTGGGCTTTTAAGCATTTGAGTGATGTCCATGGACGGTGGTCATCGTAATGTGGACATTCCAATTAAGGCAATGGATTTGCTGTCGTCTTCAATTTTCGTACGAATATGACGTCTGTAAGGTTTGACGACGAATGCTTTTTGTGCTGTTCTTCTGGTGATATGGGTCAGCTTCTTCTGGGTTGTTCTAATTTGACATCAGGTTTAAATGTGGATTATATTGGGCGGACGACTAGTGCATGGTGCTCCAATAGGGAAGCACATTCTAACCGAGATTGAGTTATGCAGACTATGAATATCTTGTTAATCATCATCGATTTCCAACACTCTCCATTCGGGAGTTGATTCGGTCATCCACTTTCCAATCCAGCTTTCCAGATACTGTAGTCTTTGCTACTCAAATTTAAACAAAAGAAACGAACCTCAAGGTTGCGGAAGCCGGACGAAGCGTCCTGGAACCTTTAGTTCACAAAATTGCAAGTCATTCGTTCTTGCAAACTGCGTGCGAGTTATTTTGAATCAGGACAATTAGCATAGATATTTTTTTTTTTTGAATTTAATTGATTTGTGGGGCTTGTAGGGTATTTTATGAGTTTTTGATAATTGGATCGTTGTACCAGTGTTTTTAGGTAAAAATATAATTTCAAAACTAATGTGTGATACTCGTTAAAATTGGCTTTGCGATTTAAAATCAATTCTTTTTTTCTTTTAAGTGGGTTATCAGAGACAAAAGCAATTTAAATTATATTCACAAAAAATGAATAATTGTCCAAAAAATCCTCAAACTATTGTATGAGCGGTTGATTCAATTCAAAACTATTCAATTTGATCAATTTAATCATAAACTTTTTAATGATTATTTAATATAATTGTGCCAATTTTGGTTAGAAACAACTGACATTATTCAATTTTGTCAATTTAATCATAAACTTTTTAATGATTATTTAATATAATTTTTCAAGTCAATTTTGGTTGGAAATGGTTGATATGATGATAATCTAGTCGGTGCTAGTTATCTATGTGGCAACAACCAACGCTAACGTCGACATTTTTTGTAATTCCTTTTGAATTTCTTCTTCTTCTTCTTCTTCTTCTTTTTGTTGTTCTTCCTCTTTTAGTTGCTAGGCCTTAGCATAGCGGGGGCAATTCTCACTTGTGGTTGGTTGTCGGTCATTGTTGAGATTGTCCATAAGTGAAATGGGAAAACAAAAAAAAAAAAAAGCTCAAAAAGAAGAAAGAAAAAATGAATATAAAAGGAAAAGAAGATTTAATAAATAATTGCAAAAATTGTTTATGTCAACACCTGGTTATTTTACATAAGGCATCTAGCTTGCACATCAGCAATTTTCAATGGAAAATTGACTGGAAGGATTGCATTGAAAAATGGTCTTATTAGGATTATATTGGACAAATTTAAAAGTTTATGATTGAATTAACTGACATATAATAAATTTAAGATTTTTGGATAATTTTCCCTCACAAATAAATTTCAAGCGTATTAAATGTCATGCACCTCTTAGAGAGTAGGTAAGATGAGAATCAAATTCTGGATGGATGATCTAACTATAAGATTATTATAAAAGTTCTTCTCTATGACCATCAACTAAAAGTATATTTCTCATTCTTTCTGGATTCTACTTTCATTGTCTCTCTCTTTACATTCTAAATTTCTCCTCCATCCTTTTTCTCTTTGCCATTGATTTTTTATCTACTTTCCTTTCTTTTTATCTTTTTCCCCCAATTCCTCCTCACGCACTTTCGAATAAAACATATAGAAATCTGCTCGTGCTCCATGTGATGGGGTCTCGTGGCTCTCATTGAAGCTTCATATCTCTTCTGCATTAGAATAATTAAGCTGTCACGATCTAGACGAGATCTGCCCGTGCTCCTTTTGTGGGGGTAACTAGGAATTTTATATTGGGAGGCCCCCCTTTCAAAGAAAAAACTACTAGAAGCAGAAACTACTTTTTGTGCGAATTGCTCAGAGACACGTTGTGAAATAGTGCTCATAGAAAGAAGTGTCATCCGTCTCTGTCGCCGATTGATGTCTTCCATTCGATAGGAGGTTTCCCAAATATCCGAAGATCGGTTAGTTTAGAATGGAGTGGTTGTCGGATCAAAAAAGAGGAAATTTCACCAGATTTTTTTTTTAAGTTTTTGTATTCTATGACAGTTCAAAAGAAAAATTAGGGAAAATCTCAAATAAAGGCCTGAAGTGGGTTCATTTTCTAAAAAAAGAACCCAAAGTGAACACTGTATTAAATAAGGACCCAAAGTGACTAATTTTGTCTTAAATAAGGACCCAAACTTCCAATCCTATTTACAGCTTGGGGTAGTTTTGTCCAACAACATTTTTTCTTTAATTTTTTTTCTTTCTTCATCTTCCTCACACCTCCTCCTTCGCTCTACATTGCCTCCTTCTTCAACACCATAATCAGGGCCCCTACCAGTGACCTCATGAGCTTCATGTCATCACGTAGTTGGTCCTAGTGACAAGAAGTCAGATTGGAGTTATTTGCTACCGGTCACCTTCTTGGATGCTAAAAATCCTTAGTTCCTCAAGATGCGTCAAATCTACGCTTGCTTGTACTCAGCCTAAAGCTTGGATTGACCTCCATCTGACGACGACGATGCTGGATTTTCTATCAAGGGCAGCGGTCAATGAGGTCGAGAGCTCGAATAGGACTTGTCAATGGTGGCAATGGGGCAACAAAGTACAACAGTTTCTACAGTTTATGATGTTAGATACGACTAATGATCAATCTCAAGATGGGGTATCGATTGAGAAGAAGAGCTGTGTTGATGAGAATGGCAAGAATGTGAATGGGTGTCTCCAGACTAGGGATTATTGAAAGAAGCCATTGGCATTGCAAATGGGAAGGGGGATCTTTGAAAGATCGAATTTACGCAAGAGAGGCAAACCCAAATTTGAAATTGATGAGGCAAACTATTGCCAAGGTTGAAATAGTCGCCAGCTGCAACAAAATGATTCTTTGGCGTGAAATTGTTGATCACCAAGTGTTAATTGAATAAAGGCATAAGTTAGTCAAACAAGACAATCTGGCGATGCTTGGATATTGCTACTCTGTTGTTGGCAAGCAGGACCAAAAATAGCACAAAAAATTGTAGTTGCTGGATTAGAGGAAGGCTCGGAATAAGTGGAGTTTGATGCATTTTTGAGGTGAGAGAAATACGTCGCCAAAGGGATTAGTTGCATAGCTTGGGAGTTGGACAAGAAGTTGAGTCTCAGCAAAAGCAAATTCATATTATGGCTTTGAGATCAGAATTTGCGGTGAATGTTGGAATAAAAAGAACTTACTTTTGAAAGCTCATTTCGGCTTCGTGGAATTGTCTACAAACCATTTTGAGGAGCGAAATTTAAAATTTTCAACGAGTTAGACTATGTTGTAATGACTCGTGTTAAAGAAAACCCAATCTTGGTCATACAACGAGATGACATAGAGAGCGATGGAGGGGCTGATAATGGAGGTGATGTAGAGAGTGAGAAAGATGAAGAAAGAAAAAAGAAGAAAGAGAGAGACAAAAAATAAACAACAATGTTCTTAGACAAAAGTACCCTTGGCTGTGAATAAAATTAGAAGTTCAAGTCCTTAATTGAGAATAAGTTAGCCACTCCGAATCTTTATTTGAGACAGTGTCCACTTTAGGTCTTTTTTTGAGAAAATGGCTCCACTTCGGGTCTTTATTTGAGATTTTCCCGAAAAATTATGATACGTTATAGTTGAGAGATTATTAAATAACTCTTTTTACTCGAGATTATAAATGTGATATAATAATATAATTATCTTGCCTTTGGGTCGCCATTTAATTCAATCATTTTATATATTTATTTATTTTATTTTGATAAGAAATAAGAGCAAAGCCCTAGAGTTATATCATTACTCTCCTAATAAAATTGGATCGTATATGATCTTCTATCATAAAGGAAGTAACCTCTCGGTGATTTATCTGATGTCAGAGTATCATTTACATCAGATGACTGAAGTATTTAATTTGCTCATCAGTCTGCACTTGAATTTTATTCTCTAAAAGTATGTACAATTTTGGTAGGGGTTTATTTGACTGCAGAAAGAATTGGAGTGTTTCTCTTAGAGGAGCAATCAAAGCGGGGGTTTCTCTATAGGCCACATAATCAAACCTAATGGAGTTTACAACAACGCACTGAATCGAGGATCAACTGTTCAAGAATGTGGTGGCCATCCAATTAAATGATGAGAAAAATCACTCATCGATTGTGTTCTTTTTAAGTTTGTGTATTACAATTTCTTCATATAGGAGGAACGAAGAAATGCACATGATTATAACCGATAATAGTCAAGAAATCGGCTCTTCGATAGACCATAGAAGCCTCCCAAATCCATTGACAACGGATCTTTTTACTAATACCATCATCTGGATGTGCAGCCACTGCGCTCATTCGTGCATCGGTCACATGATTGATTTAGTGTCAATAGCAAATAGTTTAAATTCATGTGCCCATAGAAGCTCCCTCCCACCAAGGACAAATACCGCCACATGAGATAAACGTATTTCTACATTCGTCATGTGTAGTTGACTACTTGGTGTAATCATATATTTAGCGGCACATAAATGTGGATTTTGAAAAAAGTGCTATATCTTCCCACATTCTCGTTTTGAAGAAAACTCAATTTGGGACAAAAATTACTTGAAAAAGCATATATTAAGGTGGAATCAAGAAAATCGATTGGATATTCATGATAAGGCAATCGAGAAGTCTACCTCAGCACTCCATGGTCTCTCCGCGTCAAAAGATATTATTTCATAGACCGATTTATTTAAAGGAAAGGAGAATATAAAAGTATTTGTTAAGTCCAATCCACGAACATAACGGAAAGTGTTCACGTGGAACCCTAAGCGGAATCCAGTCAAAATGTGCCAACGAGGCTGAAAATAAGAGTAAATGGAATTACAAGCCAACGAAAGCATGGGGATAAGAATAAGTACATAAATTATTTTTGGTCCTTGAAGGGTTGGCGAGAGCGTTCTCCTCGTGGTGAGTTTTTTATAGCAGAGAGAGAGAGAGAGAGAGAGTTGGTGCCTACCCTTTAAACAAAACCAAGCTACAGAAAGCTCGGCAACTTCATAAGCTTTCCAAGAAAGTACAAAAACCCTCGCCGACCTCCTCCTTCTCCTCCTCCGTTGGTGAGCTTCGCTCCACTTAGAAATGACCCCTTTAAAATCTTTTTACTCGGGGGCTGTTTACTTGCTGACATTACATTGTGTTGCAGTGTTCCTGAGATCCTACAAAAGGAAATGTTCTCCCTCTCCCTCTCTCTCTCTCTCTCTCTCTCTCTCTCTCTCTTCCCACTTCTCTTTTTCCCATTCTTTTGCTAGTTTGGGTTGGTAATGGTTTGGATCTATCGATTTTATGTTAGCATTCCTGTTTTTCTTTCTCAAGGAAGAGATCCAGGAAACAGAGAACAATAGAAGTTCCAACCTTGAAGCTTTTTTGTTGGAACGTGACTTCGTAATGGAGTCCATCTCCATTGGTTTGGGATCTCTTTCGTTTTCTTTCGGCCACAGAAATGTGTGGTTTGGATGATGCTATTTTTCCGATAATTACATATTTTATGATACATTGAGTTTCTTCAATTTTGCTATGTAGTAGTGCACAGTGTTTTTTTTAGCAGAATCTTGAAGTTTTAGGTGGATTGAGTGCTCAAAACATCGTTCGAATTTTTCTCAGGGTGATGGAAAATCCGGTCTTCGTGGATCAATATCAAATGAATCCCTTTGGTTACTCTCCCACCGAGTCTGGCTTTAATCAATTTACTTCATTTTCTTCGGCATCGACCTACTCGTCAAATCAAATCCAAAACGTTGGCCATTCGCGTGATGTCCCTATCGCAACCGAGCACAAAAACCCCCAAATGAAACCATCTCCACCATCAAATTCTCAAATTATATCCTTTCAGAACTCAGATCTATACCCAAACATGTCTCAGCAATATCCTGGTAAGTGAGGCTTGTGGACTGACAAATTTTTTAAGGCTGAAACAGTTTCTGGTGGAGTATGGAAATGAAAAATTTCTCTCTTCGCTTTCTGTTATTCTTATAATTGTTTTCTAGGAACCTATGAGTTGCAAGATGGGGAAAATATGAAGATGAAGAGAAGTGGTGGTGGTGGTACATTTAGTAGAACAACTTTGCATGGACCAGAACACGTTATTGCAGAGAGGAAGCGCCGGGAGAAGCTGAACCAGCGGTTCATTGCTCTTTCATCCATCATTCCGAGCCTTACAAAGGTACTCCAAATGAATTATTTTTGTGTGAAAGTTCCTGAAGGAATGGTATCTGTTTCTTTTTTTCCACCTTCATCATATATTTCTATTAGGTGTGTTCGCAATCTTGGTTTCATTTGAGAATTATATTTGGGTTCCAAACTTAAACCAAATATTAATAAGTCACATTAAGCTAATACTTGGCTTTTTGATAAACGGGAAAAAAATTTAGGACCCTCTTGACAGGATATGTATCTGCAGTATGCTGTACTAACTATTTGGAGGACTAGCAATAGTATAGACATTTATCTTCCTCCCTACTGAATAAGAAGGACCTCGTCGCTTAATGCTTGACTTTGCATAATGAGTAATGGAAAAGTTAATTACTTTCTATTTATGGTGAGGAAACACACCTTAGGTAGGTAAACCCCAGGTTTATGAAATACTCTAAAGATTTGTTTATCGAGGGAAGCAAACCAATCTCAAGAGTCTACCTAACTTTTAGAATCGCGGATTGGAGATCATATGCAACTCAGATAAAAGGTAGACTTTTGAGATTGACATTGGCAAATGGGTACTTGGACAGTGGCCTTACATTCTGTTCGCTAAATTGACAATGGAGGACATACGTGATTGTTTTAGTGTATGTTTATTGAGGGTAGCATACCAGTTTCCAAAGACTATCTAACTTTTAGATACACGGATTGGCGATAATATGCCAATGCACCTTAGATAAAACGGTAGAAAGCAGTTGCTAACTTCAAATAATGAGAGAGGAATCCATGAGAGGGCAAGACCAAAGACTGAGATCAGAGAATTAGAGAGATTAACAATTTGAGGAAAAGAGCTTTTCTGCTCTTGCGATTGGGTTTTTTGTTTTGTTTTTGTAGTTAAAGGATTAAATTAGTTTTGACCATCATATTCATGAGAACATGTGTGTGTTCTCTTAAAGATTAAAGTTAAACTAACACAATTTGCCCATAAACTAAGAAATTGTAAATCGGTGATAAACAATTTAAGTGAATCATGATATCATTTTAGATTAATACCCAACTACATATGGGCAAAGGGTTGCTAATGTCAAGTACTATTACGCCGGAATTCATGACAATCATTCAACCACTTAAGCTTGACGATGATTGAGTTGATTTAGATTGTTTGATACATGTTTGCAACATGTTGGTGATTGGATATTCTTTCTTGTAATAAAATATTACTAGATACTATTCATGCATTTAAAATTTGATAAAATTTAATTTATCTATCGTCAAACAATTTAGATCGGTATAATCTGCATAAGTCAATATCTTTTACATGTCATAAGATACTGTCTTCTTGTCTTCTGAACTTGTCTAGAGGTGTGTCAGTCTCTTTTTAATTGCTTACCACATTTATATCCTTAGTTTTGTCTTCATGAATTAAACTCAAACTTGAATTTCGTTTTCTACTGCTTAATTTTCACTGGATGACTATCAAAGGACAATCAATCAAATAAGTCATATTTCATGCATAACATTTTGTAAATGCTAGTTAGTGATTTGAGATCATTAGAGAGTACTTGTAGCATTCTTTTCATACATTCACAGTCGTCTCATTAATCAGAAAACTAATCCCTACAAACGATGGAGGAAAGCAAAACCCTTTTAAGAGGTAAGATGCTCGACAAACCAACTTAAATTTGGCCTCTAGGTAAAATAGTCTGATTTATACAGGTACTTGCTTAAGGATTGTTTGGAAATTGAGACTCACCTCTTATTGAAATAGTCACCATAACGAAAGGTTCCACCACCTACAAGGACCTTTATCAATCGCCAGAAAACTTAGGGACCAAAAACGTAGCACTGTATTCCGATTCATCACATTATAAGCCTTCATTGTTCCCGCAAAATAATTGATAAATGTTCTGGTTGCATAGCTGGACAAGGCTTCTGTCCTAGGAGATACGATAAAGTACTTGAAACAGCTCGAGGAACGTGTGAAGATCCTCGAGGAAGAGGTGGCCACGAGAACCGTGGAATCAGTGATCTTTGCAAAGAAGCCATCGCTACAACGTGGTGATGGCGTCATATGTTTTTCATCCGACGAGAAGTCATATGACCCACTCATCGATCAGCAACTACCCGAGGTCGAAGCACGGGTATCGGGGAAGAACGTTTTGATTAAAGTCCAGTGCGAGAAGCACGAGGGTTGCATCAAGGAAGTGATGAAACAAATGGAGGACATGAACTTGACAACTCTAAATATCGGCGTCCTAGCATTTGGGAGTTCCCTCCTGGATATCACAATTGTGGCCCAGGTAATTATTGCCAATTTCTTCGTATTGTTTCAATGAAAATTATTCTTTTAAAACTTCAACTAGTTTCTAATTTCCTACTACTGTGGACGATTTTGCATTCTGATCCTTTGTTGAGAGCATATTGTCTGTTCAGATATTCTTGGAAACGAACTGTTATCCAGATTTTTTCCTTTCCTCTTATTCTGATTTTGGTATGGAAAAATCCGTAATATGGTTCCTCGATAATTATATGAGCTTTGGCGTCACTTCTTGTCATGCCCCAGAAGCTTCTGGATTTCGTTTTTAACATCCAAAATAACAATAAACGAGAGAAGATTACTAATTCCACATGCCAAAGGAAACGGCTGTTAAAAATTAAAAAACATGTGCACAAATTCTTAAGAGCATGTTCAAACCACTTGTTGTTTGAGATGTTGCTGTGTAAATTAATCTCTTCTCATTCAGAGCAGAGTTATGGTATTTCATCTTCAGTTATATAGAAATCATACTTGTTTCGTCTACATTACTTGCAGATAGAAAATGAGAACTGCCTGACAATTGAGGAGATTGTTGAAAAACTACGTGATGCTCTGACCATGTTCATCGGATCATCTTCAAGACGGTCAGCTTGTTAGGCAAAAAATTGGTATTCTGCCATGGTCTGTGTCTTAGAGATGTTCTTGATTACGTGTTAGTGCAAGAGTTGTGGGTAATTGTACTATTATGTGCATTGTAACTTCTTACTGATTGTGGTATTTGTTACTGCAAGATTTAACCACACGTTAGTGCAATAATTGTCGGCAATTGTCCCTCCCGTGTAGTTCATTGGCACGGGTCCTCTCACATGGAAAGAATAGATGACCTTTGTCGAGACACGGACCCAAATTGCGATAAATCTCCCATGTTACTTTCGTATCTCAGTCTAAAATCTGCTGGTTTTGATTCATCTAGCCTGATTCTAAATCATTGCCTCTGAAGCTTTTCAAGTCTCGTTTTCTTTTGGTCATACCTCCAGAAATATTAGCTCGTTCATCATTCTTTTCTTCTTTTCGTTCCTGCAAGTGCCATGCTTCAGGTAGTTGCATTGCCAAGTTTAGCCTTTCTTTAGTGCAGAGAAATTAGGAGAGAAGACCCAGATCTTCAGGAGGCATGGCGAGTTAGATGCTTTTGGCTTTTCAGTTTGCAGGTTGTAGATGCAGTTAGTTGTATAAAGGTGTATACTTGTAATCATCATGTGTTTGTCCCATCTATTCATAAAATCCATTGTTTGGATTAGAGATGGACAGACATACAAATGTAACTCAATTCCATAGATCTCCTCCAGCACATTCTTTGCCAATCTTATGGAGAAATTGTTTTTGACTCCCTTTATTTGTTTTTGTCAAGAATGAAGCTTCATCACATCCTGTCTCTCTCCATTTTTTATTTTATTTTACTATATGCATTATAACAGAAATGATTTTACTATGACAGCTATGGATGTAATAAAAGATGATTTTACTATAACAGTTTGGATGTTTCTAATGAGGAAAAGTTATAATGTTTGGGGAGGATTATCTTTTTGCTTAATGAATTCAGATGCACGCCATGATTCCGTACTGTATGTAGATGTATCGTGTAGATTTTGTTTGATTTTGCTGAGTTGGCAGTTTATGATCTGAGATTGTGATTACTGTTCTTTTTTAACAAGGCCTAGTTGGCAAATTCTTAGTGTTACCTCGTTTTGAGTAGGGTAATCAAATTTCCAAATAGCAGCACGCTATCCTTCTGCTCCTGCAACATGACTCGCGGTCTGTTGGGGAGTGGCTGTCTGTCTTTACGATGGTTTCGTTATATCAAGAATTATAAAGTTAAGAACTATTTTTCCTCCCTGAGTTCTTCTAGGATTTAGTAGCTTTCTTTACGATCACCGTCTAGCTTTATTGGCTGTACCATGCATTGGTTCAACAATACTCAACTACCTCTCTAATGGTAGTTGTTTGTTCGATTATCTCATCTTGTTCTTTAGGAAGGTACGGTTGTCATTTTGCTATCCTATCATGAGATGTATGGAATTGTTTTTCTCCATGTCTTTCCTTGGTTTTTTCGCTAACAGTGAGTTGTCTCGGTCTTTTTAAGCATTTGAGTGATGTCCATGGTTGTCATGGTAATTTGGACAAATTGTTTAAGGCAATGGATTCGCCGTTGTCTTCAATTTTTGTACGCAAATGATTTCCGTTAGGTTTCGTGACAAATGCTTTTCATGCTGTTCTTCCGGCGATTCGGATCAGCTTCTTCTGGGTTGTGCGATTGAGTTATGCAGACTATGAATATCTTGGTAGTCATCATCGATTTCCAATACTCGCCCTTCGGGAGTTGATTCGGTCATTCACCCTCCTATCCAGCTTTCCAGATACTGTAGTCTTTGCTGCTCGAATTTAAATAAAAGAAACGAACCTCAAGGTTGCGGAAGCTCGACGAAGCGTCCTGGAACCTTTAGTTCACAAAATTGGGAAGTCATTTGTTCTTGCGAACCGTGTGCAAGTTATTTTGAATCAGGACAATTAGCTTAGATTAAAAAAAAAAAAAAAAAAAACCTTGAAATTAATTGATTTGTGGGGCTTGTAGAGTATTTTGCAAGTTTCTAGATAATTGGATCGTTGTACCAGTTTTTTTAGGTAAAAATATAATTTCAAAACTGATGTAAGATACTCGTTAACACTGATATTGTGATTTAAAATCAATTTTTTTAGGTGGGTTATCAGATACAAAAACAATTTAAGTTTTTTTTTTTTGGTAAAAGGTAAATAGTATATAGACTTTTGCACAAAAAGCTATACAGCTGTACGATAGGGGGACCCGGCACCAGCTTACACTCGAAAAGAGGGAAGTCCAAATGAGTGGAAGGGGGCCGGGGGAGAAAAGGGGAGGGAAGAGCTACAAGAGAGATACAATGCAAATAAAAGCAATAGCAAAGGAAGGCCAAAACAGCGGCCAACAAAGGAGACGAGGGGGAAGAGCATACAACAATGTGGCCTGCACAAGGAAAAAACACAAAGAGGAAAAGAACAGAAGGGACACCAAGTTGGATACACAAGTCGCACTACCAGGGAAGACTCGGGAGAGCTCCATCAGAAGCACCGCCAAGGAAAAAGAAGAAGGGGCGACCTCAAATAATCCCCAGGGAATAGGCAAGTGCGAAATCCCCTGGGCGGGAACGTCAAAGGCGACAAGCGACCAACAGTCAGCATAATCAATCAAAGATGGAGGGGTGGATGCCCCAGCTAAGTTGGAGTCTTCTATTATAGGGGTTGTCCGGGACCTTGGGGAAGGTTAAAGCCCTATCATTGACGGCTTTACAAAGGTGATCCTTTAAAGCTGGGAGGAATAATCTTTGATTGCGGAAGATAATGTTATTCCTCACTTTCCAAATGATATAAGATAAGGCACCAAAGGCAAAGCAAGCCAAGGATTGGTGGAAGCTTGCATCAGAAAGGTGTTCGATAGCCCATAAAAGATTGTCCTTCCAAGCATGATTCTGCCAAGGTAGGTTACACTTAGCCGCCCAAAAGGAAGCAAGATGACCAGTGATAGAACATTCAAAGAATAGGTGGTCAACCGAGTCCGGCATATAAGAGCAGAAAGCACAAGAAACAACCGGGATTCTCTCATGAGCAAGCAACAAGACCTGGGGTTGGCAGTCGATTGCGGGAGATTAACCATAAGTGGGTCTGATAGCAAGGAGGTAACGAGGGGTTCCATATAAATTTTGACCAGGGGACCACGAGACCTCTTGGCCTTAGAAGGTTCCAAGCCGAGGCAGTAGAAAACACCCCTGAGGAATGACCAAGCCATAGAAGACGATCATTAGCATCATTGAGGTTTGGAAGGGGAACATCCCAACTCACTATGGAGGTTGCAACATCAGAAGGGAGGGGCAAGGCAGTTAAAGCTGTAGCTATCGAAGCGAGCCTTGGTATACCAAAGCAGTAGATTTCTCGGTCAGAGAACAGCTTGTAGAGCGGACCACGTGGGTGCCAGTGATCGAACCAAAAAGAGACAGAAAGCCCATTACCAACGCGCCACTTAAAATGATGTTGGATCAAATCTCGGAGGCCAAGCAACTTCTTCCAAGCCTAAGAGCAATAGGTAGGTCTCGGGACAATCCAGAAAATTTTTCGATTTAAGAAGATGGAATTGATCCATTTAGTCCAAAGCGACTCCTTATCGGTGAAAAGAAGCCAAAGGTGTTTGGTCATGACAGCAAAATCGCTCACCCGAAGGGATCTGATACCCAAACTGCCTTCCTCCTTAGGTAAACAGACATCAACCCATGCAATATTTGCGCCCCCAAACCCTAAGATCGGGCCTCTCCAAAGAAATTGTCGAAAAAACTATTCAATATGGTTAGTGACAGACGCGGGAATGATAAAAACACTAGACCAGTAAACGTGGATAGAATGAAGGACCGATTTGATTAGCTGCAATCTGCCCGCTAAAGAAAGAAACCGGTTGGTCTAGGATTGAACTCGAGAAGTAATTGTATTTACTAGGGAAACACAATCTTCTTTGCCCAATCTCGAGGAAATAATAGGCACACCGAGGTACCTAAAAGGGAGAGAGCCAAGTTGAAAGCCGGAGGTACTTACCAGAGCATTCCTTAAAGAGTCAGGGCCACCGGAAAGGAAGATTTCACTTTTGTTGAGGGCCACCGGAGAGTCAGGGCCACCAAAAACAATTTAAGTTGTATTTACAAAAAATGAATAATTGTCCAAAAAATTCTCAAACCATTGCATGAGCAGCCAATTCAATTTAAAACTATTCAATTTGGCCAATTTAGTTATAAACTTTTTAAGGTTTTTTAATATATTTTTTCAAGCCAATTTTAGCTAGAACGCCTGACATGATTGTAATCTAGTTAGTGCCGGTTATCTATGTGGCAACAATCAATGCTAACGTGGACATTTTTTATAATATTTTCTAAATTTCCTTTTTTTCCATTCCTCCTCCTCTGGTCACTACGCCTTAGCATAGCGGGGGCAATTCTCACTTGTGGCCGGTTGTCTATGATTGTTGAGACTGTCCATAGGCAAAATGGAAAAGAAAAGGCTAAAAAGAAGAAGGAAAAAATGAATCAAAAAGGAAAAAAAAGATTTAATAAATAGTTGGAAAAATTGTTCATGTCACTATCGATGTTACATAAGACATCTAGTGTGCATGTCAGCAATTTTTAGTGAAATTTGACTAGAAGAATTACATTGAAAAATCACCTTATTAGGACTAAATTGGGCAAATTAAAAAGTTTAGGATTGAATTAACTACCATATAATAAATTTAGGACTTTTGGACAATTTTCCCCCACAAATGAATTTCAAGTGTATTAAATATCGTGTAACTCTTATAGAGTAGGTAAGATGCAAATCAAAATTTGGATGGATGACCTAAATGTGAGATTATCAAAAAGTTCTTCTCTAAGACCATCGACTAAATATATCGCGAAAAAAGACGGTGGATTTTTTTGTTAGAAAAGTCAATTAATTGCAAATTATAAATTTCCCTTACTCAATTTCAGTAAGTACCTTATAGACATTATAAAATAAAAAGCTATAGCTGCTTAACAGAAAATTTCATTTCTCATTCTTTCTGGATTCTACTTTCATTGCCTCTCTCTTTACATTCTAAATTTCTCCTCCATCCTTTTTCTCTTTGCCATTGATTTTTTTTATCTACTTTCCTTTCTTTTTATTTTTTCCCCCAATTCCTCCTCACGCACTTTCGAAGAAAACATATAGAAATCTGCTCGTGCTCCATGTGATGGGGTCTCGTGGCTCTCATTGAAGCTTCATATCTCTTCTGCATTAGAATAATTAAGCTCTCACGATCTAAACGGAATCTGCTCGTGCCTCCTTGTGTAGGGTAACTAGGAATTTTATATTGGGAGCCCTCCTTTCAAAGAAAAACTACTAGAAACTACTTTTTGTACGAATTGATTAGAGACACGTTGTGAAATAGTGCTCATACAAAGAAAAGTCATCCATCTCTATCACCGACCGATGTCTTCCATTCGATAGGAGGTTTCCCAAATATCCGAAGACCGGTTGGTTTGGGATGGGATGGTTGTCGGATCAAGAGAGCCTTTGTATTCCATGACACTTCAATATAAAAATTATGACACTTTATAGTTGAGGTATCATTGAATATCTCTTTTTACTCAAGATTAAAATGGTGATATAATAATATAATTATCTTGAGTTGGGGTCGCCATTTAATTCAATCATTTTATTTATTTATTTATTTTATTTTGGTAAGAAATAAGGCTAAGCCCTAGAGTTACATCATTACTCTCCTAATAAAATTTGATCTCACATGATCTTCGATCAATAAAGGAAGTAATCTCTCAGTGACCTATCTGATGTTAGGGTGTAAATTACATTAGATGACTGAAGTAATTAATTTGCTTATCAATCTGCACATGAATTTCATTCTCTAAAAGTATGTATGATTTTTGCTTATAGGAAATACTCTAATATCTTCACACTCTAAGAAAGGAGGATGTCCCCAGAGAGGAATTGGATTTTGAAGAAGGGAAATAGCTGCTTGCAAGTCCACTTCAACAGTAAATTTTCAATTGCTAGGCAAGATGTCAATTTTGAGATCTAAATATATGCCATTTAGTCATTTTATTAATAAAGAAGTGGAGTCTCTCTTTACACCCCCCAACCCCCCTCCAAAAAAAAAAAGAAAAAAAGGAAGAAGAAGAAAGAATTGGAGTGTTTCTCTTAGAGGAGCAACCACGGGGGGTTTCTCTATACACCGCGCAATCGAACCTAATGGAGTTCATGACAATGCACTACACCAAGGATCAGCTGCTCAAGAATGTGGTGGCCATCCAATTAAATGATGAGAAATCTCACTCCTCGATTTTATTCTTTTAAAGTTTCTGTGTATTACAATTTCTTTATATAGGAGAGTTACGAAGAAATGCACATGATTATAATCAATAACGGTCAAGAGATAAGCTCTTTCATAGACCACAAAATCCAAATCCACTGACAGCGAATCTTTTTACTAATGCCATGATTTGGACGTGCAACCGTTGCTCTCATTCATGTATCAGTCACATGATTGATGTAGTGTCAATAGCAAATAGTTTAACTTCATGCGCACAAAGAAGCTCACTCCCACCAAGGACAAATACTGCCAAATGAGATAAACGTATTTCTATATTCGACATGTGCAGTCAATTACTTGGTGTAATCATATATTTGGTGACGCATGAATGTAGATTTTGAAAAAAGTGCTCTATCTTCCCACATTCTTGTTTGAAGAAAACTCAATTTGGGACAAAAATTACTTGAAAAAGTGTATATTAAGGTGGAATCAAAAGAGTGGAATGGATATTCATGACGCGACGGTTGACAAGTTTATTTCAGCACTCCATGTTCTCTCCGTGTCGAAAGAGATTATTTCCTAGACCAATTACTTAAAGGAAAAGAGAATATGAAAGTATGTGTTAAGTCCAATCCATGAACATAGCAGAAAGTGTTCACGTGGAACCCTAAGCGGAATCCAGTCAAAATGCGCCAACGAGGCTGAAAATAAGAGTAATGGAATTACAATCCCATGAATGCGTGGGAAGAAGTACAGAAATCATTTTTGGTCCTTGAAAGGTTGCGGCGACTTTTGTATTAGCAGAGAGAGAGAGAGAGAGAGAGAGAGAGAGAGAGAGAGTTGGTGCGTGCCCTTTAAACAAAACCAAGGTACAGAAAGCTCAGCAACTTCATAAGCTTTTCAAGAAAGTACGAAAACCCTCGCCGACATCCTCCTTCTCTTCCTCCGTTGGTGAGCTTCGCTTCACTTACAAATGACCCCTTTAAAATCTTTTTACTCAAGGGCTGTTTACTTGCTGACATTACATTGTGTTGCATTGTTCTTGAGGTCCTACAAAAGGAAATGTTCTCTCTCTCTCTCTCTCTCTCTTCCCACTTCTCTTTTTCCCAATTCTTTCGCTAGTTTGGGTTGGTAATGGTTTTGGATCTATCGATTTTATGTTAGCATTTCTGTTTTTCTTTCTCAAGGAAGAGATCCAGGGAACAGAGAACAATAGAAGTTCCAACCGTGAAGCTTTTTTGTTGGAACGAGACTTCATAATGGAGTCCATCTCCATTGGTTTGGGACCTCTTTCGTTTTCTTTTGGCCACAGAAATGTGTGGTTTGGATTATGCTATTTTTCCGATAATTAAGTATTTTATGATAGATTTTCTTCAATTTTGCTATGTAGTAGTGCACAGTGTTTTTTTTTAGCAGAATCTTGAAGTTTTAGGTGGATTGAGTGCTCAAAACATCGTTTGAATTTTTCTCAGGGTGATGGAAAATCTGGCCTTCGTGGATCAATATCAAATGAATCCCTTTGGTTACTCTCCCACTGAGTCTGGCTTTAATCAATTTACTTCATTTTCTTCGGCATCGACCTACTCGTCAAATCAAATCCAAAACGTTGGCCATTCGCGTGATGTCCCTATCGCAACCGAGCACAAAAACCCCCAAATGAAACCATCTCCACCATCAAATTATCAAATTATATCCTTTCAGAACTCAGATCTATACCCAAACATGCCTCAGCAATATCCTGGTAAGTGAGGCTTGTGGACTAACAAACTGTTGAAGGCTGAAAGAGTTATTTGGGCGTGGTGGAAATGAAAAATTTCTCTCTTCGCTTTCTGTTATTCTTATAATTGTTTTCTAGGAACCTATGAGTTGCAAGATGGGGAAAATATGAAGATGAAGAGAAGTGGTGGTGGTGGTACATTTAGTAGAACAACTTTGCATGGACCAGAACACGTTATTGCAGAGAGGAAGCGCCGGGAGAAGCTGAACCAGCGGTTCATTGCTCTTTCATCCATCATTCCGAGCCTTACAAAGGTACTCCAAATGAATTATTTTTGTGTGAAAGTTCCTGAAGGAATGGTATCTGTTTCTTTTTTTCCACCTTCATCATATATTTCTATTAGGTGTGTTCGCAATCTTGGTTTCATTTGAGAATTATATTTGGGTTCCAAACTTAAACCAAATATTAATAAGTCACATTAAGCTAATACTTGGCTTTTTGATAAACGGGAAAAAAAATTTAGGACCCTCTTGACAGGATATGTATCTGCAGTATGCTGTACTAACTATTTGGAGGACTAGCAATAGTATAGACATTTATCTTCCTCCCTACTGAATAAGAAGGACCTCGTCGCTTAATGCTTGACTTTGCATAATGAGTAATGGAAAAGTTAATTACTTTCTATTTATGGTGAGGAAACACATCTTAGGTAGGTAAACCCCAGGTTTATGAAATACTCTAAAGATTTGTTTATCGAGGGAAGCAAACCAATCTCAAGAGTCTACCTAACTTTTAGAATCGCCGATTGGAGATCATATGCAACTCAGATAAAAGGTAGACTTTTGAGATTGACATTGGCAAATGGGTACTTGGACAGTGGCCTTACATTCTGTTCGCTAAATTGACAATGGAGGACATACGTGATTGTTTTAGTGTATGTTTATTGAGGGTAGCATACCAGTTTCCAAAGACTATCTAACTTTTAGATACACGGATTGGCGATAATATGCCAATGCACCTTAGATAAAACGGTAGAAAGCAGTTGCTAACTTCAAATAATGAGAGAGGAATCCATGAGAGGGCAAGACCAAAGACTGAGATCAGAGAATTAGAGAGATTAACAATTTGAGGAAAAGAGCTTTTCTGCTCTTGCGATTGGGTTTTTTGTTTTGTTTTTGTAGTTAAAGGATTAAATTAGTTTTGACCATCATATTCATGAGAACATGTGTGTGTTCTCTTAAAGATTAAAGTTAAACTAACACAATTTGCCCATAAACTAAGAAATTGTAAATCGGTGATAAACAATTTAAGTGAATCATGATATCATTTTAGATTAATACCCAACTACATATGGGCAAAGGGTTGCTAATGTCAAGTACTATTACGCCGGAATTCATGACAATCATTCAACCACTTAAGCTTGACGATGATTGAGTTGATTTAGATTGTTTGATACATGTTTGCAACATGTTGGTGATTGGATATCCTTTCTTGTAATAAAATATTACTAGATACTATTCATGCATTTAAAATTTGATAAAATTTAATTTATCTATCGTCAAACAATTTAGATCGGTATAATCTGCATAAGTCAATATCTTTTACATGTCATAAGATACTGTCTTCTTGTCTTCTGAACTTGTCTAGAGGTGTGTCAGTCTCTTTTTAATTGCTTACCACATTTATATCCTTAGTTTTGTCTTCATGAATTAAACTCAAACTTGAATTTCGTTTTCTACTGCTTAATTTTCACTGGATGACTATCAAAGGACAATCAATCAAATAAGTCATATTTCATGCATAACATTTTGTAAATGCTAGTTAGTGATTTGAGATCATTAGAGAGTACTTGTAGCATTCTTTTCATACATTCACAGTCGTCTCATTAATCAGAAAACTAATCCCTACAAATGATGGAGGAAAGCAAAACCCTTTTAAGAGGTAAGATGCTCGACAAACCAACTTAAATTTGACCTCTAGGTAAAATAGTCTGATTTATACAGGTACTTGCTTAAGGATTGTTTGGAAATTGAGACTCACCTCTTATTGAAATAGTCACCATAACGAAAGGTTCCACCACCTACAAGGACCTTTATCAATCGCCAGAAAACTTAGGGACCAAAAACGTAGCACTGTATTCCGATTCATCACATTATAAGCCTTCATTGTTCCCGCAAAATAATTGATAAATGTTCTGGTTGCATAGCTGGACAAGGCTTCTGTCCTAGGAGATACGATAAAGTACTTGAAACAGCTCGAGGAACGTGTGAAGATCCTCGAGGAAGAGGTGGCCACGAGAACCGTGGAATCAGTGATCTTTGCAAAGAAGCCATCGCTACAACGTGGTGATGGCGTCATATGTTTTTCATCCGACGAGAAGTCATATGACCCACTCATCGATCAGCAACTACCCGAGGTCGAAGCACGGGTATCGGGAAGAACGTTTTGATTAAAGTCCAGTGCGAGAAGCACGAGGGTTGCATCAAGGAAGTGATGAAACAAATGGAGGACATGAACTTGACAACTCTAAATATCGGCGTCCTAGCATTTGGGAGTTCCCTCCTGGATATCACAATTGTGGCCCAGGTAATTATTGCCAATTTCTTCGTATTGTTTCAATGAAAATTATTCTTTTAAAACTTCAACTAGTTTCTAATTTCCTACTACTGCGGACGATTTTGCATTCTGATCCTTTGTTGAGAGCATATTGTCTGTTCAGATATTCTTGGAAATGAACTGTTATCCAGATTTTTTCCTTTCCTCTTATTCTGATTTTGGTATGGAAAAATCCGTAATATGGTTCCTCGATAATTATATGAGCTTTGGCGTCACTTCTTGTCATGCCCCAGAAGCTTCTGGATTTCGTTTTTAACATCCAAAATAACAATAAACGAGAGAAGATTACTAATTCCACATGTCAAAGGAAACGGCTGTTAAAAATTAAAAAACATATGTGCACAAATTCTTAAGAGCATGTTCAAACCACTTGTTGTTTGAGATGTTCCTGTATAAATTAATCTCTTCTCATTCAGAGCAGAGTTATGGTATTTCATCTTCAGCTATATAGAAATCATACTTGTTTCGTCTACATTACTTGCAGATAGAAAATGAGAACTGCCTGACAATTGAGGAGATTGTTGAAAAACTACGTGATGCTCTGACCATGTTCATCGGATCATCTTCAAGACGGTCAGCTTGTTAGGCAAAAAATTGGTATTCTGCCATGGTCTGTGTCTTAGAGATGTTCTTGATTACGTGTTAGTGCAAGAGTTGTGGGTAATTGTACTATTATGTGCATTGTAACTTCTTACTGATTGTGGTAGTTATCTGTTACTGCAAGATTTAACCACACGTTAGTGCAATAATTGTCGGCAATTGTCCCTCCCGTTGCCCTCCTGGCTTTTTTTCTCTATTGGTCTCCCTTCTGTTGCCCTTGTCACCTGTTTTGAACTGCTTGGAGGTAGTACGGGGCTATCTTCTTCATCCTCGTTATTGCAGTTTTCTTTGGGGTAGATCTCTCATCTTGCTTGACCCGTTGTTAAATCTTTGTTTAAGACTCTGATTTGGTCATATATTATGATTATTTTCCTGTATCTACAGTGAAGCATTTCAAGGGGCTCATGGCAGCAATTTTGTGAGGATTATGATGGAAATGGAACCAAGCAAGAGTCCACTGTAATGAACCAATCCTGCAGAAACCAAGTTTTCCTTCCGTGTAGTTCATTGGCACGGGTCCTCTCACGTGGAAAGAATAGATGACCTTTATCGAGACACGGACCCAAATTGCGATAAATCTCCCATGTTACTTTCGTATCTCAGTCTAAAATCTGCTGGTTTTGATTCATCTAGCCTGATTCTAAATCATTGCCTCTGAAGCTTTTCAAGTCTCGTTTTCTTTTGGTCATACCTCCAGAAATATTAGCTCGTTCATCATTCTTTTCTTCTTTTCGTTCCTGCAAGTGCCATGCTTCAGGTAGTTGCATTGCCAAGTTTAGCCTTTCTTTAGTGCAGAGAAATTAGGAGAGAAGACCCAGATCTTCAGGAGGCATGGCTAATTAGATGCTTTTGGCTTTTCAGTTTGCAGGTTGTAGGTGCAGTTAGTTGTATAAAGGTGAATACTTGTAATCATCATGTGTTTGTCACATCTATTGATAAAATCCATTGTTTGGATTAGAGATGGACAGACATACAAATGTAACTCAATTCCATAGATCTCCTCTCCATTTTTTTTTTACTATAAGCATTATAACAGAAGTGATTTTACTATGACAGCTATGGATGTAATAAAAGATGATTTTACTATAACAGCTTTGGATGTATCTAATAAGGAAAAGTTATAATGTTTGGGGAGGATTATTTTTTTTGCTTAATGAATTCAGATGCACGCCATGATTCCGTAACATATGTAGATGTATCGTGTTAGATTTTGCTTGATTTTGCTGAGTTGACAGTTTATGATCTGAGATTGTGATTACTGTTCTTTTTTAACAAGGCCTAGTTGGCAAATTCTTAGTCTTACCTTCTGCTCCCACAACATGACTCACGGTCTGTTAGGGAGTGGCTGTCTGTCTTTACGATGGTTTCGTTATATCAAGAATTATAAAGTTAAGAACTACTTTTTCTCCCTGAGTTCTTCTAGGATTTAGTAGCATTCTTTACGATCACCATCTAGCTTTATTGGCTGTAACATGCATTGGTTCAACACTACTCAACTACCTCTCCAATGGTAGTTGTTTGTTCGATTATCTCATCTTGTTCTTTAGGAAGGTACGGTTGTCATTTTGCTATCCTATCATGAGATGTATGGAGTTGTTTTTCTCCATGTCTTTCCTTGGTTTTTTCGCTAACAGTGAGTTGTCTTGGTCTTTTTAAGCATTTGAGTGATGTCCATGGTTGTCATGGTAATTTGGACATCCCAATTAAGGCAATGGATTCGCTGTTGTCTTCAATTTTTGTACGTAAATGATTTCCGTTTAGGTTTCCTGATGAATGCTTCTCATGCTGTTCTTCCGGCGATTCGGATCAGCTTATTCTGGGTTGTGCTCATTTGACATCAGGTTTATTAAATGTGGATTACATTGGGCGGACGACTAATGCATGGTGCGACAATAGGGATGTCGGATTCTAACCGAGATTGAGTTATGCAGACTATGAATATCTTGGTAGTCATCATCGATTTCCAACACTCTCCCTTCGGGAGTTGATTCGGTCATTCACCCTCCTATCCAGCTTTCCAGATACTGTAGTCTTTGCTGCTCGAATTTAAATAAAAGAAACGAACCTCAAGGTTGCGGAAGCTCGACGAAGCGTCCTGGAACCTTTACTTCACAAAATTGGGAAGTCATTTGTTCTTGCGAACCGTGTGCAAGTTATTTTGAATCAGGACAATTAGCTTAGATTAAAAAAAAAGAACCTTGAAATTAATTGATTTGTGGGGCTTGTAGAGTATTTTGCAAGTTTCTAGATAATTGGATAGTTGTACCAGTATTTTTAGGTAAAAATATAATTTCAAAACTGATGTAAGATACTCGTTAAAATTGATATTGTGATTTAAAATCAATTTTTTTAGGTGGGTTATCATAGACAAAAACAATTTAAGTTTTTTTTTTTTTTTTTTTGGTAAAAGGTAAATAGTATATAGACTTTTGCACAAAAAGCTATACAGCTGTACAGTAGGGGGACCCCGGCACCAGCTTACACTCAGAAAGACAGGAAGTCCAAATGAGTGGAAGGGGGCCGGGGGGGAGAAAAGGGGAGGGAAGAGCTGCAAGAGAGATACAATGCAAATAAAAGCAATAGCAAAGGAAGGCCAAAACAACGGCCAACAAAGGAGACGAGGGGGAAGAGCATACAACAATATGGCCCGCACAAGGAAAAAACATAGAGAGGAAAAGAACAGAAGGGACACCAAGTTGGATACACAAGTCGCACTACCAAGGAAGACTCAGGAGAGCTCCATCAGAAGCACCACTAAGGAAAAAGAAGAAGGGGCGACCTCAAATAATCCCCAGGGAATAGGCAAGTGTGAAATCCCTGGGCAGGAACGTCAAAGACGACAAGCAGCCAACAGTTAGCATAATCAATCAAAGATGGAGGGGTGGATGCCCCAGCTAAGTTAGAGTCTTCTATTATAGGGGTTGTTCGGGACCTTGGGGAAGGTTAAAGCCCTATCATTGACGGCTTTACAAAGGTGATCCTTTAAAGCCGGGAGGAATAATCTTTGATTGCGGAAGATAATGTTATTCCTCGCTTTCCAAATGATATAACATAAGGCACCAAAGGCAAAGCAAGCCAAGGATTGGTGGAAGCTTGCATCAGAAAGGTGTTCGATAACCCATAAAAGATTGTCCTTCCAAGCATGATTCTACCAAGGTAGGTTACACTTAGCTGCCCAAAAGAAAGCAAGATGACCAGTGATAGAACATTCAAAGAATAGGTGGTCAACCGAGTCCGACATAGAAGAGCAGAAAGCACAAGAAACAACCGGGATTCTCTCATGAGCAAGCAACAAGACCTGGGTTGGCAGTCGATTGCGGGAGATTAACCATAAGTGGGTCTAATAGCAAGGAGGTAACGAGGGGTTCCATATAAATTTTGACCAGGGGACCACGAGACCTCTCGGCCTTAGAAGGTTCCAAGCCAAGGTAGTAGAAAACACCCCTGAGGAATGACCAAGCCATAGAAGACGATCATTAGCATCATTGAGGTTTGGAAGGGGATCATCCCAACTCACTATGGAGGTTGCAACATCATAAGGGAGGGGCAAGGTAGTTAAAGCTGTAGCTACCGAAGCGAGCTTTGGTATACCAAAGCAGTAGATTTCTCGGTCAGAGAACAACCTGTAGAGCGGACCACGTGGGTGCCAGTGATCGAACCAAAAAGAGACAGAAAGCCCATTACCAACGCGCCACTTAAAATGATGTTGGATCAAATCTCGGAGGCCAAGCAACTTCTTCCAAGCCCAAGAGCAATAGGTAGGTCTCGAGACAATCTAGAAAATTTTTCGATTTAAGAAGATGGAATGGATCCATTTAGTCCAAAGCGACTCCTTATCGGTGAAAAGAAGCCAAAGGTGTTTGGTCATGACAGCAAAATCGCTCACCCGAAGGGATCTGATACCCAAACTGCCTTCCTCCTTAGGTAAATAGACATCAACCCATGCAACCTTTGCGCCCCCAAACCCTAAGATCGGGCCTCTCCAAAGGAATTGTCGAAAAAACTGTTCAATACGGTTAGTGACAGAGGCGGGAAGGATAAAAACACTAGACCAATAAACCTGGATAGAATGAAGGACCGATTTGATTAGCTGCAATATGCCCGCTAAAGAAAGAAACCGGTTGGTCCAGGATTGAACTTGCGAAGTAATTGTATTTACTAGGGAAACACAATCTTCTTTGCCCAATCTCAAGGAAATAATAGGCACACCGAGGTACCTAAAAGGGAGAGAGCCAAGTTGAAAGCCGGAGGTACTTACAGGAGCATTCCTTAGAGAGTCGGGCCACCGGAAAGGAAGATTTCACTTTTGTTGAGGGCCACCTTGAGAGTCGTGGCCACCAAAAACAATTTAAGTTGTATTTACAAAAAATGAATAATTGTCCAAAAAATTCTCAAACCATTGCATGAGCAGCCAATTCAATTCAAAACTATTCAATTGGGTCAATTTAGTTATAAACTTTTTAAGGTTTTTTAATATAGCTTTTCAAGCCAATTTTAGCTAGAACGGCTGACATGATTGTAATCTAGTTAGTGCCAGTTATTTATGTGACAACAACCAATGCTGACATGAACATTTTTTATAATCTTTTCTAAATTTCTTTTTTTTTTTTCCTTCCTCCTCCTTTGGTCACTACACCTTAGCATAGCAGGGGCAATTCTCACTTGTGGCCGGTTGTCTATGATTGTTGAGACTGTCCATAGGCAAAATGGAAAAGAAAAGGCTAAAAAGAATAAGGAAAAAATGAATCGGAAAAAAAAAAAACATTTAATAAATAGTTGGAAAAATTGTTCATGTCAATATCGATAATGTTACATAAGACATCTAGTGTGCATGTCAGCAATTTTTAGTGAAATTTGACTGGAAGAATTACATTGAAAAATCACCTTATTAGGACTAAATTGGGCAAATTAAAAAGTTTAGGATTGAATTAACTACCATATAATAAATTTAGGACTTTTGGACAATTTTCCCCCACAAATAAATTTCAAGCGTATTAAATATCATGCACCTCTTATAGAGTAGGTAAGATGCAAATCAAAATTTGGATAGATG
This sequence comes from Eucalyptus marginata, assembly GCA_014182565.1. NCBI lineage: Eukaryota > Viridiplantae > Streptophyta > Magnoliopsida > Myrtales > Myrtaceae > Eucalyptus > Eucalyptus marginata. Next base: position 23,597,842 of record CM024592.1, on the reverse strand, counting down.
ACCTAATTATTAGATTATCAAAAATTTCTTCTCTAAGACCATCAACTAAATATATCACGAAAAAAGATGGTGGATTTTTTTTGTTAGAAAAGTCAATTAATTGCAAATTATAAATTTCCTTTACTCAATTTCAGTAAGTACCTTAAAGACATTATAAAATAAAAAGCTATTAGCTGCTTAACAGAAAACTTAATTTCTCATTCTTTTTGGATCTACTTTCAATGTCTCTCTCTTTACATTCTACAATTCTCCTCCATCCTTTTTCTCTTTGCCATTGATTTTTTTATCTACTTTCCTTTCTTTCTATCTTTTTCCCCCAATTCCTCCTCACGCACTTTCGAAGAAAACATATAGAAATCTGCTCGTGCTCCATGTGATGGGGTCTCGTGGCTCTCATTGAAGCTTCATATCTCTTCTGCATTAGAATAATTAAGCTCTCACGATCTAAACAGAATCTGCTCGTGCCTCCTTGTGTAGGGTAACTAGGAATTTTATATTGGGAGCCCTCCTTTCAAAGAAAAACTACTAGAAACTACTTTTTGTACGAATTGATTAGAGACACGTTGTGAAATAGTGCTCATAGAAAGAAAAGTCATCCATCTCTATCACCGACTGATGTCTTCCATTCGATAGGAGGTTTCCCAAATATCCGAAGACCGGTTGGTTTGGGATGGGATGGTTGTCGGATCAAGAGAGCCTTTGTATTCCGTGACACTTCAATATAAAAATTATGACACTTTATAGTTGAGGGATAATTGAATATCTCTTTTTACTCAAGATTAAAATGGTGATATAATAATATAATTATCTTGTGTTGGGGTCGCCATTTAATTCAATCATTTTATTTATTTATTTTATTTTGGTAAGAAATAAGGGCAAAGTCCTAGAGTTACATCATTACTCTCCTAATAAAATTTGATCTCACATGATCTTCGATCAATAAAGGAAGTAATTTCTCAGTGACCTATCTAATGTTAGAGTGTAATTTACATTAGATGACTGAAGCGATTAATTTGCTTATCAATCTGCACATGAATTTCATTCTCTAAAAGTATGTATGATTTTGGCTTATAGGAAATACTCTAATATCTTCACACTCTAAGAAAGGAGGATGTCTCCAGAGAGGAATTGGATTTTGAAGAAGGGAAATAGCTGCTTGCAAGTTTACCTCAACAATAAATTTTCAATTGCTAGGCAAGATGTCAATTTTGAGATCTAAATATATGCCATTTAGTCATTTTATTAATAATGAACTGGAGTCTCTCTTTACACCCCCCAACCCTCCCTCCAAAAAAAGAAGAAGAAGAAGAAGAAGAAGAAATAATTGGAGTGTTTCTCTCAGTGGAGCAACCACGGGTGGTTTCTCTATACACCACGCAATTGAACCTAACGGAGTTCATGACAACGCACTACACCAAGGATCAGCTGCTCAAGAATGTGGTGGCCATCCAATTAAACGATGAGAAATCTCACTCATCGATTTTATTCTTTTAAAGTTTTTGTGTATTACAATTTCTTTATATAGGAGAGTTACGAAGAAATGCACATTATTGTAACCGATAACGGTCAAGAGATAAGCTCTTTCATAGACCATGTAATACAAATCCACTAATAGCGAATCTTTTTACTAATGTCATCATTTGGACGTGCAACCGTTGCTCTCATTCATGTATCGGTCACGTGATTGATGTAGTGTCGATAGCAAATACTACCAAATGAGATAAACGTATTTCTATATTCGGCGTGTGCAGTCAAGTACTTGGTGTAATCATATATTTGGTGACACCTGAATGTGGATTTTGAAAAAAAGTGCTCTATCTTTCCACATTCTTGTTTGAAGAAAACTCAATTTGGGACAAAAATTACTTGAAAAAGTGTATATTAAGGTGGAATCAAAAGAGTAGAATGTATATTCATGACGTGATGGTCGACAAGTTTATTTCAGCACTCCATGTTCTCTCCGTGTAGAAAGAGATTATTTCTTAGATCGATTACTTAAAGGAAAAGAGAATATGAAAGTATGTGTTAAGTCCAATCCATGAACATAACAGAAAGTGTTCACGTGGAACCCTAAGCGGAATCCAGTCAAAATGCGCCAACGAGGCTGAAAATGAGAGTAAAATGGAATTACAATCCAATGAATGCGTGGGAAGAAGTACAGAAATCAATTTTGGTCCTTGAAAGGTTGCGGCGAGTTTTGTATTAGCAGAGAGAGAAAGAGAGAGAGAGAGAGAGAGAGTTGGTGCGTGCCCTTTAAACAAAACCAAGGTACAGAAAGCTCAGCAACTTGATAAGCTTTCCAAGAAAGTACAAAAACCCTCGCCGACATCCTCCTTCTCCTCCTCCGTTGGTGAGCTTAGCTTCACTTACAAATGACCCCTTTAAAATCTTTTTACTCGAGGGCTGTTTACTTGCTGACATTACATTGTGTTGCATTGTTCTTGAGGTCCTACAAAAGGAAATGTTCTCTCTCTCTCTCTCTCTTCCCACTTCTCTTTTTCCCATTCTTTCGCTAGTTTGGGTTGGTAATGGTTTTGGATCTATCGATTTTATGTTAGCATTTCTGTTTTTCTTTCTCAAGGAAGAGATCCAGGGAATAGAGAACAATAGAAGTTCCAACCGTGAAGCTTTTTTGTTGGAACGAGACTTCATAATGGAGTCCATCTCCATTGGTTTGGGACCTCTTTCGTTTTCTTTTGGCCACAGAAATGTGTGGTTTGGATTATGCTATTTTTCCGATAATTAAGTATTTTATGATAGATTTTCTTCAATTTTGCTATGTAGTAGTGCACAGTGTTGTTCTTTTAGCAGAATCCTGAAGTTTTAGGTGGATTGAGTGCTCAAAACATTGTTTGAATTTTTGTCAGGGTGACGGAAAATCCGGCTTTCATGGATCAATATCAAATGAATCCCTTTGGTTACTCTCCCACCAAGTCTGGCTTTGATCAATTTACTTCATTTTCTTCAGCATCGACCTACACGTCACATCAAATCCAAAACGTCGGCCACTCACATGATGTCCCTATCGCAACCGAGCACAAAAACCCCCAAATGAAACCATCTCCATCATCAAATTCTCAAATTATATCCTTTCAAAACTCAGATCTGTATCCAAACATGTCTCAGCAATATCCTGGTAAGTGAGGCTTTTGGACTGACAAATTTTTGAAGGCTGAAACAGTTTTTGGTGGAGTATGGAAATGAAATATTTCTCTCTTCGCTTTCTGTTATTCTTATAATTGTTTTCTAAGAACCTATGAGTTGCAAGACGGGAAAAATATGAAGATGAAGAGAAGTGGTGTTGGTGGTACATTTAGTAGAACAACTTTGCATGGACCAGAACACGTTATTGCAGAGAGGAAGCGCCGGGAGAAGCTGAGCCAGCGGTTCATTGCTCTTTCATCCATCATTCCGGGCCTTACAAAGGTACTCCAAATGAATTATTTTTGTGTGAAAGTTCCTGAAGGATTGATAACTGTTCCTTTTTTTCCACCTTTATCATATATCTCTATTGGGTGTGTTCACAGTCTTGGTTTCATTTGAGAAATTATGGTTGGGTTCCAAACTTAAACCAAATATTAATAAGTCACATTAAGCGAATATTTGTCGTTTTGATAAACGGAAAAAAATAAAATTAGGACCCTCTTGACAGGATATGTATTTGCAGAAATGAAAGGGTTATAACACTTATGCTATACTAACTAGTTGGAGGACCGACATTTATCTTCCTCCCTACTGAACAAGAAGGAGCTCGTTGCTTAATCCTTGACTTTGCATAATGAGTAATGGAAAAGCTAATTACTTTCTATTTATGGTAAGGAAACTCACCTTAGGTAGGTAAACCCCAGGTTGATGAAATACTTTAAAAATTTGTTTATCGAGGGTAGCATACCAATCTCAAGAGTCTACCTAACTTTTAGAATCATGGATTGGAGATTATATGCAACTTAGATAAAAGGTAGACTTTTGAGATTGACATTGGCAAATGGGTACTTGGATAGTGGCCTTACATGCTGTTCGCTTAAATTGACATTGGAGGACATACATGATTTTTTTAGTGTATGTCTATTGAGGGTAGCATACCAGTTTCAAAAGTCTAACTTTTATATACACGGATTGGAGATGATATGCCAATACACCGTAGATAAAAAGGTAGAAAGCAGTTGCTGACTTCAAATAACGAGAGAGGAATCCATGAGAGGGCATGATCAAAGATCAAGATCAGAGAATCAGAGATATTAATAATTTGAGGAAAAGAGCTTTTCTGTTCCTGAGATTGGTTTTTGTTTTGTTTTTGTAGTTAATGAATTAAATTAGTTTTGACCATCATATTCATAAGAACATGTGTGTTCTCTTAAGGAGTAAAGTTAAACTAACACAATTTGCCCATAAACTAAGAAACTGTAAATCAATCATAGACAATTTAAGTGAATCATGTTATTTTAGATTAATACCCAACTACATATGGACAAAGCGTTGCTAATGTCAAGTATTATTACGCTGGAATTCATGAAAATCGTTCAACCACTCAAGCTCAACGATGATTGAGTTGATTTAGATGGTTTGATACATATATGTGAGAGGACTAGTAACAACACCTAGAGGGGGGTGAATAGGTGTTTAAATGAAACCTTGGCAAAAGTATGCGGAATAAAATAAGTTATGAGCAAAGTCTGAAGAACAGCAGACTTTGAGCGAAATCAGACTTTAACACAATAAAGAGTTTAGAGAAGAGAATAAGAACACAAGGTTTATAGTGGTTCGGCTTAATCCAAGCCTACGCCCACTCTCCCACGCTAACAGCCTTCTTGGCTGGATTCCACTATGCAATCAACAAGAGATTACAACTTTGAGTGCAAACACTTAGTAGTAGATCACACTATCTCATTAAGTCACTCTTTTGGTATTTCTCTCAAGATCACAAACGTTTAAGCTCACGAGAGACAAGTGTATGATAGAAGATCGCTCAGACTTTGGAATTATAAATTCTACGCTCCGTCTCTTACTTGCTCATCGGTCCTTCATCTCCTTAAATACTCCTCCACTTCCAAACTAGCCGTTGGACAGCATCTTGAGGATCGTCTTCCAATATACCCATTGGACAGCTCTGTATCTAGAAGATTTGGAAGCCGTTGAGTGACAAAGATAGAATCCCAAATTGATTTCGATCGCCCATACAAACGAAATCTTGGTTTCCATAAGTAAAGCATCTTCGTATAGAAAGTTCTTGTCTTCAAGATTTAATTGTCAATCAATTAGATTGAGTCAATCAAATCAATCTTGATGTAGAATCCAAACCAGATCACTAGCCGTTATATCTTCGGGCTTGAGTTACGTTCGTCGAGTTACGGATGTAAAGTCCGAGAGCAATAGACTTTACAATCTGAGTCGAGTGCGATAGACTTTACAATCGGGTCGAACAGATTTAGCTTTAAGGTCTGAACACGTCTGTTATGTTCGCTTCAAAGATAGAGTCCGTCTTTCGGTTCTTCATTCACGTTCGATCTGAATTTGTCGAGTAGGCGGACTTCGATGTAGAACAGACTTTGACACTAAAGTCTGGCAGTCTTCAGACTTTGACACAGAAGTCTGGAAATCTTCAAAATATACTTTGGACATGTGTTCCGTTCAGTCTTCTGGACGTATTCAGACTTTGACAATATCCTTTACATGTTCTATCATCTGCATGGTCTATTACTTAACCATTAAACACGTTAGTAGCCTTTGATTTATTTTGTCATCTTCAAAACATCATAATGGATTTCCCTAACAATATGCACCGTGTTAGTGATTGGATATTCCTTCTTGTAATAAAATATTACTAGATACTATTCACACATTTAAAATTTGATAAGATTCTGTCCATCTGCCGTTAAACGATTTAGATGGGTATAATCTGTACAAGTTAATATCTTTTACATGTCAAAAGATACTATCTTCTGAACTTGTCTAGAGGTGTGTCAATCTCTTTCTAGTTACTTACCACATCTAGATCCTTAGTTTTGTCTTCATGAATTATAACCAAACTTGAATTTTGTTTTCTACTGCTTAATTTTCACTGTCATGACTATCAAAGGACAATCAATCAAATAAGTCATATTTCATGCATACCAATTTGTATATGCTAGTTAGTGATTTGAGATCATTAGAGAGTACCTGTAGCATTCTTTTCATACTATTCACAGTCGTCTCATTAATCAGAAAACTAATCCCTACAAACGATGGAGGAAAGCAAAACCCTTTTAAGAGGTAAGATGCTCGGCAAAACAACTTAAATTTGGCCTCTAGGTAAAATAGTCTGATTTATACAGGTACTTGCTTAAGGATTGTTTGGAAATCGAGACTCATCTCTTATTGAAATAGTCAACATAACAAAGGTTCCACCACCTACAAGGACCTTTATCAATCGCCAGAAAACTTAGGGATAAAAACGTAGCACTGTATTCCAATTCATCACATTATAAGCCTTCATTGTTCCTGCTAAAAAATTGATAAATGTTCTGGTTGCATAGCTGGACAAGGCTTCTGTCCTAGGAGATACGATAAAGTACTTGAAACAGCTCGAGGAACGTGTGAAGATCCTCGAGGAAGAGGTGGCCACGAGAACTGTGGAATCCGTGATCTTTGCAAAGAAGCCATCGCTACAACGTGGTGATGGCGTCATATGTTTTTCATCCGACGAGAAGTCATATGACCCACTTATCAATCAGCAACTACCCGAGGTCGAAGCATGGGTATCGGGGAAGAACGTTTTGATTAAAGTCCAGTGCGAGAAGCACGAGGGTTGCATCAAGGAAGTGATGAAACAAATGGAGGACATGAACTTGACAACTCTAAATATCAGCGTCCTAGCATTTGGGAGTTCCCTCTTGGATATCACAATTGTGGCCCAGGTAATTATTGCCAATTTCTTCAAATTGTTTCAGTGAAAAGTAGTCTTTTAAAACTTCAACTAGTTTTTCTGATCCTTTGTTGAGAGCATATTGTCTGTTCAGATATTCTTGGAAACAAACGTTTTTCCAGATTTTTTTCTTTCTTCTTATTCTGATTTTGGTATGGAAAGTCCGGAATATGGTTCCTTGTTAATTATACGAGCTCTGGCGTCACTTCTCGTGATCCCCAGAAGCTTTTGCATTTCGTTTTTAAAATCTAAAATGATAATAAATGAGGGAAGATTACTAATTCCACATACCAAAGGAAACTACTGTTAAAAATTAAATAGCATATCTGCACGAATTCTTAGAGCATGTTCAATCCACTTTTTGTTGCATTTTTGTTAGATTTACTGACAGGTTGCTGTACAAATTAATCTCTTCTTATTCAGAGCAGAGTTATGGTATTTCATCTTCAGTTATAAAGAAATCATACTTGTTTCGTCTACATTACTTGCAGATAGAAAATGAGAACTGCCTGACACTTGAGGAGATTGTCGAAAAACTACGCGATGCTCTGACCATGTTCATCGGATCATCTTCAAAATGGTCAGCTTGTTAGGCAAAAAATTGGTATTCTGCCATGGTCTTTGTCCTAGAGATGTTCTTGATTACGTGTTAGTGCAAGACTTGTGGTTAATTGTACTATTATGTGAATTGTAATTTCTAACTAATTGTGGTAATTATCTGTTAGTGCAAGATTTAACCACGTGTTACTGCAAGAATTGTGGGCAATTGTCACTCCTCTTGCCCTCATGGCTTTTTTTTCTCTATTGGTCTCGCTTCTATTGCCCTTGTCACCTGTTTTGAGCTGCTTGCAGGGAGTACGAGGCTATCTTCTTTTTTCCTTCTTATTACAGTTTTCTTTGTGGTACATCTCTAATCTTGCTTGACCCGTTGTTAAATCTTGCTCTACAACTCTGATTTGGTCATCTGTTATGATTATTTTCCTGTATCTACAGTTAAGCATTTCAAGGGGCTCATGGCTTATGAGGATTATGACGGAAATGGAACAAAGCAAGAGTCCACTCTCATGAACCAATCCAGCAGGAACCAAGTTTTCCTTCTGTGTAGTTCATTGGCACGGGTCCTCTCACTTGGAAAGAAGAGATGACCTTTGTCGAGACATGGACCCAAATTGCGATAAATCTCACATGTTACCTTCGTATCTCAGTCTAAAATCTGCTGGTTTGATTCATCTAGCCCTGATTCTAAATCATTGCCTCTAAAGCTTTTCAAGTCTTGTTTTCTTTTGGACCTTCAGAAATATTAGCTCGTTCATCATTCTTTTCTTCTTTTCGTTCTGGCAAGTGCCATGCTTCTGGTAGTTGCATTGCAAAGTTTAGTCTTTCTTTAGTGCAGAGAAATAGGAGAGAAGACCCAGATATTCAGGAGGCATGGCGAGTGATATGCTTTTGTCTCTTCAGTTTGCAGGTTGTAGATGCAGTTAGTTGTACATAGTTCGTGTGTACTTGTAATCATCATGTGTTTGACCCATCTATTGATAAAATCCATTGTGCGGATTAGAGATGGACAGACATACAAATGTAACTCAGTTCCATGGATCTCCTCTAGTGCATTCTTTGCTGATCTTACGGACAAATTGTTTTTGACTCCCTTTATTTGTTTTTGCTGAGAATGAAGCTTCATCACATCCTGTCTCTCTCCTCTTTTTTTTTTTTTTGGCTAGGCTTCATAACATCAATACCAATCAAAAGGAATAAGAACAAAAAACTGGTTCAATTCATCTGTTGTCTGTGTTATGCAGGTTTTTGAATTTTCTGCATATGCATACTGAGTTTTTGGTATTAACAGATGTATGTCTTTATGAAGTTTGAGCTTCATATGGTATCGAGTTTGAGGGTAATGCAAGTTTTCTGTGTAATATCCTGACCTTTGGGAGCATCACGTTTAAAATCAATGATGTTGAAAACATGTTTCGAGTTTGACACTTGATTACACTTAAATTTTCTCTATCCTATTTAGTCATTTATCTCATACGAAAATTAGGAGTCACCAACCCGAGCAAAATATTATTAGCATTGTTCACATTTGCATTGCTTTTAGGCTATCTGGACAATTTTTTAATAGTGTGATGCAGTTGTGTGCGGCGGGGTTACAAGTATGGTAGAAGAAGGATAGATTATGATCACCACCAATGTCTAAAATAACGGTCACTGGCCAAGGATGAAGGCACAAAACACCCCTCAAGAATAAAGGATCTTGGGATAGGAAAAGCTCCCCACCAAGGCTTGAAGGAAAACAATGGCTAAGGGTAAAGGATTTCTTAGCTCACCAACAAGGCAGAATCCACCTGCCAAGTATAAAGAAACCAAAGATAGATATTTGTTTACACATAGGCAAATCTCATATATTCTCAGAATTCAAATCTTGTCTTACAATTGAGATATTGCTTAAAAAAAAAAAATGACTCTGTGAATTTCTGAAAACTGAACAGACTCTTGGGGATTTCATCTAATGATGATTTTTGAAAGTAGTGCCACAATAAAGACTCATAAAAGCTATAAACTAATAGACTGGTAGGACTAAATGCATTTAATAATCATTAGATGTATTGAAACTTGATAAGACTTCCTAAATTCATGCACGAGCCTTAAAAACTCAACAAATACCCCTGAGATCAATAAACAGTTGTAGCAATCGACCATAATAGCATTCATTTGATAAGTAGTTGATCGATAGTCTTAGAGTCGACAATGAACTTGTAAATAGACAACAAGGTAGTCGATGGACAACCATAGAATCCAATAATTGGTCCATTAAATCGATGACTCACGTAGAATTAACATCTTGAACTTGAATCCATTGAGTCAAAGTGCAGTTGAAATCAGTCTTTGCTTGTAGGAATAAGGATCAATTGAAGAGTTTAGGGTTGAGCCTGAGAATTGATTGATAGAGCCCAATGTTTTTGCATCAAACTCCCAGGGTGTTGAAGATTTGTCCTCAAATTTTTTATGGCTTCATATCCAAGATTGAAAGTAGTCAATTAGCCACAATTTTCCTTATTGGAGGAACTTTATTTTGACAAATTTCCAGGACGGCCTCTCCAACCAACTAGATAATACATCATCTTCATGTAAATAAATATCTTCAAGGCTTGCTCAAAAGCTAAAAATATGTCAAATATAATTTGCTAAATGATTAATACTTCGAGAGAGAATGCTTTGGGGCATACAAAATGAAAGTGGCAAGTAATATCTCTAGCCGTTATAATCATCCCCTCTCCATCTATAACCTTAGCATTTGCCTCAATAGATTTATTTGGAGATTCACCATCTATGATATCATAGTTGCATGATGGCATATGGATGACCAACATCTCTCCTTCGTTTGTTCTATGATCTAGTCTTGCTCCTTGGATTTAGACTCTATATGGTATATGTCTTGCCGAGTATCTTGAAGTTCCAAGTCAATCTTCTCAATTTCTTAAGTGGTGATAACCTTTTGGTTTGGACACTTCACTTGTAGATGCCCATTGCCGTGGAGCTTGATGCACTTGCTATTTTCACCATTTGATTATTTTTGGAGCTCTTTAATGAGCTAAGCTTCTATTTGGAAGTATTCTCAACCTCATTTGAATAAATGCCCTCAAAGAAGGATGCACCTTTAATGGAAGGCTTAGTTGAAAATCTCTTGCCACCCTTCAGTCATTTCTTTAGGAGGGTGAGCACTCTTTCCATACGGTCACGTGTTCCATTGTGCGCTTGCTCCAAAGTCAATTCTTTGGAATCTGATAAGACATTTCCTTTTTTTTTTTTTAATGGAAGTATGAGGTGGGATGAGAGATGGGTAATCACTCAAGATGAGTTCAATCTTGAGCTCTGATGCCTAATTGATGCGGTTGCAGGATGAATATATTTTGAATGATTAATGGATGATGTATGGTAGAAGAAGGCTATATTAGGATCACCATCAGGGCTTAAAGGACATACCACCGGCCAAGGATAAAGATCGAGATTGACAAAGTTCATCGCCAAGGATAAATGATTTCAGGATAGGAGAAACTTACCATCAAGGCTTAAAGGAAACCACCAGCCGAGAATAAAAGGTTTCTTGGTTCAACACTAATGAAGAACCCACCTAAAAGGATAAAGAAGCTAAGGAAGATAAATTTACTCATACATAAGGAAAATCTCATATATTATCAATATTTAAATCCTGTCTTACATTTTAGATAACACATCTATTGATATTGCTAAACAAAAGAGAAGAATCTTTAAACTCCCGAAAACTGAACACGCTCTTTGGGAATTCACCTAATTATGACTCTTGAAGCATCACCACAATAAAAACTCATAAAAGCTATTAAATAATAGACTCAATAACTAGGACTAAATGCATTTAACTAACCATTAGATGTATTGAAACTTGATAAGACTCTACATTGGTGACCAACCTTGGAAGTCCAATGAACACCCTTGAAGATCAACAAACAGCTATGAAAGTCAAACGGAATAGCCTTCGATTGATAGGTAGTTGATGGACAACCATAAAAGTCAACAATCGGTTCGCTGAATTGACAACCCTCTTGCAAAATTGACGTCTTTAACTTGAACCTATCAACTTAATGTGTAGTCGAAATCAGTCTTTGCTTGTTGTAACCAAGATCAATCGACAAGTTCAAAATTGAGCTTGGGAATTGATCGGTAGAACCCGATATTCCTGCATCGCAGTGTCTCCACACCAAGTAAATTCTATTTAATTTGGTCCGGTCATGATTAGGAAAGTGATTTAGAGATAAAATTTGGAGAGCAATATTACGCAGAGATCTCGAGAATTCGGCCACAAAAGGAATGAGGAAGGAATATTCAGGGGACATATACTCGGCGAAGAGCAGAATATGATGAAGCCAAAATATTGACATGCTTGAATAAAAAAGAGAGAGAAAGAAAAGAAGAGCTATGTTAGTGGTTCATACATGAATGTCGGTGGAGGAAAGGAAATAAATGGACGAAAGGAAAGAAAACAGAGAAGGCAGGAAAACTAGTCTGCCAGCTCTACCTTTCCTTGCTGTGAGGCTCGTGATCTCGGCTTGAAAGGAGAGAGGGAATCCGACCAAATGGGGGTAAGGGTATGTTTGGTAATATCTGTTCTTAGAAATATTTTATATTCAAAAATAATTTTTTACATTTTTATTCTCTAGACGAGTTTTTGAATAGAAAAATGCATTTTGTATTATCCTAAAATTTCTATTTTTGGAATAGAAAAAGAATAAAGAAATGTTTGGTGCGACTCTTAAATTTTTTGTAGTTTTAAAATAATTTTCTAAGATTTTTTTCTAATTTTTATGAATTTTTCTTCTTTTTTTCCTCCTTTAGCTGGTCATGGGGCCTTAGCAATGTCCAGTGATCGGCTAGAGAAAAGGGATGTCAAGGTCGACCTTGCTGGCCTCCGGCAAGCGTTGCCTAGCCATCATGAGGTCGGCTTTGCCTAGCCATGGCTAGGCCAATCTTGTGATGGGTGGGCGAGGCTCGACTTCGCTAGATTTGGGTGAGGTGGAACCTCGCCTAGCCATGGCAAGGGGGAAAAGTACCAAAAAAGTCCTAAACCTTTTGCATTGGTACCAATTCAGTCCTAAACTTTTCAATTGGACCAATTTAGTCCTAAACCTTTTGATATTGGTACCAATTCAGTCCTTCCGGCCAATTTTGGCCGGCCGGCGCTGACGTGGACGTCGGCCGGTGGCCGGACGCTGACGTGGAAATTTTTATGATTTTTTTAATTATTTTTTCGATTTTTTCGATTTTTTTATTTTTTTTTTTTTTTATTTTTTTGCCTTTTTCCTTTTCTTTTTTCGCGGTGGGCGAGCCTCCGGTGAGGCTCGCCGGCCCCGGGCGAGGGCCGCGAAAGCCCTCGCCGCCGCCGGCGAGGGTCGCGGCCCTCGCCCCGGCCTCTCCTCAGGCCGCCGGCGAGGCCATGGCGGCCATCGCCAGGCGGAGGCGAGGGCCGCGAAGCCCTCGCCAGCCGGCGGCGAGGGTCGCGGCCTCGCCTCGGCCCTGGCGATGGCCCCCATGGCCTCGCCGGCGGCGGGCGAGGCCGCCCTCGCCACGGCAAGGCCGGGCGGGCGGCTCGCCAGATCCGGGCGAGCGAGGGCCGCGACCCTCGCCGCCGGGCCTGGCGAGGGCTTCGCGGCCCTCGCTCGCCGGGATCTGGCGAGGCCAGCCCGCCCGGCCTTGCCGTGGGCGAGGGCGGCCTCGCCCGCCGCCGGCGAGGCCATGGGGGCCATCGCCATGGCCGAGGCGAGGCCGCGACCTCGCCGCCGGCTGGCGAGGGCTTCGCGGCCTCGCCTCCGCCCGGCGATGGCCGCCATGGCCTCGCCGGCGGCCCGAGGAGGCCGGGCGAGGGCCGCGACCTCGCCGGCGGCGGAGCGAGGGCTTCGCGGCCCTCGCCCGGTGGCGGCGAGCCTCACCGGAGGCTCGCCGGCCACCGGAAAAGAAAAGGAAAAAGGCAAATAAAAAATAAAAAAATAAAAAAAAAAAAAAAAAAAAAAATCGAAAAAATAATTAAAAAAATCATAAAAATTTCCACGTCGGCGTCCGGTCACCGGCCGATGTCCACGTCGCCGGCCGGCCAAAATTGGCCTAAGGACCGAATTGGTACCAATATCAAAAGGTTTAGGACTAAATTGGTCCAATTGAAAAGTTTAGGACAATTGGTACCACGTGTGCAAAAGGTTTAGGACTTTTTTGGTACTTTTCCCCATGGCAAGGCTAACCTCCCCCAACCACGGCAAGATTGAGCCTCACTAGGGGCCGGTGAGATTAGGCGAGGTCAACCATGGACCTCGCTGGCCCTCATCTTTGGCCAGTTGCTGGCTCTCATCGATGCTTGATGACCGGCTCGAGAAGGAAGAAGAATGTAGGAAAAAAAAAAACAGAAAATGACATTGTTTTAGAAATTATTATTGGGAGCAAAAAGGTAGATTTTTTTAACATTTTGTTTCTGGTCCAAATTTATTCCTTGATGACTGATCTATTAAGGTGAATAGAAAAATTAGCTGGTAGTTACCAAACGGAATTATGTTCATTTTTTATTTTGGGGAAAAAATAGGGGTAGTTCTCACCCTTGGCTCTCTCTCGGAAGTTCACACTATGGCCTCCATCGATTCGAGAATATCCTACCAACTCTTGGTGACCACCAGGCCTCACATCCAGACGTGACCGAGACCGAGACCGAAGCGCATCCAGGCATGACCAAGGCCTCACCAGCGTAGCAACCGAGAAAGACCAAGCCGTGTACCTGGCATGCGAAAGAGCAAGAACCCCGGCGCAGGCGATCTCATCCTGGAGATCCACTTGACGGTCCACCCAAGCGGTCCACCATCGATAAGCGAGGCCATCCGTGAGCACAACCGTCCTCGTCCACCATATTACAACACGAACCACACATTCATGATCACATCCATGCATTGATCAATCGCTTTCCGTGCCTTAAATCAAGTCACACGTCCTCATATTACACGTTCCTAAGGAGGCGAGTAGTCACCGCAAGTTGAAGACAAGAAAAGGAAAATGGCGGAGACTGGGTGATAGAAAAGGAAAGTGGAGATGACGATGGGCATTCGAGATGGTTATGCCTATAATTTTCAATTATCTCTCCCTTCGGGAGATGGTTCGGTCATCCACTTCCCAATCCAGCTTTTTACAGATACGGTGCAAGTTACTTTGAATTAGGAAAATCCACATAATTAAACAAGTTGAACTTAAATAATTGGTGGGGCTGGTAGGGTATTTTATGAGTTTCTATATAGATGGATCGTTGTATCTGCATTTCTAGATTGGTAAAATATAATTTACGCTGCTACGGCCAGTGATGATGTGAAAGATTTTTGCAATCTTTATCTCATTTTATTTTATATCTGATGTTTTTCTTTTATTATTATTTTTCTTCTTCCTCCGATAGTCGATGGGCCTCAGTGATATCTGGTAGGGACAATTATCACCTATGGTTGACCGGCCGTCATCATTGAGAATGGCCATAGTTGGAAAGGAAAAGAAAAGGCAAACAAAAAGAATAGAAGGAAAAATATTTTTAAAAAAAATTAAAATCGTCCGTGTCGACATCAACCATGTCATATGGACAACTGGCGTTCATGTCGGTGATTTCCGATTAAAATTGATCAGAATGATTACATTGAAAAATCTCCTTATTATGACTAAATTGGCTAAATTGTAAATTTTGGAATTAAATTGAACGTTGTACTTTTAGACAATTTTCCCCACAAATGAATTTTAGGCCCATGAAATATTATGTACCTCTTATGGAGTTAATAAGATGCGAATAAAAATCTGGATGAGCAACTTGCATATGAAACTATTCGAAAAGTTCTATTTTAAGAGGATCAATTAAATATATTGTGAAAAAGTCGGTGAATATATATATATATATATACACTCACACACACAAAAAGTCCATCAATTGCAAATTATAAGTTTCATTCACTCAGTTTCAGTAAGTACCTTAAAGACATTATAAAATAAAAAGCCATAGCTGCTTAACAGAAAATTTCATTTCTCATTCTTTTTGGATCCTACTTTCAAAGTCTTTCTCTTAACATTCTACATTTCTCCTCCATTCTTTTCTCTTTGCAATTGATTGCTTCTTCTCTACTTTCCTTTCTTTTTATTTAAATTTTTGCCAATTCCTCCTCACGCACTTTCGAAGAAAACATAAAGAAATCTGCTCGTGCTCCATGTGATGGGGTCTCGTGGCTCATGGAAGACTTCATGTCTCTCCTGCATTAGAATATTCAAGCTGTCACGATCTAGACTAGATACAGGTGGCGGAAGGCTAACTAGGAATTTTATATTGGAAACCCCCCTTTCAAAGAAAATCTGCTAGAAGCAGAAATAATTTTTGTACGAATTGATTAAGGGCACGTTGCGAAATAGTATTCATAGAAAGAAGTGTCGTCCATCTCTTTCACCGATTGATGTCTTTCATTCCATAGAAGGCTTCCCAAATATCCGAGGATTGGTTGGTTAGAATGTGGTGGCTGTTGGATCAAAAGGGAGGAAATTTCATCAGATAATTCATAAAACCTTTTAAGTTTTTGTATTCCGTGACACTTCTAACATAAATATTATGACATATACTTAGGGATTAAAAGGGTGATATAATAATATAATTATCTTGCGTTTGAATCGCCATTGAATTCACTCATTTTATTACTAATAAACTGAAGTTTCTCTTTAGCCCCAAGAGAAAGAAAGAATTGGAGTGTTTCCTAGAGGAGCAACCAAAGCGGGGGTTTCTCTATACACCTCGCAATCCAACCCAATGGAGTTCACAACAACGCACTACACCAAAGATTGGCTGCTCGAGAACGTGATAGCCATCCAATTAAATGATAGGAAATCTCATTCATCGATTGTATTCTTTTCAAGTTTTTGTGTATTACAATCACTTTAAATAGAGTTATGAAAAAAGCATGTGATTATAACCGATAACAATTAAAAATAAGATCTTCGATAGACCATAGAAGCCCTCAAAATCCACCGACAATGAATTTTTAACTTCATCATTTGGATCTGCAACCACTATTCTCATTTAATCGGTAGCCATTGTTCGTGGGACCAATGACATGAGAAAATATATGATGTGTCGATCACATGGTCGATGTAATGTCAATGGCAAATGGTGCAGCTTCATGCGCACATAGAAGCTCACTCCACCAAATGATATGCAACCACTACTCTCATTTAATCGTTAGCCATTGTTCGTGGGACCAATGACATGAGAAAATATATGATCTGTCGATCACACGGTCGATGTAATGTCAATGGCAAATGGTGCAACTTCATGTGCACATAGAAGCTCACTCCACCAAAAAAAAAACATTGTCGCGTGAGATAAACGTATTTCTCTATTCGACATGTGCAATCAACTTATGTAGCACCGACACTCTCTAGGAACCTTCGTGTCGTGTCCGACATGCTCCGACATGTGGCCAATGAGTGTCGAAAAATTCGACACGTGGTTAACTCTCTTCGACACGCCAGTTCAGAATTTTGACACTTGATGGGTCAAAATATAAATATATAAAAAAAAGAAAGAGAAAAAAAAAAAAAAAGAGGAGGGCTGGTGGCTAGGCACTGCTGCCGTGCCGCTACCACCATCGGAGGGGGTGCAACCTCGCCGGTCATATGTGGTAGAGGAGGGGCGGCGACCCTCACCGGCCAAGCAGGGTTGGCAAGGCTTGCCCAGATTTGGGCGACGCCTTAGCTGAGGCCTGGGTGAGACTCGCCCAGATCTAGGTGATGCTGCGTCCTCACTTGGGGCCCGCGAGTCCTTGCCCCAGATCTAGGCGATGCTGCGTCCTCGCTTGGGGCCTGTGAGGTCTCGCCGGGGGCTAGGAGGCTCGCCAGCCACGGGTGAGGGTCGGCGTTGCTAGATCCGGGCGATCCTTGCTAGCCCCGGCCCCAACGCATCGCCAGGGGCCTTGCTTGGGCCGGTGAGGGTCGCCCTCCCTCCGCCACCTCACCGGCCCCTCTAATGGTTTTGGGCACGTCGCCGACGAGGGTAATAAAAAAATGCTACATCTAATAAATAAATAAATTTAAAAATGCCACGACCTTTAAACAATGTTTTTTTCCCTCTTAGTTTTTTTTTTTTTTTTTGAATTATTTTGGCTTTTTAAAAGTTTTTACTATGAAAGAAGTAATAAAAAATGCTACATCTAATAAATAAATAAATTTAAAAATACCATTTCAGCATTTTTCTTTAAACAATGTTTTTTTTCCCTCTTAGTTTTATGTATTTGGTGACACAAGAGTGCAGATTTTGGAAAAAATTGCCAATACTTTCCCTCATTCTTGGTTTTCAAATTGGCATAAAAATTACTAGAAATGTGTATATTAAGGTGGAATCAAAAGAATGGAATGGATATTAATGATAACATGGACGATAAGTCTACCTTAGCGCTCTATATCTTCTTTGCGTCTTATTTACTTAGACTGATTATTTAAAGAAAAAGGGAAGGTAAAAGTATTTGTTAGGTCCAATCCATGAACATCTCTTCCTATTTGGCTAATACTTCACCAAGACGGAAATTGTACTTGTGAAACCCTAAGCGGAATCCAGTCAAAATGCGCCAACGAGACTGAAAACAAGAGTAAATGGGAACTAAAATTCGATGAACGCATGGGGATAAGTACAGAAATTATTTTTAGTCCTTGAAAGGTCAGCAAGGGCGTTCCCCTCGTGGCGTGGCGAATTGTTTATAGGATGGGGGGGGAGAGAGAAATTGAGAGTGTTTGGTGCGTGCCCATTAAACAAAACAAAGGTACAGAGAGAGAGAGTTTGGTGCGTGCCCTTTAAACAAAACAAAGGTACAGAAAAGTTCAGCAACTTCATAAATTGCTGCTTTTCAAGAAAGTACAAAATCCCTCGCCGACCTCCTCCTCCTCCTCCTCCTCCTCCTTCGTTGGTGAGCCTCGCTCCACTTTCAAATGACCCCTTCAAAATCTTTCTACTCGTGGGCTGTTTACTTGCTGACATTACATTGTGTTGCATTGTTCTTGAGGTCCAATAAAAGGAAATGTTCTCTCTCTCTCTCTCTCTCTCTCTCTCGCTCTCTCTCTCTTCCCACTTCTCTTTTTCCCATTCTTTTGCTAGTTTGGGTTGGTAATGTCTGGATCTATCGATTTTATGTCAGCATTTCCGTTTTTCTTTCTTAAGGAAGAGATCCAGAGAACAGAACAATAGAAGCTCAACCTTGACGCTTTTTGTTGGAACTAAACTTCATAATGGAATCCATCTTCATTTGTTTGGGATTTCTTTTATTTTCTTTTGGCCACATAAATGTTTGGTTTAGATGATAAAATTTATCTCTGATAATTAAGTTTTTTATGATACATTGAGTTTCTTTGATTTTGCTATGTATATTTCTGTGGTTTGCCCAGTGCTTTTTTAGCAGAATCTTGAAGTTTTAGGCGGATTGAGTGCTTAAAACATTCATTGAATTTTTCTCAGGGTGACAGAAAATCCGGCCTTCGTGGATCAATATCAAATGAATCCCTTTTATTACTCTCTCACCGAGTCTGGCTTTAATAAATTTTCTTCATTTTCTTCGGCATCAACTTACTCGGCAAATCAAATCCAAAATGTTGGCCACTCGTGCGATGTCCCTATTGCAACTGAGTGCAAAAACCCCCAAACAAAACCATCTCCACCGTCAAATTCTCATATTATATCCTTTCAGAACTCAGATCTATCCCCAGACATGTCTCAGCAGTATTCTGGTAAGTGAGACTTGTGGACTGACAAATTTTTGAAGGCTGAAACAGTTATTTACTGGTGTGATGGAAATGGAATATTTCCCTCTTCGCTTTCTGTTATTCTCATTATTGTTTTTTAGGCACCTATGAGTTGCAAGATGGGGGAGGTATGGAGATGAAGAGAAGTTGTGGTGTTACATTTAGTAGAACGACTTTGCATGGGCAAGAACACGTTATTGCAGAGAGGAAGCGCCGGGAGAAGCTGAGCCAGCGGTTCATTGCTCTTTCGTCCATCATTCCTGGCCTTACAAAGGTACTCTAAAATGAAATCTTTTTATGTGAAAATTCCTGAAGGATTGATATCTGTTTCTTTTTTCCCCTTCATCATATATCTTTATCGGGTGTGTTCGCAATCCTGAATTCATTTGAAAAATTATGGTTGGGTTTCGAAGAGTTTTAAGGCCAAACTTAAATCAAATATTAATAGGTTACATTAAGCTACATTTGTATTTTTGATTACGGAAAAAAATTGGGAACCTCTTGACAGGATACTTATCTGCAGAAATGAAAGGATTATACCACTCATGCGACACCAAATAGTATAGAAGTTTATCTTCCTCACTATTGAATAAGAAGGAGCTCGTTGCTTATTGCTTGACTTTGTATACTGAGTAACGAAAAGGTTAATTACTTTCTATTTATGTCAAGGAAACCCACCTTAAATAGGTAAACCCCGAGTTTATACAATGCTCTAAAAATTTGTTTACCCGTCTTCTCGTTACCTCATATGGGAAGTAAATCTAGAAAAGTCAAGTACTATCAAGAAACCTAATCTCAATCTTATCAGAATGCACATTTTGAATATGGGCTCAAAAATTAGCTTAACACGGCGGTTCCGAAAAGGTATGGAGATTTGGGAACTATGAAACCATGATTAAAAATCAAATGAACTTCACATGCTTTAAATGAACTTCATACGCCTCAGATAAAAGGTAAGAGTTTTGAGATTGGCATTGGCAAATGGGTACTTGGACACCAGCCTTATATACTTTTCGCTTAATTGACATTGGAGGACATAGATGATTGTTTTAGTGTATGTTTATCGAGGTAGCATACCAATCTCAAAAGTCTACCTAATTTTTAGAATCGCGGTTTGGAGATTATATGGAAATGCACCTTAGATAAAAGGTAGACTTTTGAGATTGGCATTGGCAAACGGTACTTGGACAGTGGTCTTACATACTTTTCGCTTAAATGGATATTAGAGGACATACATGATTGTTTTAGCATACGTTTATCTAGAGTAGCATACCGGTTTCAGAAGTCTACCTAACTTTTAGAACGCAGATTAGAGATTATATGCCGATACACCTAAAATAAAAGGTAGAAAGCAGTTGCAGACTTCAATTAATGGGAGAGGACTCCATGAGAGGGCAAGACCAAAGACCGAGATAAGAAAAATAGAGAGTTTGATAATTTGAGGAAAAGAGCTTCTATTCTCTTGATTGGAGATTTTTTTTTTTTTTTTGGTGGTAATGAATTAAATTAGTTTTGACCATCATATTCATGAGAATATGTGTGTTTTCTCTTAAGGAGTAAAGTTAAATTTACACAATTTGCCCATAAAAAGAGAACTGTAAATTGATGATAGATAATTTAAGTGAATCATGATTATCTCGGCGATGATTGAGTTGACTTAGATTGTTTGGATACATGTCCGTACCATGTTGCAGATATTCTTTCTAATAATAAAATAGTGCCAAATACTATTCGAGCATTTAAAATTTGATAAGATTCTATCCATCTATCGTTAAACGATTTAGAGGGGTATAATCCGTATAAGTCAATAGCTTTGACCTATCAAAAGATATTGTGTTATGAACTTGTCTATAGGAGTGCCGAAACCCTTTTTGTAGTTGCTTAACACATTTAGATCCTTAGTTTGGCAAAAGTACACATGGAGTGTCAAAATTTAACACAATGAGACACTTAAGTATAAAAAGTTATGAATGTGATACTTAAGTGCTATTTTTTAAAAAAAATAGGAGACTTGAGTGCCAAGTCTGGTGAAGGTGGCCAAAAAATCCTACATGACAATTTTTTAGTAATATAACTCGCCTATGTGACACGCTGGAGAGTTGAGTTAGCAACGAAGAATAAAAAAGACGTGCTTTTTTTTTTTTTTTTTTTTTTTGAATTTTAATATATTAAATTAATTTTTATTTAAATAATAATTTAATATATATTTAATTATGTTTTTAGAAAGGAGCGGGAAGAGGAGGCAAAAGGCGAGGGGAGGGCTCAGCCCTCGTTGCCTGCAATCTCCATCTTCCCTTTTTTAAATAAATAAATAAATAAATTTAATTAATTTTTATATTAATAATTTATCCACGTCGCAAAATTTTGCACGTGCAAAATGACATCATTTTGTATTTGCCTCATCGGAAAATCGCCACGTCAATATTTTGGTCGGATTTTTTTTTGCCATTGGCACTTAAGTGTTCAATTTTGCTTCGATTTTGACACTTAAGTATAACTTTATTAACTTTTGGCATTTAAGTGTTATTTCCTGCTAAGTTTCGGCACTCCAAGTGTCTGGCACCCTCCTTAGTTTTGTCTTCATGAATTAAAAAGCAAACTTGAATTTCGTTTTCAACTGCTTGATTTTCGCTGTCATGACTATCGAAGGACAATCAATATAATAAGTCATATATCATGTATAACATTATGTATATGCTAGTTAGTGATTTGAGATCATTAGAGAGTACTTTTGAGAGGTAAAATGCTCGATAAAACAACTTAAATTCGGCCTCTAGGTGGAATAGTCTGATTTATACAGGTTCCTGCTTAAGGATTAGTTAGAAATTGAGACTAACCTCTTTGTTGGAATAGTCACTATAACAAAGGTTCCACCTACAAGGACCTTTATGAATCGCCAGAAAACTTAGGGACCAAAAACGTAGTACTGCCTTCATTGTTCCTGCTAAAAAATTTAATAAAAGTTCGGGTTGCATAGCTGGACAAGGCTTCTGTCCTTGGAGATACGATAAAGTACTTGAAACAACTCGAGGAACGTGTGAAGATCCTTGAGGAAGAGGTGGCCACAAGAACCGTGGAATCTGCGACCTTCGCAAAGAAGCCATCGCTCCAACGTGGTGATGGCGTTATATCTTTTTCATCTGATGAGAAGTCGTATGACCCCCTCATCGGTCAGCAACTGCCTGATGTCGAAGCACGGGTGTCAGGGAAGAACGTTTTGATCAAAGTCCAGTGCGAGAAGCGCGAGGGTTGCATCAAGGAAGTGATGAAACAGATGGAGGACATGAACTTGACAACTCTAAATATCAGCGTCCTAGCATTTGGGAGTTCACTCTTGGATGTCACTATTGTGGCCCAGGTAATTATTGCCAATTTCTTCAAATTGTTTTAATGAAAAGTAATCTTTTAAAACTTCAGTTAGTTTCTAATTTCCTACTACTGCGGACGATTTTGCATTCTGATCCTTTGTTGAGAGCATATTGTCTGCTCAGATATTCTTGGAAATGAACTATTATCCAGATTTTCTCCTTTCTTTTTATTCTGATTTTGGTATTGAAAAGTTGTTAATCTCCGTAATATGGTTCCTCAATGATTGTCTGATCTTTAGCGTCACTTCTTGTCATACCTGAAAAGCTTTAACATTTGGTTTTTAACATCTAAAATGTCAATAAACGAGTGAAGATTACTACTTCCACATGCCAAAGGAAACGACCGTTAAAAAGCCAATATCATATGTGCACGAATTCTTAGAGCATGGTCAATCCACTTTTAGTTCCATTTATGTTAGATTAATTGACAAGGTGCTGTATAAATTATTCTCTTCTTATTCAGAGTCAAATTAATGGTATTTTATCTTCAGTTATATAAAAATCATACTTGTTTTGTCTACATTACTCGCAGATAGAAAATGAGAACTGCCCAACAATTGAGGAGATTGTCAAAAAACTGCGCAATGCTCTGACCACGTTCATCAGATCATCTTCAAGACGGTCAGCTTGTTAGGCAATAAATTGGTGTTCTGCGATGGTCTGTGTCTTAGAGATGTTCTTGATTACATGTTAATGCAAGAGTTGTGGTTAATTGAACTAATTATGTGAATTGTTATTTCTTACTTATTGTGGTAATTATCTGTTAGTTGCAGATTTAACGATGTGTTAGTGAAAGAATTGTGGGCTTTTTTACTCAATTGGTCTCGCTTCTATTGCTCTTGTCACCTTTTTCGAATCACTTGTAGGTAGTACAAGGTTATCTTCTTTATCCTTGTTATTGCAGTTTTCTTTGTGATGGATCTCTCATCTTGCTTGACCCGTATAGTCAAATCTCGCTTTAAGACTCTAATTCGGTCATCTATTATGATTATTTTCCCATATCTACAGCTAAGCAATTCGAGGGTTTCAACGGCGGCATTTTTATGAGGATCATGATGGAAATAGAACCAAGCACGAGTCCACTGTAATGAACCAATCCAGCAGAAACCCAGTTTTCCTCGTAGTTTGTTGGCACAGGTCCTCTCCGATGGGAGGAAGAGATGACCTTCATCGAGAAGGACCCCAAATTGCGATAAATCTCCCATGTTACCTTTTTATCTCAGTAGCAAATCTTCTGCTTTCGATTCATCTAGCCCTGATTCTAAATCGCTGCCTCTGAAGCTTTTCAAAGTGTCGTTTTCTTTTGGCCCTACCTTCAGAAATATTAGCTCGATCATCCTTCTTTTCTTTTTTGTTCCGGAAATTGTACATACAGGTAGTAATGCCGCAATTCTGGTAGTTGTATTGCAAAGTTTAGTCTTTCATTGATGCAGAGAAATTAGGATAGAAGACCCAGATCTTCAGGAGGCATGGAGAGTTAAATGTTTTTGGCTTTTCGGTTTGCAGGTTGTAGATGCAATTAGTTGTATATAGTTCGTGTATAATTGTAATCATCAAGTGTTTGTCTCATCTTTTGATCAAATCCATGGCTTGGATTACAGATGGACAGACATTCAAATGTAACTTAACCCTTTGCTGATCTTACCAACAAATTGTTTTTGACTCCCTTTATGTTAGGACTAGAATTAGCACCTAGAGGGGGGTGAATAGGTGACTAAAGCGATTTTAACAATTTAATCCGAATAAGAGATTAATGAATTAAAAACAACAATTGCTGCAAATGAAAATAATGAAAGATAAAAGGATTAGGGATAGAGAATCGGACTCAGATTTATAGTGGTTCGGCTTAGATCAAGCCTACGTCCACTCTCCCGCACGGGACAGACCCTTCTAGGCTGGATTTCACTAAGAATCAAAAAGAGTGTTTACGGTCTCACGCTCTTGAGTCCACGGTGTAGAAACTCTACTACACTTCCTCAAGGTCTCACCACACTATGGTCTCTCTTTTGATTACATGTATTGCTCGAAGAATAAGATCACAAATATAACATGGAGATTCGAGACTTTGGAATTCTTCTATCCAGCACCCTTCAACAACTTGAGCGTCTCTCTTTATACACTTCTTCATGCCTTCATTACCGTTGGCACCTTCCAAAGAAGTTCTTCCAATCAACCCGTTGGACAGAATCAATTTGGAGAGATCTCGAGCTCTTTAAGGTAAGTGTAGATAGCCCATCAATCTGCTCGCCCATACAATCGGGATCTTGGTTTCCATAAGTAGAACTTTCCAAATAAGTTGTGAATCTTTAGAGAATCTATATAAATTCGGATATGAAATATGAAATCTTGTAGTGCTGAATCCGGTCGAAAGATATTCCTTAGCCGTTGAGATAAAAACTATATAGAATCAGAATAGAAGTTTTTATCTTGTCGGTCTGGAATTGTCCATGAGTAGACTTTGAAACTTGAGTCTTGTTAGCGTCGGACTTTGATCTTCGAGACTTTGCCGGTAGAGTGCGCAAGTCTTGAGACTAGGCGAGAGAAATGTTTTGTCAACTTCAAAATCTCGAGGAGAATTTATCCAACAATCTCCCCCTTTTTGATGGTGACAAAACTTTCCTAGATTTGAATACTATTGCCCCTGCAAAACAACTTTTAAGCTTGCAAAGATATCTCATAAAGGATTAGAATAAGAATAGTATAAGATGTCATGTACACAGATGTCCTGTACACAGACTTGCCCTGTACACAGATCTGCATCCACAGAAACCTCATTAGTCATGTGCAGACATTACTATCTTTATCTAATTTTAACAGCTTAAGGTAATGCAGTAGTAAGCAATCATTCAAAAACTCAAGATAAAGTCAAAATGTCAATCACAAACAAACTATTAAATCCAAAAAAAATGTTTAGAAATGAAGGTTTGGGTTTGGAATGAGAATAGAGTGAAAATCTGCCTGCAAAGTCTTCTCCCCCTTTTTGTCAGCATTAAAAAGTAAGAAAATCAAGGAGCACGAGGAATGCGAACAAGTTGAAAGTCCTCCATAGACTTGACGGTTCCTTCCGGCTTCCTTAAGTCTTCTTGTAGTTGAGCGAGAGCGGTGCCTTTTCTTTGTGTCCTGAACTGACGTTGAACATCTTTAAGGCTGATCATGCAAGGAGATGAACATAGCATGATTCTCATTACGAAGAGTCGAAATTCACACCCCATAGCATATATTTGGCCTTTGAGCTCCAAAATGATATCAAGCAACCTTTTGAAATCTCTTGAATTGTCAGTCTGTGTGCTTGTGTCAACTCGGTCGATGGTGGAGTTAAGCCGGTGTGAATATCAGCGGGGAGATCAATGTTTGGAGATGATGCCTCTCCCTCGGGATTATGAGCAGCATGAACATCTTACGCATCGGGTGGCGATCTACTCACACTTACCTTTGGTAAATGTCAAGAGAAGAGGAGTACTTTCTCTTTGGATATCTCCCCCTGTTTCAATGCCTTACGGAGGGGAGAAGTACTCTTCTTTCGAGGAGTTTCCTCGGTGACAAGATGTTGCTTGATCCTCCTTTTTCTTTGGAGAATCGATTGGGCTTGTGAGTCTTTGGTTGATCTTTGAGAGTCTGTCTTTCTTGACTCTTCCTCTTCATCTTTTCTTTCTTTCTCTTTCTCTTTCTTCTTCTTCCTCTTTCTCTTTCTTTCTTCTTCTTCCTCTTCTTCTTCCTCTTTCTCTTTCTCTTCTTCTTTCTGCAAGGATTCCTTTTCCTGGTTTCCTTTCTCAGTTTCCTCTGCAAATTGTTGTTACGAAGCGGTGATACGGGAGCGAGAATGCGAGAAACAAAGGCGAGAGATAGGCATATCATCCTCATCATCTTCATCTTCCAAGATGATTGCCCGCCTCTTCTTGATAGGACCAGTCACGGGTTCCTTTCCTTTCCTCTTGGCGCGAGAAGAGTCGATATGGTCTTAACGGGGTTTTTCCTTGAAGCTGCTCCCGACTTCTTGCTGAGTTCTTTCGAGACGCATCTTTGTTATCATCCTCGGTCCGATGACCATTCGATCAATAGTCTTCACGAGAGAGAATGTGGGGAGGCTGGATGTTGAGATGTCGAAAAGGCAGTGATGAGAGTAGCATAAGGGAGTTGTCCCTTGTCCTTTGCCATAGACTGTACATGTGAAACATGATAGTGTGTGAGAGAGAAATTAAGACCGATCTTGATTGCATACATCAATTTTGCTTCTACGAGATGGACACATCTGTTTTGAAGTTGATTTAGGTCTCGAACAGGTTGATCACTATCTTGTGAAGCAAAATGTTTGTAGCATTCATCTGGAGTAGGAGAGACGACCTTACGCGATTGTCTCTCGCAAGTTCCATGGTTGCATGACTCACGGACACGAAATTGATTGGAAAGCTCCTCTTTCCACACCAATTACATCCGCCGAGTGTCCGTGTCAACCACATATTCTCTATCTCTCACCTTTGAAAGAAAAGCTATTGGCATCAAGAAAAGCGAGATTGGAATAAAAGTATGCGGTTAATTCAGAATAGGCCACCTCACACTCGGTCTGAGAACTTATGAAGTTGAAGTTTCTCAAACTTCTCTCTCGGGTGATGCTTAATAGATCCAGAAAATCAAAATCCACCGTTCGTGGATTCATCACCCCTCGCTTCGGCGGTTTCTCATACCCTTTCTGTGTTCCTCGGCGAAACAAATCATCCTTCTTTCCTCGAAGATTTGCAGCCACACCCATCCAAGGTTTAAAATGGACAAACATTTTCTCATCATCATCCTTTCCCTCGGGTTGATTTACAGCACCAAATCGAGGGTCACTTTGGGAAAATTTGCAAAGACTTTTGCAGCCGTTCCAATAGGAACAACGCCCGAACGCTCCATCACAGTGAGAAAGTGTATCTCATTTTTATAACCTTTTTCTTTCAAAAATTCATCAATGAAGGTCATCGCAGAACCTCCTTCTTTCAACGCAGAATAGAGCCTATAAACAAATGCGGGCTTAAGGGATCTTACAGGTTCAACATCTTCAATGATTTCTTTTGCATGTTGAGGATGACGAACTTGTGATCTAGTCGAGGAGGTCTTATTTGTTGAGATTGTTGGTGCGTCTGTTCTCTTGGAAAGTCACTTTCTTACGTGAGATCAAAATGCGTAGGCCCCTCACGAGCCCTGTGGTCCCCTACTCGCTATTCTTGAAGATTTCCTTTGGAAAGACATTGTCGCTTTCTTGGATGGAACTTTCACACTTGTGTCGCAAGAAAGTTAAAAACTTGAGAAGTAGAAATTGAGGAGAGAAATTCAGTGAAAAGCTTTTGAACTAGGGTTTTACGGGTAAAGTTTAAAAACGAAGAAGGAGAAGAAGTATAAAAGGTAATTGAATCGTGGTAAGCTGAATCGTCGCAAAAGAAATTCCTTTTGAAAAATAACTGCCTTAATAAATCGATAACCACCCTTTTTAAAGATAAACTGCCTTAATAAACATGATTATACATAAATAAACAGACAAATTTACCTTTTCGAGATAATAGTTTAAGTAAATGAACTTACGGTCGTGTCGATTGGTATTCCAAGTCTACAACTTTTGAGTTTGATATTTGTCGAGACTTTTAGATTACGAGTCGAGCTTCAACGGTCTTCAAGAGATAAAATATTGAGTCTTGAGCGAATAGACTCAAATAAGCTTTTCTCAAGTGGCTTTGTGAAGATGTACGCAGTTGATTCTTGAGTCAATAAATTGTATCAAGACTTCTTTGTTCGAACATGATCTCTTATAAAATGATGTCGAATCTCAATATGTTTGGCTCTTGAATGTAGGATAGGATTCTTTGTAAGATTGATTCTTATTTGGTATTGTCACATTTGATCTTTGTGCAAGAGTCTTCAATACCAAAGTCTCGTAGTTGTTGTTTTATCCATAGTATTTGAGAACATCAACTTCCAAGTGCTACGTATTACGCTTCAATTTGTTGAAAGAGCCACGGTACTTTGTTTTCTTGAAAACCAAGATACTGCCTGTTACCAAGTAATTGACAAGTTCTGAAGTGCTTTTTCTTTCAACTCTACAACTGCAAGATCTGCGTCGAATAACCAAGAAGGGTAAAGTCTCCTACTTTGGGATACCATAGACCAATCTTAGCGGTAGTTGCAACATATTTAATGATACGTTTAGCAGCACTTAAATGAGATTCTTTAGGATCGATTGAAACCTAGCACATATGCAAACACTAAATAATATGTCGAGGTCTAGATGCGGTAAGATAAAGAAGTGAACCAATGATACTCTGTATAATTTTTGGTCGACTTTCTTCCCTGCTTCGTCTTTGTCTATCTTCAAAGAACTTGACATAGGAATGTCGGTCTTTTTGCAATTCTCCGGACCGAACTTTTTAACAAGTTCTTTTGCATATATTTTCTTGATGAATAAAGATTCCTTCTTTAAGTTGTTTCACTTGTAGACCAAGGAAGAAGGATAGTTCACCCATCATGCTCATCTCAAATTCATCTGCATAGACTTAGAAAATTTCTTGCACAAGGTCTCATTAGATGATCCGAATATAATGTCATCAACATAAATCTGAACAAGTAGAAAGCTTTTGCCTTCCTTTTTAATAAACAAAGTAGTGTCTACCTTTCCTTTAGAGAAACCACTTTGAATTAAGAAATTACTTAGCCTTTCATACCAAGCTCGAGGAGCTTGTTTTAATCCATATAAAGCTTTCTTGGTCGAACACGAGTCTGGTTTCTTTGAGTCTTCAAATCCAGGAGGTTGTTCCACATAGACTTCTTCTTGAATAAATCCATTCGGGAATGCGCTTTTGACATCCATTTGAAATAACCTGAAATTCTTATAACATGCAAAAGCAAGTAGTAATCGATTGCTTCTAACCTTGCTCTTTGGAGCATAAGTCTCATCATAGTCTATCCCTTCTTCTTGCGTGTATCCTTTAGCCACGAGTCTTGCTTTGTTTCTTGTCACTTTGCCTTTTTCATCAACTTTGTTCTGAAAACCCATTTAGCTCCAATAACAGATTTACCTTTTGGTTTAGGAGTTAATTCCCAAACGTCGTTAATACTGAATTGTCGAGCTCTTCTTGCATTGCTTCAATCCAGCTTTCATCGGCTAAGGCTTCTTCAATGTTTTTGGGTTCTATTTCAGAAATAAGTGCAACGGCACTAGACTCTTCTCGCCTTTTGGATCTTGTACGAATTCCCTCATTAACGTTTCCAATAATGAGTTCTTCGGGATATTTGGACTTGTGCTTCCGATTCTTGGATGGTTTGATAGGATGTTGATCATTTTCTTGAGTTGATTCTTCATCAACAACTTGTTGTACTTGCATCTGAATTTTGAAGCTGCTTTATGGGAGATAGATCTAGCGAGTGGAGCAGTTCGATTCTTCGATCTGTATTGGCTGAACTTGTGGAGAGTCTTGAAATTTGACGTTCATTGATTCTTCCACGGTCGAGTCTTCTTGTTGAATACTCTATAGGCTTTGCTTGCGGTTGAGTAACCAAGAAAGAATCCTTCATCGATTTTTCTTCAAACTTACCAACTCGATCATTTGCATTCTTGAGAATAAAGCATTTACAACCAAATACTTGAAAATAAAAACAATTGGTTTCTTTTCTTTAAAAATTTCATAAGGGGTTTTCTCAAGAATTGGTCTTAAAAATACTACTGTTAATAATATAGCAAGCGGTCGAAACTTGACTTCAGCCCAAAACCTTGAAGAAATATTACTTTCAATTAAAAGAGTTCTTGCCATTTCTTGTAAAGACCTATTCTTCCTTTCCACAACCCCATTACGTTCTGGTGTGTATGGAGAGGAGAATTTGTGCTGAAAACCAGAATCATCACGGAATTTAGTAAAGTCTTGATTTTCAAACTCACCTCCATGGTATGTACGAATGCTTGAGATAGTGTGACCTTTCTCATTCGCACCTTCTTAGCAAACTTTGAAAAAGAGAGAAAGTCTCGAGACTTACTTGAAAGAAAGTAGACCCAAGTAAATCGTGAATAATCATCCACTATTACTAGGCGGAACCTTTTTCCACCAATGCTTTGCGTTCTAGTAGGTCCAAATAAATCCATATGCAGAAGCTGCAGTACACGATTAGTGGAAACTTTATTTATTGGTTTGTAAGAGTTTCTAACATGTTTACCCAGTACGCATGGTGTGCATAGATCAGACTTTAAGTAATTGAGAGTAGGCAATCCTCGAACAAGTTTCTTGGAGGAGATCTTGCTGATTTGCTTCATATTGGTATGGCCAAGTTTTCTGTGCCATAGATTAGCTTCATCTTGTACGATATCAAGCACTTTGTGATCTTTCATGATTCACATCCGGAAGATAGATATTTCCATGTCTTCGTCCGGTAAAAGATTGAGTAAAGTCTTTGCGATTCGAGCACGTTCCTTCTGGAAATTGATCTTGAATCCGGTATCACACAAGCGGCTTATGCTAAGCAAGTTGTAATTTAATCCTTCAACTAAGGAAACATTCTTGATTGACAGACTTCCAATCTTCTTGTTCCACGACCAATGATTCTTCCTTTGTTGTTACCTCCAAATGAAACTTTTCCTCCATCCATCTGGTCAAGTTTTATGAAGCAACTTGAGTCTCTGTCATATGTCTTGAAGACCACTATCTAGATACCATTTAATCTTCCTTTTGATAGTGATCTGCAATTAAAAAGAATTCAAGCTTTCTTTGGTACCCATATCATCTTGGGTCCAGGAAGAGTTAGAGCAATAAACGAGTCTTTGCCCAATTCCTTTTAACAGGTCTCCAAACCAAAGGACATTCTTTCTCAAAATGTTCTGAGCTTTGACACTTGGAACATTTCAAAGCATTTCTGCCAACAGGTTTTACAAAGACTTTCTGAAAATGATTTTTATAAACACTTCTAGTTGGTCTTTGTTTGATTCTTTCCTTCACCTTTGGGAAATCAATTAGAGGAATAGTTTCAGAAGTCATACCAAGACCTATCTTATCAAAGTAGGGTCTTTGTATCGAAAGAATCTTATCCAACTTTTCAGAACCATTTGAAAATCTTTTTGATATATTAGAAATATCATTTTCAAAAGATTATTTTCTTTGGAAACACAGTTTGAGTTTTCTTTCAAGACGGTAAAGTTGTTTTCTAATTTTTCAAACTTCTCTTTCCAAAGTTTTTTCTGTTGCTTCAAAGTAGAATTTTCCTTTTTCAATTCGGAGATCCTCTTAAGAGAAGTTTTAGACTAAGACAAAGTTCATCAATATATTTGAAACTTTGACAGGAATTCTTAGATTACCAACCTCGAGTTCACTTTATCGAGTACGTATCGAATCAAGGTGAGTCTGAATAAGATTTTGCCATTAAACAGATATTGGCATAATCATCATCACTTTCTTCACATTCGGTATCACTCGGGTCTCTGCTTTGAGTGCCTTCTGTATTTCTCGGTCTTTCCTTTTCTCTTCTTTAACGAGAGGACGGTTGGGTCGATGTGTCCCTTTTTCTTGCATTCAAAGCAAGTCACTTCTTTGTTAGAGTCATCTTCCTCTATTGATTTGTTTTGAAACCTTTGTGAGCTTTGTTTCTTCCAGTTGAATTTTCTTCCTTTTCTGTTCAACTTTCTGAATCTCTTTATCATGAGTGCCAGTTCTTCATCATCTAGATCTTCTTCAGAATCTGTAGCATCAGAATAGTCATTAGACTTTAAGGCAATAGATTTCTTACCTTTTGAATCTTCCTCTTCGTTGGTTTGCTCTACTTCATAAGATTGAAGAGTCCCAACCAGTTCGTCTACAGAGAGTGGAGCAATTCTCCGTGTCTCTCTTATTGAGGTTTTTATGTAATTCCAGTCTTTAGAGAGTCCTCGTAGGAGTTTGTTGACCTTCATATGTCCTGAGATTGGATGTCCCTGATATTCAAGACCATTCACAATTTCAGTAAAGCGACTAAACATGTCAGTTATTGATTCTCCTGATCTCATCTTAAAGATTTCATATTGTCCCAAAGAATATTGATCCTTGTCTCTTTCACTCGATCAGTCCCTTCATAGGTAATGTGAAGCCTATCCCAGACTTCTTTTGCTGTATCACAAGAAGATATTCTGTTATACTCAGTAGGAGATAAAGCACAATATAAGGAGTAAATGGCTTTAGCGTCAAGAGTCTGTCTCTTGGTGATTTCTTCTTGAGTCATTTGAATGGGATCAGCAACTTCTTTTCCTCTCTCGATGCGATGCGGCGGCGGGGTGATTCCTTTATCTACCACTTCCCATTCCAAAGGATCTTTCGATCTTAGGAATGCTTTCATCTTGTTTTTCCATATCTTTGTAGTCTTTTCCATCAAAGTATGGAGTGCTGGTATTGCTTTGACCTTCAACCAACCCCTGTAGGTAACATACTAGCCATAGATCTTTTACTCGAAGTAAAGACACTTCTTATAAACGAGTACACAAGCTCGATACCAATTGTTAGGACTAGAATTAGCACCTAGAGGGGGGTGAATAGGTGACTAAAGCGATTTTAACAATCTAATCCGAATAAGAGATTAATGAATTAAAAACAACAATCGCTGCAAATGAAAATAATGAAAGATAAAAGGATTAGGGATAGAGAATCAGACTCCAGATTTATAGTGGTTCGGCTTAGATCAAGCCTACGTCCACTCTCCCGCACAGACAGCCCTTCTGGCTGGATTTCACTAAGAATCAAAAAGAGTGTTTACAGTCTCACGCTCTTGAGTCCACAGTGTAGAAACTCTACTACACTTCCTCAAGGTCTCACCACACTATGGTCTCTCTTTTGATTACATGTATTGCTCGAATAATAAGATCACAAATATAACATGGAGATTCAGACTTTGGAATTCTTCTATCCAGCACCCTTCAACAACTTGAGTGTCTCTCTTTATACACTTCTTCATGCCTTCATTACCGTTGGCACCTTCCAAAGAAGTTCTTCCAATCAACCCGTTGGACAGAATCAATTTGGAGAGATCTCGAGCTCTTTAAGGTAAGTGTAGATAGCCCATCAATCATGCTCGCCCATACAATCAGGATCTTGGTTTCCATAAGTAGAACTTTCCAAATAAGTTGTGAATCTTTAGAGAATCTATATAAATTCGGATATGAATATGAAATCTTGTAGTGCTGAATCCAGTCGAAAGATATTCCTTAGCCGTTGAGATAAAAACTATATAGAATCGAATAGAAGTTTTTATCTTGTCGGTCGGAATACGTCCATGAGAGTAGACTTTG
Source organism: Eucalyptus marginata (assembly GCA_014182565.1). Lineage (NCBI taxonomy): Eukaryota > Viridiplantae > Streptophyta > Magnoliopsida > Myrtales > Myrtaceae > Eucalyptus > Eucalyptus marginata. The sequence goes on along the minus strand of CM024592.1, from coordinate 23,564,004 downwards.
AAACTTGAGTCTTGTTAGCGTCGGACTTTGATCTTCGGACTTTGCCGGTAGAGTGCGCAAGTCTTGAGACTAGGCGAGAGAAATGTTTTGTCAACTTCAAAATCTCTGAGGAGAATTTATCCAACATTATGCAGGTCTTCTGTGTAATATCCTGACCTTTGGGAGCATCTCGTCCATAATCAATGATGTTGAAAACATGTTTCGAGTTTGAAACTTGGTTACTCTTAAATTTTGGCTATCATTTTTAGTCATTTATCATGAAAAAAATTAGGAGTCACCGACCCTAAACAAAATATCAGTAGCACAGTTCGCATTTGCATTGCTTTTAGGCATTTTGGACATTTTTCGATAGTGTGATGTGGTTGTGGGCGGCGGGATTACAAAGTATGGTAGAAGAATGATTAATTATGATCAGTACCAAGACCTAAAGGACGCATCACTAATCAAGGATAAAGAGTGTTATTGACAAAGTTCACCACAAAGGCTTGAAGGACGAACCACTTACTAAGATAAAGGACTTCGAGATAGGAGAAACTCACCACCAAGGCCTAAAGGAAACCACCAACTGAGGGTAAAGTATTTCTTGGCTCACCACCAAGGAACAATCCATCTTTCAAGGATAAAGAAACCGATATAGATATATGCTCATGCATAGGCAAATCTCATATATCTCAATATTCAAGACTTGTCTTACAATTGGGATTACACCTTTATTCATAGAGATATTACCAAATAAAAGAGAAGACTCTTCGAATTCCCAAAAACTACTCTTGGGGAATTCATCTAATTATGATTCCTGAAAAGTAACACTCCAATAAAGACTCATAAAAGCTTCAAAATAAGAGACTCAATAGCTAGGGTTAAATGCATTTAACTAATCATGCATAGAAACTTGAAAAGACTCTAAATTCGTGCACCAGCTTTTGAAGCCGAATTGATACCCTTGGAGATCAACAAATAGCTATGGAAGTCGACTAGAGTAGCCTTCAGCTGCTAGGTAGTTGATTAGCAGCCTTGGAGTCGACATTGAACTTGTAGATCGACATCTAAATAGTCAATCGACAACTAGTCCACTGAATTGACAACTCTCTTGCAAAGTTGACATCTTCAATTTGAACCCATTGAGTCAAAAGTATAGTCGTAATCGGTCTTTGCTTGTAGGAAGGAGGATCAATCGATGAGTTCAGAGTTGAGATTGAGAATTGATTGGTAGAACCCAATGTTCACGCCTCTTAGGGTCTCTGCACCAAATAAATTCTATTTAAATTGGTCTGATCATGGTCAGGAAAGTGATTTCGAGGTAAAATTGGGAGAGCATTATTACACAGAGATCTCGAGAATTCGGCCAAAAAAGGAGTGAGGAAGGAATATTCGGGGGTACATATATTCGGCGAAGAGCAGAATATGATGAAGCCAAAATATTCACATGCTTGAATAAAAGAGAGATTGAAAGAAAAGAGGAGCTCTGTCAGTAGGGGATTTGTCGTGCATGCATGTGAGTGAGGAAAGGAATAAATGAATGAAAGGAAAGAAAACAGAGAAGGAAGGAAAACTAGTCTGCCAGCTACACCTTTCCTTGCTGGAGGCTCACGATCTCGGCCTAAAAGGAGAGAGGGAATCAGACCAAACGGGGGACAGACGGATCATTCTTGATCGCACAGCACTTATGCACTAAAAAGTTGCTGCCCTTGGCGCTCTCTCACTTGGACGTTCACACTTTGGCCTCCATCGATTTGAGAATCTCCTTACCAACTCTTGGTGACCACCAGGCCTCACATCCAGACGTGACCAAGACAGAGACCGAAGCGCAACCAGGCATGACCAGGGCCCCAACGGGGCAGCAACCGAGCTAAGACCAAGCCGTGTACCTGGCATGAGATCCACTTTGGCAGTTCACTGCAGCGGTCCACCATCTACTAGCGTCGCCATCTGTGAGCACAACCGTCCTTGTCCACCATATTACGACATGAACCTCACGTTCATGACCACATCCAGGCATTGATCAATCACTTTCCCTGCCTAAATCAAGTCACATATCCACGCATTACACATTCCATACAAGGCGAGAGGTCATTGCAAGTGGAAGACAAAAAACAAGAAAACGGTGGAGACTCGGTGATGGATAAGGAGAGTGAACTGATGATAGTTGGCGTTCGTCGAATACTTCAACAAAGAGCCAATAAATGGAGAACACACACGTGAGTTTGCGGGAAAACGGTGTATTTATTTTCTTTTGGTCTTTGTCAAGACTTGATGAAACAAAGCAGAATAGTTTGTGGGTTTTTGTGGTCTTGCTTGATGCAAGCAAAAGGAGAGAGAAAAGAAAAGCAGATCGTGAAGGTCAGCATTTCCCGCACGCTACCGCTGCAGCCATCCTTTTGCCATCCAGTCACTTCCGGTCTTGAAGTCGCTGTTGGCCGTGATCCACTCTCTATGTCCGCGATTGTCGGTAAAAGCAATGTGAGACCGTGTTTGTTTTGAGTAGTTTGACTTGATTTTTAGATTGCACGATTTGCAGGATTACATGTCCATCTATTGCATGTTTTAATTGTTTGCATGTCATTGAATATTTAACTTCCTTCAAGATTATCATTGCATATTACTTAGGGCTTCCCGCCGTTGAGCATAAAGGTTGGATCCTTAATATTGTCGTTGTTTATGACATATTTTTATGCATGTTGATTAAATTAAACTATGATTGCATGCAAATAATATGTTATTGCTGAATTTTGGATAAGAAATATATTTCATTGTATAATAAGATTATTATTGTCACGTCATATGACATGTACATATTTAGAATTTAGGGAACATTTATTATTCATAATTTAGGGATTGTTTTTAAGACAACACATGTTAATTACAGAATTCGTATAGATTTAAGATAATTCATAGTAGTTTGACCCCAAAAAGAAAAATATAAGTCATGGTTCTTCTTAAATAACAGCAAATAAAAATATCATTAAGGTTTCATATAGATTGCATTTGGGTGTAGGATTGATTAGTCTTATAACATGCATGTCACGTACCACATGTCATTTAGATGGTCACATATTTTAGCGTTAATTTACAATAATCACACTATGTAGATATAATTAATTAATAATTGCATCTCATGCATTATTATTATTATTTTGGTTGAAAATGTTAGTATTATAGAGCCTATGAAGTTTAGCAGCTTAGGGGTATCCCTGGCATTACAAATAGAGCTAACAATTCAAAAAGATTGAGTTAAGAAGTCTCCAGATAGTAGCCAATACAATATTTGACTAGGAAGGTTCAATTTTTTTGTAAAGTGAAACTCTATCTCTTATTTTTTTGCACACCTTGGCCAAAATACTATGGATGTTAGTTGAATTCTTTTGAAACCGTCTATGGTTGCGTTCCATCCAAATGCAATATATGGTTGCTAGGAAAGATATCTTGAGGAGTCTCACCGCAAAATCTTTGCCCTTTATTACCCAAATCATCCATTTAAGTACCTTATTACATCCTCCTAGAGAATGCCTAATCTCATGTTGCGCAAGAATACTACACCAAATACTGCTCGTCCATTCAAGTTACGCTACATATCAACTGAGGTCATTCATTGTGTTACAATCTTTGATGTCAATAGTTTATCTCTGCAAACTAGCCAACCAATAAAATTGTGTTTGCTAATATTGCTACTAATTGGTCCCACTCCACAACCAGATCCCCGTGTCTGAGTTCGTCATATATATCACGGCAACAATATCTTGAACTAGATGTAACTAGGGTTCATCTCATGCATTATTCATATTGCATATAGTTTACATATCATAAATACAAAAGAAATGAATTAGTATTGCATCAATAAGTCATTATTTTTTAAATGAAAGTAATTATGTCATGTTGACTAACCTAGGGTTTGATTCTTTATTTCTATAATAAGAAAACATAAATAGTAAACCTTTCATATAGATTGCATAATAGGGGGTTAATCCATGATTACTTCTATCTCATGTCATCGCATACATGTTATATTATTTATTATTGCATATAGTTTGCATTTAGTAATATACATGTTATCTAGGGTTTTATGCTAGACAATTAACACATCTTAGACTGGAATTCATATTGACATAGCAATTAAATCAAGTCTCGTTCATATTAAACAAGAAAAGAAACAAAAAAAAGTTGATTGGCGTTGCATTTTATGTATTAATTTAAGTTATCATATATTGCTTTAATTAAACATAAATCATGTTCAAATAAATTTAACAAGAAAAGAAACAAAAAGAATTAATCGGCTTTACATTTTACATTTATGTATTAATCTAAGTTATCATACATTGCTCATTTTTACATAAACCATGTTCATATAAACTCTTAATTTATCATCATGAAAGGAAATAATTTAAAAACTTCAGAATAACAAGCTTGTTAGGTTTGCATCCCTCCAAGGTTACACTCAGAAGTCATGGACGTGCATATCATTGCTTGCTTTCCTATAAAAATTTGCAGAATCCTCATTTCATTGGGTGATAGTGATGCTTTGCTTTTAGTTGCGAGGTTCTTTGATCTCTTCTAATTAATTTATTTACTGTTTTTGATTATTGAATGATAATTAATATTTGTGCACCTGCATAATCATTCTTCACATGTTAATGGGTTAAGGTTAATACTGATAAAGATTACTTGGAAAACATTTTCAAAATAAAGAGAAAAAGGTATTGAAATGGTATCCATGAATCTCTGGCTCATAAAAGTAATATGTACTCCCACATTTTACTTGGAGTGTTGAATTGATTCATAACCAATTAAGTGACGACTTCAAAATAAATTGAATAGCATGTTTAAAATGTTTTAATTAAAACCCCAAGTTGCGATTGTTATGGGATTTGAAGAGTTCATGTTTGACAATGATACCATCTCTTTAATCAATAACCATTTGTTCCTGCCTAATAATTTATTCGCTTTTCCTTCAACAGTTGATCCAATCATTCACTTCCCAATCCAGCTTTCCAGACATGGAAATCTTTGATACTCAAATTTAAACAGAAGACACAAACCCTTTGCCAGCTATAGATGAGAGTCGCTTTTGCTGGCCTCCAGCGAGGGTAACACCCTCGCCTGTTGTCAACTCTCACTTGTGGTTGGGCCCTCGTTTGTGATCGATTGGTAGTCATCACTAAGACCAGCCACAAATGAAAAGGAAAAGAAAAAGAAAAAGCAAAAAAGGACAAAAAGGTTAAATGAAAAAAAGAAAAGGAAAAGAATTAAAAAAAAAATACTGTGAAAATCTTTCATGTTGGCGCGTGTCAAGTCACGTATTGTGGTTAGCATCTATATCAGTAATTTTTTGCCAAAATTGACTGGAAGAATTACGTTGAAAAATCATCAAAAGATCTAGGACTGATTGGGGAAAATTGTCCAAAAAGTCCCATTGCACTTTTGCCAATCTAATATTAAACATTTTCACTTTTTGCCAATTGAGTCAATTTGGCTAATTTTGGTTGGATTTGTTTATGTGGACACCGATGGCGTCATGTAGGACAATTGGCGATGACGTGGACAATTTTTAATAATATTTTAGTATTTTTTGAAATTTTTATAATTTTTTCTTTCTTCTTCCTTCTGCTGGTGGCCGACCACGGTTAGCCTTGCCCAAGGCATAGCTATCTCGCTAGATCTAGAGTAGGCGAGGTCGACCCTCATTGGGTCTCACTTGGGCATGGGGGAGCCCGGCAAGGCTAGTCTTCTCCCAACCCAAGGCGGCCTTACTTGGCCTAAGTGAGGTTGGCCTTGTTTGAGTCTCACCTGGGTGAGTGTGAGCCCTCACCTGGTCGAGCCTCGCCTATGGTGAGTGAGGCCAGCCCGCTTGCTGGCCATTGTCAATGGCTAGCCATTAGAAATGAAAGAAGATAGGGGAAAGAAAAGAAAGAAAAAAAAAATCAAAAAAAAAATCGAAAAATTATTAAAATATTATGAAAAAATTTCACATATTTTAGTATCGAAATAAGATGAATGGCATCCACGTCAATGAATTTCGATCAAAATTGACCGTATGAACTCAATTGGTAAACTATTAAATCATTTAGGACTAAGTTGGTAAAAATTAAAAGTTTTCGACTAAATTGATAAAAGTGCAAGACGTTTAGGACTTCTTGGACAATTTTCCAGATTAAATTGACCAAATTAAATTGGTCACCATATAATGAGTTTATGACTTTTGGACGATTTTACATATCAAATAGAAAGAGAATCAAATCAATTATCTCCTCCATGCCAATTCCTCCTCATGTACTTCCAAAGAAAGCATAAAGAACTCTGCCCGTGCTCCATATGGCGGGGTCTTGTGGTTCTCATGGAAGCTTCATATTTCTCCTGCAATAGAATATTTATGCTGTCACGATCTAAACGATATCCGAGTGGTAGGGTAACTAGGAATTTTATATTGAAAGTACCCTTTTTAAACAAAACTACTAGAAGCAGAAAAAATATAGTGTACGAAATTATTTAGAGACACGTTGAGAGATGGTATTCATGTTGTCAATCTCTATCACTGATTGGTGTCTTTCATCCAATAGAGGTTTCGTAAATATCCAAGGATCGGTTGTTTCAGAATGTTTTGATTGTTGGATCAAAATAGAGAGAATTACACCGGTTTAAATGTATACCTTTGAAGTCTTTGTATCTCATGACATTTTATTATAAAAATTACGAATATGTGCATTTGGAGTCCTAAAACTTGTGAATGAAAGTGCAATTGAAGCCCCTAAAATTTTCAAAAGTATAATCAAGTCTTAAAATTTTTAAAAAGTTCAATCAAGTCTTGAAATTTGTCATGAAAGTGCAATCAAGTGCTGAAACTTATCATGAAAGTGAATCCTAAGACTTTCAAAAAGTTTAATCAAGTCTTGAAATTTGTCATGAAAGTGCAATCAAATCCTGAAATTTGTTGTGAAAGTGTAATAGAATCTTAAAACTTTTAAAAAATTCAATCAAGTCCTAAAACTTGTCATAAAACTTAAAATTGAGTCCTAAAATTTTTAGTAAAGGAATTGATTGGATTGATTTGATAAGTTTTAGGACTCGGTTGTACTTTTTTTGAAAGTTTTGGGACCCAATTATATTTTCATGACAAGTTTTTGACTTAATTGCACTTTTTGAAAGTATTAAGATTCAATTGTATTTTCATGACAAATTTTAAAACTTCTAGTGTATATGTCCCTAAATATTATGACATTTGTATATATTTACGATGAGTTATAGTAAAGAGACTATTGAATATCTCTCTTTTCTTGGGATTAAAAGGGTAATATAATAATATAATCATCTTGCGATTGGATAGCCATTGGATCCAGTCATTTTATTAATCATCTTGACAGGCTACGATCTGAAAGAAAATATTATTCTTTTAACGTCACAATCATTTTATATATTATGAAAAAATATCGATTATGATGAAGGTATTAATTCTTCCATAGACCATAAAAGCACTCCAAATCCACCGAGAGCGATTTTTTTTTTTTTTTAACAAACGTTAGCCATAGATCATATGATGTATAGGTCAAATGGTTTATGCAGTTTTGGTGGCAAATAGTGCAGCTTCATGCGCACAAAGAAACCCACTCCACCAAGGACAAACATTGCCATGTAACAAGTAAATATTCCTATATTCAACATGTGCAATTGACTACTTAGTGTAATCATTTATATATTTTGTGACACATGAGTGCAGTCTTGAAAAAAAGAGCTATATTCTTGGTTCAAGAAAACTCAATTTGTCATAAAAATACTTGAAAAAAGAATATACTAATGACAAGAAGGTTGGTAAGTCTACCTCCGTGATCCATGTTCTTTTTGCGTTGAAAGATAATAGTAATTTAGAATGACTATTTTAAGCAAAAGAGAAGATAAAAGTATTTGTTAGGTCCAATCCATGAACATCTTCCAACGAGTCTGAGAATCGAGTAAATGGAATTAAAATTCAATGAACGCGTGGGGATAAGTAAAGCAATTATTTTTAGTCCTTGAAAGGTTGGCGAGAGCGTTGCCCTCGTGGTGAGTTGTTTATAGCAGAGAGAATCGGCGCGTGCCCTTTAAAAAATACATGGTACAGAAAGCTCAGCAACTTCATAGGTCGTTGCTTTTCGAGAAAATACAGAAACCCTCGCCGACTCTTCCTCCTTCGTTGGTGAGCTTCGCTTCACTTACAAATGACCCCTTTAAAATCTTTTTACTCGTGGGCTGTTTACTTGCTGACATTACATCGTGTTGCATTATTCTTGAGGTCCTACAAAGGCAATGCTTTCTCTCTCTCTCTCTCTCTCTCTCTCTCTCTCTCTCTCTCTCTCTCTCCTCCCCCCACCCCACTTCTCTTTTTCCCATGCTTTTGCTAGTTTAGGTTGGTAATGGTTTGGATCTATCGATTTTATGTTCGGATTTCTGTTTTTCTATTGTAAGAAAGAGATCCAGAGAACAGAGAACAATAGAAGTTTCAACGTTCTTTTTTTATTTCTGTTTTTCCATTGTAAGAAAGAGATCCAGACAACAGAGAACAATAGAAACTTCATAATGGAGTCCATCTTCAATTTTTGGGTTTTCTTTCTTTTTCTTTTGGCCACATAAATGTGTGGTTTGGAATCTTTAAATGATAAAATTTATTTCTGATAATTAAGTATTTTATGATACATTGAGTTTCTTTGATTTTGCAATGTAGTAGTGCCCAGTGTTTTTCAGCAGAATCTTAAAGTTTTTGGCCGATTGAATGCTCAAAACATTTGTCGAATTTTCTCAGGGTAATGGAAAATCTGGCCTTCGCAGATCAATATCAAATGGATCCCTTCGGTTACTCTCCCACCGAGTCTGGCTTCAATCAATTTACTTCATTTTCTTCGGTGTGGCCCTTGTCAAATCAAATCCAAAATTTTGGCCACTCGCACAATGTCCCTTTCGCAACCGAGCACAATAACCCCCAAATGAAACCATCTCTACCGTCAAATTCTCAAATTATATCGTTTCAGAACTCAGATCTATCCCAAAACATGTCTCAGCAATATCCCGGTAAGTGAGGTTTGTGGACTAGCAAATTGTTGAAGGTCGAAACAGTTATTTGGTAATGTGATGGAAATGAAAATTTTCCCTCTTCCCTTTAAGTTGTTGTAATTGTTGGTTTTCAGGCACCTATGAGTTGCGAGATGGGGAAGGTAAGAAGATGAAGAGACGTGGTAGTAGTGGTACATTTAGTAGAACAACATTGCATGCACAAGAACACATTATTGCAGAGAGGAAGCGCCGGGAGAAGATGAGCCAGCGCTTCACTGCTCTTTCATCCATCATTCCTGGCCTTACAAAGGTACTCTAAATGAATTCTTGTTGTGTGAAAATTCGTGAAGGTTTGATATCTGTTCTTTTTCCACCATCATATATCTTTATTGGGGTTTGTTCGCAATCTTGGTTTCATTGGAGAAAATTATAATTGGGTTTCGAAGAATTTTATGCCCAAACTTAGACTGAATATTAATAAGTTACATTAAGCTAATATTTGTATTTACAGGATATATCTCTACAGAAATGAAAGGTTTATAGCACTCATGCTATACTAACTTATTGGAGGACAAACAGTGGTATAGACACTTATCTTCCTCACTATTGAATAAGAAGGAGCTTGTTGCTTATTGCTTGACTTTGCATAATGAGTAATGAAAATGCTAGTTACTTTCTATTTATGTTAAGGAAACCCACCTTAGATAGGTAAACCCTGAATTTATGAAATACTGTAAAAAAAAGTTTTCTAGAGGTCTTCTCGTTACCTCATATGGGAAGTTAACATAAAAAAGCCGTGCATCATCAAGAAAAACCTAATCTTAATCCATATCAGATGCACATTTTGAACGTGGGCTTAATATTTAGCTTAACATGACAGTTCCAAAAAGGCATGCAGATTTGGGAACTATGAAACCATGAATAAAATCAAACGAACTTCCTATGCTTTTCAATGGGGACTCCATGCTCAAAGCTCTCATAGACGGCATTGGCAAATGGGTACTTGGACACTGGCCTTACATGCTTCTCGCTTAAATTGACATTGGACAACATACATAACTGTTTTAGTGTATGTTTATCGAGGTAGCATACCAATTGTTAGGATAATTAAATATTTTACCATGCATTCATTTAATAATTTTTTATTTTAGAATAGTTTGACAATGATTTCACAGAATTTTACAAGATATCAAAGCAGTTCGGGGTTCAAATTTTATTAGACCACATTTGTCTCTTCAATTAAATATGTTCACGTTTAATACTAGGCAAAAAGCTCAGACTAACTATAAAGAGAGTTATAAAAGTAGTTGCTGACTTCAAATATTGAGAGAGGACTCCATGAGAGAGAAAGACCAAAGATCAAGAGATCGAAAATTTGAGGAGAAGAGCTTCTCTATTCTTGTGATTATGGGTTTTTGTGGTTAATGAAATAAATTGGTTTCCAAACATTATATTCATAATAACTTGTGTGTGTTCTTTAAAGGAGAAAAAAAGTTAAAACCGACACAATTTGCACTTAAATTGAGAAAATTGTAAATCAGTGATAGATAATCTAAGTGAATCGTGATTATCACTCTAGATTAATAACCAACTACATATGGGCAAAGGTTGCTAATGTCAAGTATTATTAAGCTGGAATTCATTCTGAAATTTCATTCAACCGCTCAACCTTGAGAATGATTGAGTTGATTTAGATTGTTCTATACATGTTTGCACCATGTCGGCGGTTGGATATTTATTCTCATAATAAAATAGTATTGGAAACTATTCATGTATTCAAAATAGGATAAGGTTCTATGCATCTATCATCAATCGATTTAGATTGGTATAGTCTACATAAGTCAATATCCATTACATGTTGATAGATGCTATGCTTTGAACTTGTCCAGCGGTAGTCGAAAACCTTTTTCTAGTTGATTAACACATTTAGATCCTTGGTTTTGTCATTATGAATCAAAAGCAAACTTGAATTTCGCTTCTAATGTTTAATTTTCACTGTTATGACAATCGAAGGACAATCAATCACATAAGTTATATTTCATTCATAACATTTTATAATTGCTAGCTAGTGATTTGAGAACATTAGAGTACTTGTAGCGTTCTTTCCATTTTAATCAAAGTAGTCCCGTCAATTAGAAAACAAGTCCCTACTAATGATGGAGGAAAACAAAATCTTTTCAGAGGTGAACAGCTCGACAAGACAGATTAAATTCGACCTCTGGGTAGAATAGTCTGATTTGTACAGGTACTTGCTTGAGGATTGTTTAGAAATTGAGACCAACTTCTTATTGAAATAGCCACCATAAAAAAGGTTCCACCTACAAGGGCTCTTGTGAATCGCCGGAAAACATAGGGAACAAAAACGTGGGGTTGTCCGCTAATTCATTACATCATAGCCTTCATTGTTCCTGCTGAAATAATTAATTGTTCTGGCCGTGTAGCTGGACAAGGCTTCTGTCCTTGGAGATACGTTAAAGTACTTGAAACAACTCGAGGAACGTGCAAAGTTTCTCGAGGAAGAGGCGGCCACAAGAACCGTGGAATCGGCGATCTTCACGAAGAACCCATCGCTCCAACGTGGCGGCGGCTCTGTGTCTTTTTCATCCGAAGAGAAGCAGTACAACCCAATCATCGATCAGCAACTACCTGAGGTCGGAGCACGAGTGTCGGGGAAGAATGTTTTGATCAAAGTCCAGTGCGAGAAGCACGAGGGTTGCATCAAGGAAGTGACAAAACAAATGGAGGCCATGAACTTGACAACTCTAAATATCAGCGTCCTAACATTTGGGAGTTCACTCTTGGATGTCACAATTGTGGCCCAGGTAATCATTTTCAATTTCTTCCAATTGTTTTAATGAAAAGTAGTCTTTAAAAACTTCAACTAGTTTCTAGTTTCCTACTACTGCGGACCATTTTGCATTCTGATACTTTCTTGAGAGCATATTGTCTGTTTTGATATTCTTGGAAACCAACGGTTATCCAGTGTTTTCCCTTTCTTCTTAATTCTGATTTTGGTTTTGAAAAGTTCGTTAATCTGGCTAATACGGTGGCTCACTTACCGTCATCCGACGAAAGCTTTAACATTTCGTTTTTAACATCTAAAATAACAATAAACGATCTAAGATTACTACTTCCCACATACATGCCAAAGGAAAGAATTAAAAAAAATCACATGTTTGTGAATTTAGAGTGTGTTCTATCCACTCTTAGTAGTATTTATGTTATATCTATTGATATGTTGCTGTATAAATTATGATATCCTTATTTAGAGTCGAGAGGGGAGCAAAAGGTATAGTACTTGATCATCATTTTTATACAGAAATCTTACCTTTTTCGTCTACATTACTTGCAGATAGAAAATGAGTACTGCCCGGCAATTGAGGAGATTGTTGAAAAACTACGCTGTGCTCTGACAACGTTCATCCGCTAATCTTCAAGACGGTCAGCTTGTTAGGCAATAAATTGGTTATCTGCGATGGTCTGTTTCTTAGAGATGTCTTCATTACGTATTACTGCGAGAGTTGTGGGTAATTTTACTATTATGTGCATTGTGTTTTCTTACTTACTGTGGTAATTATCCATTAGTGCAAGATTTAACGACGTTTAGTGCAAGAATTGAGGATAATTGTCACTTCTCTTGCCTTCATGGCCTCTTTTCTATATTGGTCTCGTTTCGTTTATCACCTTTCTTAAACTGCTTGCAGGTAGTATCGGGTTATTTTCTTTATCCTTGTTATTGCAATTTTCTTTTGGTAGATCTCTCCATCTTGCTTGACCTGAGACTCTAATTTGGCCATCTATTATGATTATTTTTCTATGTATACAGATAAGTTTCTCATGGGGTTCTTGGCAGCATTTTTATGAGGATCACGATGGAAATAAAAGTATGCAAGAGGAGTATTGTTTCGTTGGAATTGTTCCCACATTGAAATATCTTTCATCAAAAGTAGTTCTTTGGCTTTTATTTAAGGAGACCAAGGTCCTGTGCTACCGGACAAAGAATATTACATGCACAGTTGGAAGGAGCCAATACTTTGAGTCAATACTTCTCTAATTCAAACGTCACTGTACAATCCCAAACTGAGCTGAAATTTAATCGGCGATAATACTTGGAAATTACAGACTCAAAGACTGGCAGATGTACACCATCAACAAAAGCTTAAGCATGCCAAGATGGTTCGAGCGGATGAAGTTTTGGGTCAACATACTGCCTTTCTCAAAGGATCGAAGGAGGACGAACATGACCGCTTGTCTGCCACGAGAGATGAGAGATGTTGCATCAAGAATTGACACATCAAAGAAAATAGTATCTTAGATTACCGTATATTGGCCCTTCAAAAGGACATTAGGAATTTTCTATACCCACAAAATATACCTGGCTAATGAAGTTACTTCTTGTCTCTTGATTTTCTTGAATGTGTATGTCGATCCTGGAAACCTTCACCGGTCCTCATCTTGACGACCTTTGGTATGTTGAAAATATCAACCTCTTAGGTCATGATGAATTTATGGCGGAAATGAGCTGCTTTTCAAAGTCCAGGTTGTTTAATCTCCAATAACCATCAATGATCCCACTTCTTTCAAATCTCGGGGTAGTGTGTTGAGTTGGTTATCCAAGATGGCCTGTTTATACTTGATGATTTTACCTGCGAGGCATATCCTCCAACCTTATCTATCAATTTTAATTACGTGTTAGTGCAACAGTTGTGGGTTGTTGTTTTATTATGTGCACCATCTTTTCTTACTTTTTGGGGTACTTCTTGGTAGAGGTGTCAAAATGGATCTTAGATTCATATAGAACTCATTTAAATCATAAATGAGTCATATATGAATAATTTATTTTTTGAAAAAACTAGTCAAATGGGTTTAAAAATGGAAAGCCTTAGATAAATGGGTCTTAAATGAGTTGGACTTAGAACACATTTCCAACCCAAGCCTCACAATCTCTCTCTTCCCTCTTTAACTTTATAAAAATACTTTTTATAAAAATCCAAATTATAATTTTTTTTTTTTTTTTTCTTTTCTTTTTTTTTTTCTTTATCTTTTTCCTTTCCTTTTTTTTTTTTCTTTCTTCTTCCTCCTTCCTTGCTGGTGGCTAGCATGACGACGGCTTATGCCTAGCCAAGCAAGGCTCAAGGCCAATCTAGTGAGCCTCGAGCTCGTCGTTGTCGAGCAAGCCCCATGAGCTCAAGGCTTGCCTATGGCCGGTCATCGGCCATCGTTGTGGTTGGCGGCAGACTAAAGATTAGGAAAAAGAAAAAGAAAATTAAAAATTATATTTTTAAAAATTAAAAATAAAATAATTAAAAATTCAAATTTTTTAAAACTAAATTTTTAAAAATTATAAAAATTATCCATTAAACTTGTATTGCATAAAATTATTTTAAAATGCCATTTAAAAAAAAATCATAAAGATAAGCTTTCTTACGTTTGGTTAAATGGATGTTTAATTAAATGGTATAAGTCAAAAATTTTACATTATGATAAATAAATCGTAAACGGGTTAAATGAGTCGATTTGGATAGGACCATTTACGACTCGACCCAAACCCAACCCGACCCGACCCACCCTTTTGATAGGTCTCACTAGAGCTTTTGTTGTCCTCACAAGACCTTTTGTTGTCGCTCCTCTTGCCATCATGGCTTTTTTCCCCTTTGTCGGTCTTGCTTCTATTGCCCTTGTCCCCTTTCTTGAACCATCTGCTGATAATAAAAGGTTATCTTTCTTTATCCTTGTAATTGCAGTTTTCATTTTCTCTGTGGTAGGCCGCTCATCTTGCTTGACCCGTTGTTAAATCATGCTTAGAGAGAGACTCTAATTTGGCCATCTATTCTGGTTCTTTTCCTGTATCTACAATTAAGCTCATCTATTCTTGTTTGACCCGCGGTAGACCGCTCACCTTTCTTGAAGTTTCTTTCACCACCGGGATTCTTTACCTTGAGGAGTTTCTTGAATTGCTTAGTCGATCTAACCACATATCTTCGTCATTGTTTTGCGAAGGATGTGTGAGCAAGTAAGCACCTTCCACACCTACAAATATTGTAAATTTCAAGACCATTCCACTGGCAAGAAAATCTTCAAGTGGAACTAAACACAATCCAAGATTATGGGCACAGAATACAACTCATCGTTGTAGCCCAGATGAGCATCTTCTATAGTAACCCTTGTTCTCCTCTTAGCGACAAATCCAGAAATCTAACTCAAACGTGAGATAGAAAATTCATTCGCAGGTGAAAGAAGATGGCTGACGAGTTAGATGGTTCATCACACAGCTTCTCACCGCTCGCTCTCCCTCTCTCTCAAATAAGTCGGAGGAGCTTGCTGTGAAGGTTGAGAGAAATTTCATAAAAAGTATATAAATATAACCAATGTTAGCCCAACAGACAAATCCGTTGTAGTCTAGTTGGTTAGGATACTCGGCTCTCACCCGAGAGACCCGCAACGGTTCAAGATCCCGTTTGCAACGGAATTTTCCTTTCATGTCATCAGAAGGACAACTCGTTGTTTTTTAGTTCTATTTATTTTAGGTTCCAAGACTGATTTTAGAGGTTATTGAGCTATGAAATCATATTGTAAAGAAATTTTAGAGTGTAGTGAAATTATAAGATTTTACAAAAGTTGACTAGGGGTTATAATATAACCAATGTGACATTTTGAAATTTTATTGCGAACACTTGAAATCAAATTCGAATATTGTGTTTGGCGCCTATCTCAGGCCATCTTTTGGATTAGAGTAGAGTTTGCCTTTTAAGTATGTCTACTTATTTTTCCAAGGACTATAGACCTACTTGAAATGGGGGTTAGTAAAGTTCAAAGGAACCGTTTGAATTCAACACTCGCGTTGCCGCAGTGCAACTAACAATCATAGCTTTTTTTTGCTTTGAGCAAGCTTTCCACTAAGGTTGTTTGATAAGTTTTGGAAGTTTTGAGAGTAAAACCTTATAATTAATAGTCATGTCATTTCTCAAATTTTGAGAATAGATGCCATGACAACCTCAAACAAACACCTCTCATATGGCACAGTCATGGCGAGATAGCAATATGCAAGGTTTCATTAGGACTTTCCACCCATTATTACTCACATATCACGCATGGGATTGTGCATTTTACGGATTGGTAAGAGTTTTCGAACATGCATAAATAAGTAAGCACCTTCCACACGTACAAATTACATATCGGGGACATTATTAACTAAAAGCAAATATAACTTTCTAGAGATTGGATGCAACCTTGTAGAAGAACAATGAATACAATGAACTTGTGTGTTCATTTTGAATACAAAGCAATCTTGGAGCTGGGAGAGAACCCTAACTCCTCTTTTATCTCGTGTGTTACGTGTCTTGTTAATTTCAAGACCACTATACTGGCAAGAAATTCTTCAAGTGAAACTAAACACGACACAAGATTATGGGCTCAAAATACATCTCATGGTAGTGACATGCAGAAATCTGGCTCAGAAAGATTCTTTATCACTTAAAGAGTTAAACAAAAATATTAGCAGAACGAAGAACAAATCCGTTGTAGTCTAGTTGGTTAGGATACTCGGCTCTCACCCGAGAGACCCGGGTTCAAGTCCCGGCAACGGAATTCCTTTTTCTTCTCCTCTTTTAGCTCCCAAAGGCTTGTTGCCCTTGCCGTTTCCATGAAATCACGACATTTTTGTATTTTTATTTCTTTCACACCGTCTGTGAGGTAACAAATGGGCCCAAGAGAAAAGGACGCAGGCCCAAGAAACCCAACTCTCATCTCTTACGCCCATGGAGCTACATCTTGAAGCCCAAAAAACTAACTCCAACTTCAGCCTATGTATAAGTGTTGCAGCTGGTTTAACCTGGAAAGAGGAGTAGAGAAGCGAGAGAGAAAGAAGAATCGGGAAAACAGAAAAGAGAAGCAAACCGCACGAGGGAGAGATTGGTCTTTGGCTCAAGCTCATAGGGGACAGAACTCAACGCGCCGGATTGATTTCAATTCAGTTCGCGTTTTAGGTCGCTGGATCTATTCTAAGGTCATTGAACTACAAAATCGTGTTGCAAAGAAACTTTAGAGTGCTATGAAATTGTGAGATTTTGCAGAAGTTGATTTGGGGTTACAGTTTGGCTGAGGTGACATTTTGAAATTTTGTTGTGCACTGTTGAAATCAAATTTGAACAACTGCGATTGGCACTGGTTTTCACCAATCTCTGGCTTTTCTTTTTTTTTTTTGAGCCGTAGGCGAGTACACCTTTTAAGTATGTCTACTTAGTTTTCCAAGGACTCATAACCAACTTGAATCAAAGTTCAAAGGAACCGTTTAAGTTCGATGCACCATTTGGCGCAATACATCAGACATTTGTAGTTTTGTTGCTTTGGGCGAGCTTTTCCACTAAAGTTTTTTGATAAGTTATGCTTAACAATCAAGTCACTACTCAAATTTTGTGAATAGATGTCGTGACAACATCAAACAAATTCCTATCATAAGGTATGGTCATAGCAGGATAGTGGTATGAAAGGTTTCACTAGGACTTTCCACCTATTATTAATCACATATCATGCATGGTATAAGGCATGGTCATAGCGAGATAGCGGCACGGAAGATTTCATTAGGACTTTCTACTTGTTATTACTCACATATCATGCGTGGATTGTGCATTGTTTAGGACAACCTGATCTCTCTCTCTACTTTGACAATCAGGGTTTAAGCGCTTGAGAGAATATTTCATAAGTTAGGTTAAGTTAGGTAATATGGCTAAATTTGGATGTTTTAATTAATTTTAATATGTGGACTATTTAGACCTCTCTCTCTACTTTGACAATTAGGATTTGAGTGCTCGAGAGAATATTTCAAAAGTTAGGTTAAGTTAGGTAATATGGCTAAATTTGGATGCTTTGATTAATTCTAATATGTGGACTATTTAGACTGGGTAAATTAAAAATGTAAATTTATCCCATAAATTCGTAGTATCCTTATTCTTAACCAACCCTTTCCAAAATTCACATTCCTTAAGAAAAATATTCCTCTAATCGATTTATGCTCTCCTTTACACCGTTTCACTCACTTTTTATGCACTTCAATCATTTCATCTGAAGTATAAAGTCATTATTGGTATGATACTAAATATGCAGTAACTTTGGTTAAAAATGTGAAAACAGTTTTTTTTTTTTAATGGTTACTTAGATGTGTGTCTCCTGTGTATTTTTTATACTAAATAAACTTTAGCAAAAGCATTTTGACCAAAAAAAAATTAGCAAAATTATGCATTCACATTTTAGATGCCATTCTCTTGGTAGGTAACCCGCGACAAATTATTAGAACAAAGCATTTCCACCTAATTCTTTCTTGACCTCCATGTCTTCAAAGAAGCGTGGAGCCCTTTGTGAATGCAAGAAAACCTTGGTCACTGCAAAAGGTCCTTTATTGCTCTTGACAAGTGTCCCGCCGTGGCATATGTTCTTTCCAATTGCTTGACAAATAGCCTCCACATGATAAGATCGATGGCTTTTCAATCCAACCTCATCTTTTCAGATCTCATATTGATTACATCGTTTAATTATCGGGAATGAGACCGTTCCCATTTATTGGTGTGTTGGGTTATGAATGGACATGATTGGGTCAACTTTTATTATAAATTAAAGTGGCATACATATTGAATTCCAAGCTTTCGTCCCAAAAATCTCATAAGAAGTCCATAGTATTTTTGAGGAAAAAGAAAACACAATTAACATGATGTACATGATTGGATCAATTCAGTTTGGGTTTTAGGTTACCGTATCAATTCTAAAGGTTATTGAGCTGTGAAATTTGTGTTTTAAAGAAACATTAGGATGTTATGAAATTGTGAGATTTTGTAGAAGTTGCTTGGGGTTACAGTTTGGCTGAGATGACATTTTGAAATTTGTTGTGCAATGTTGAAATCAAATTCGAACTGCTGTGATGGCGTCAGTTTTCACCTATCTGTGGCCATCTTTTGGATCGGAGGTAGAGTTCAGAGGAACTGTTTAAGTTTAATGAGACAAATGCCGCAATGCAATAGACAGCCATAGTTTTTTCTTACTTTGGTCGAGCTTTTCCACAAAAGTTGTTTGATAAGTTTTGAAAGTTGTGAGAGTATAAAACCTTATACTCAATAGTTATGCCACTACTCAAAATTTTGAGAATGGACGCTATGACAACCTCATACAAATACCTCTCATAAGGTATGGTCATGGCGAGATAGTGGAATGAAAGGTTTCATTAGGAATTTCCACCCATTATCACTTACATACCATATGTGCGTTGTGCATTTTATGAATTGACAAAGTTTTTCAAGGACAACATGTTCTCTCTTGTGTATCTTGATGAAGATCCTCATCACTAATCTTAGTTCACCATTGAAATCAGAAGTATGTATTTGGCCTCCAATAACCCATGACCAAGATTCAAGGTTGCCTAACATTGGGCAACCTCAAAGCTCAAATGGTTTGCATCATAGTTACCACGGCCTGAATCGAATATGTGTTTCACATCTCTCTCTGTGAGGAGAGTTTGGCAATTAGGGTTTGAGCGCACGAGTGAATATTTCAAAAGTGTGAGAGCATGTTGGCCAAAAACCGGTTAGTTAGGTTAGGCAAGATGGTCAATTAATTCTAATATATGGACTCTTCAGACTTGGCAAATTAAAAATGTAAAATTACCTCATAATTCACCCTTTTCAAAATTCAGTAAAATATTCCTTTGATCGATTTATGCTCTCGCTTACACTATTTCTCTCACTTTTTATGCAATTCAATCATTTCATCTAAAGTATAAAGTTATTATCGATATGGTACTAAATATTTAGTAACTTTGGTTAAAAATGTGAACATAATTTGTTTTTTTTTTTTTTTTAAATGGTACTTAGGAGCGTGTCTCGGGTGCATTTTTTTTATTTTATTTTAATACTAAACAATCCGTACCAAAAGTATGCATTCACATATTAGATGCTATCTTTTGGTAGTCAACCAGCGACAAATTATTAGAAGAACAAAGCACTTTCACATGTTTCTTTCTTGACCTCCATGTATTCAAAGAAGCGCGGAGCCCTTGTGAATGCAAGAAAACCTTGGTCAATGCAAAAGGTCCTTTAGTGCTCTTGACATGTGTCCCATCGTGGCACGTGTTCTTTCCAATTGCTTGACCAATTGCTTTTCAATCCAACCTCATCTTTACAGATCTCCTACTGATTTCATTTTTTGGTTTTCAGGAATGAAAGCATTGAAATGGAAATGAGGCCGTCCCCATTCATTGGCATGTTGGGTTATAGATGGACATGATTGGACCAACTTCTATAGTATAAAGAAAAATTTAGAAGTGACATATTTAATCTCAAGTTTTTGTTCCAAAAATCTCTTAAGGAGTCCATACTATTTACAAGATAAATAAACACAGTCAACGATGAATTCATGATTCCTGCCTATTCTTCACTACAAATAATTAATCACAAACTATAATAGTTTATAGAATTAAGAATAAATGATAATTATGTATGCTTCATTAAGTTAATTATGTATATTTAGTTTAATAATTTTATTAATAAAAAAGCTATAACTATATATTTTTTTGCATTATAATCTAAATCATAATTACATTGTTTTAAATAAGCTCTGTAGCAAGTGTAATCTAGAAAACTCCCATTCTAGACCATTCTAACAAATGTTTTTCCACAATCAAATGCGGAAATTTTCATCTCAATTCATTCCCACAATTTTCCAAACAAAAAATGTCGGGATTCTTATTATATTCCACTCGACATATCAAACACGAAATAATACGTTCAAGTTGGTGTATAAATCCATTTATAAAATTGAGATATTTAGTGATATGATAGGTTTTTATCAGGCGTCAATGGATCATTTTTTTTTTTTTTGGTACGACCACCTATAAATCTTTAACAATAAACTTGGTACATCGAGGATTAATCTAAATATTTTAAAATTCAGTGGGTTTCGACAACGTAAGAGAAACAGCAGAGACCATGAACAGCTTAGTGGGCTGCATTTTGCCCTGTCTAGTCCAGGTCCAACCAAAACCAACAGGCCGTACGGGAAATGGGGCAGAACCTTCGGGGTTTTGAGTCCGCATTTTCCTCGTGCTCAAATCATTTAATTTATCCATTTTTAATTATATTTTCCCAATAGGACCATCACCAGTCAATTAATTATAAAATACGGCAGGAAACAGGTAAAACGTGGGTTTAGAGACGCGTTCCAAGAACCCTCGTCCTTCATCATCTGCAATCCTTTCGATTTGTGAAGTTACTTTTTAGTTTTTAATGAGAGAATCACTTGCATTTGTACATTAGGTGTACACATACCTTGTAGCAAATTCGTACATACATACCTAGCAGCAAATTCGTACGCATTGTGCGCATGCACGAAATTGACATTTAAAAAGATTCAGTAAAATTATTTCTTTGAAAATTTTGAATCAACATATAATGGACAAGAAATTGTTCATAAAGATACAAAATACAACGGAATTACATATATACATGTCCATATAGTTAGTAATTGAGGATAGTTAGAAACAATGATTGAGATCCTTCAAATGTATGAAGTCATCTTTGCTTTATAAAATATTATTAAATGTACACACTCGTTGCGCCATGTAAGAAATTGGCATTTCAAAAATTAAACGAAATCACTTTTGTTTTTTTTTTTTGTATAAAATGCTTGAATAATAAAATAACAGAAAATTTATTGAAAATAATGTATAAGTGGAAAGAGAAAGAAATTTCAATATTTGAATTAGAAACATTGGTTTAGGATAGACGTTATCCAATTTTAATATTAAAACAAGTGAAAGATAAGATATAATAATTTATTGAAGCATTTTTCTATGGACATAATATTTGTAAAATAAGTAATTAAGAATACCTGGGGGAAAATAATAAAGGAGATCCCTTGAAAATAAGAGACCCTCCTCAATTACATAATAGTATATATGTTAAACATAAAGATAATATTAAAAATAGCATAGATGTCGAACATAAGGACAGGCATGAAAGTAGATATATATCCATAAAAATATTACATCTCCTAGCTATATGAAAAGTTGCTTATGTTTTGAGCAAAAAACTAATGTTTGGACAGATCATTCTCAAGATTTAGAGACAAATTAACCTCTCTAGTAGACCCTATTGTTTGTTTATACAATTTATTTAAATATAAATCCATTTTTGAATCATCGGAAAATATCACCGATAATATCCTGAAATAATGGTAACGAGTTTGAATAAAGTGTCTTTTTCACCGACCAAGAAAAATGTTCAAGATCTTTGAAATAAATTTCTTACGCAAAAAAAAAAAAAAGTAAACGTGTATTTCGATCATCACACGAGCACGTGACGAAATTTTCTTTGCATTATATTTTAGTGGGAAAAAAAAACAAATATGACATGACCGACCATTTTAGACGTTAAATAAGAGTTTCTTGTTGATACGGGAATCATCAGAGGATTATATCCGAATATTAAAATTGTAGAGAGAGAGAGAGAGAGAGAGAGAGAGAGAGAGAGAGAGAGAGGGCTAAAGTTGACCGAAGGAAAAAGATAAAACCCTAGGCGTGGTGGCTGAACAAAGAGGGACAGAGAGGGAGGGAGGCTGACACGCCTGGCACGTGCGAAAGCCTTGCTTCCCCACTGGTGTATGGAGACCGCGTCTGGTTCTTCTATAAGTAAAGGCACCATTTCCTCCTCATGCCCAGTTCTGAAAAGGCAAGTTGTCACTCATTCCTCTGCTCCTGGTGAGATTTCTGACTCATGGTTCATGTCATGTCCCTCTGGTCTTTCCTTCTTCAGTCATATCTGAATTCATTGTTCATCGACAAGGGGAAGGAAAAGGGCACAAGAGAGAACTTTCCATGCCCGACTTTCATCTGTCATAGATCAACCGTACTTTCCTGATGAAATTTTTGCATTCTGTCTTAGGCTTCTAAATCACACCGGTGAGCTTTCGCATCAACCCGAATCTATAGAAAAAAGAAGGCAGAAAGCTCATACTTTTCAGGAATCCCAGAGAGTGCTTCAATGGAGATCTTGTCACCCAAATTCTTCCCTGAGACGGTAAGCATTTGGTTTTCCTCGTAAGCCTATCGATTTTTATGTTGACTTGACAAGATCTAATTCGTACTTGGTTTCACAGGTAACAGAAGATCCTTTTCATCATATGTATCACCCTCAACAAATGATGAACTCCTTCGATTTCCCTCTCGACGATTTCGACTTCAATCTTTTCTCTTCAGAAATGTACTCTCCTTGCGCACCATTTGTTCCAGAAACGATGCAATGTCCCATGGATCCGCTGGTAGAAGCTGCTCCAGCAACCATCGAGAGGCCGATGAAGAAGCCAAAGACCGATATCTGGAGCAACGCTTGCTCACCCGAAACATACAAAGCCCCAAGAACAGCGACGTCCTCACCATCATCTACTCCCCAGTTGATATCTTTTGGGAGCCCGGATTTGTCCCCACCCGAATCGCAAAATTTTTACGGTACTTACTTCGCACATCTTTTGAATATTTAGATGCAAGATTGAGATCTGAGGTAGTATGCTGTATGATGGTAATGCTGAAAGTGGTCATTTTTTTAATTTATTTGTGAAGGTGTTTGTGAGCTCCAAGATTGTCAAAAGGAGATGAAGAGAGTTGGGGCAATGAGTAGACCAACTGTACATACACAGGAACACGTGATTGCAGAGAGGAAGCGGCGCCAGAAGCTTAGCCAGAGCTTTATTGCTCTCTCTGCTATTGTTCCTGGCCTTAAAAAGGTAAATCTTCTTCGATATACTTCTTTTCATTCTTTATATTGAGAAAATTCCCTATTGCTAAGAATATATATCTTTTTCATAACATTAGAGGTGTCATAACAAAAACTTATCAACATTGAATATATGTCAGCGATCAAAATGTTGAGGCACCAATTTAGGGAATCCGACTATCGCACTGTGAAAATAGAGATGATATTAGAATCAGTAATTAATTGTTTGTCCCGATTCATTGTTACTCGCCATTGTTGTGAATTCCCTAAAGTTGGGTTTCCAAGAATCTTAATTCAGAGATCCAATCATATCAACAACACAATTTTCCCCACAGCTAATGAAACAGTCAATAGCACAGTACTTCATTTCTTGCATAAGATCATCTCATCGAATCACACTTCACATGTTTACACAGGAAAGAGGTGTACACTAGGAGTCTCACTTTCCTATTTGTATTGATTACCATTCAAATTATAGATATCTCTATCCATTATTAACTTGCTTACAATAGCTTACACTTCCATGTCCTACTGTCAAGTGGATCTTCTGGTTCGTTACCCGGTATTTCTCTCCCATAGGAAACAATTAAAGCTAGAATGAACAAGATTTGTCTGCCTTGGCCAAATCATGAACAAGATTGAATAACTAGTTTTCCTTAGAGTACATCAATATTGACAAATTTGAAAGGTGTATCTACTCGACCACAGTACTCAAATCAATTTTTGTGTGTGTTGTTGTGCTTTTCAGATGGACAAAGCATCGATCCTTGGCGACGCAATCAAGTACATGAAGCAGCTTCAAGAACACGTCAAGAAACTCGAGGCAGAGGTAGCAAACAAGACCGTGGAATCAGTTGTGATTGTAAAGAAGTCTCAAGTCTCAGCAAACTATGATGAGTCATTAGACAATAACTTCTATAACCAATTTGAGCAACAGCTCCCTGAGGTTGAAGCGAGAGTCTTGGATAAATATGTCCTTTTCCGAATCCATCACGAGAAGCGAAAAGGATATACAACAGAAATACTTAGCGAAATAGAGAAGTTAAATCTATCTATTGTCAACAGCAATGTGTTGCCTTTTGGGAGTTCCATACTCGATATGACAATTGTAGCTCAGGTAAGTTCAAGTTCTTGCATCATTCCTCTTATTTCTTTCAAGGGTATAATTACAGACAAGAAAAGCTTACACTTTTGCTTAAGTTTTCAAAACAAGCACATACTTACAAACTAATATATTTAAACCATATATTTCAGCGTATGAACGAAATCACTGTTGGTTCGAAGTTTCAATTAAATTGGTTTGAGTAGTTCAAATCAATCTGGTCTTTGTTTAGGTGAAGTGGAGGGGGCATTTTGCAAATTAGTTAATTGAAAGAATTCTGCATTACTTTATCATCGTTCATTTTCCTTAACGTAACCTTTTGTTCTCGAGAATTAAGTTCGGGCTGAAATAATTTAATTTTCATTAATGGAAACCTTTTTTCCTTTCAGATGAACGCTGGATTCTGCACGAAAGTTGAGGATATCGTCAACAATCTACGCCAAGCTCTTCTCAAGATTGCATGATCTATCAACGTCGTCTTCATTCTTTCATTTTTAAAAGTCTCTTCTAATTTTTCCTTTCTTCATTCGGGAGTTAGCTACTCTTTTTTCCCCAGTAGAGTGTATTTTGGACCTTGTGAGGGAAAACCTTGGAGTCTCTCTTCACCAGACCACCAGTTTGCGCACGAAATGTCTTGTTTTGACCAAGAGTTTCTATTTTGCTAGTGGGTTTTTCCTTCTTCTTTTTCGCATGGTCGACGTGTTTGGCCATGTTAAAATTTTACCCACAAGCTGTATAGGAAAGTTTTAGTCAATTTTTTTCAAGGGTCTTTTTTTAGAGGTATAACTTTTCAATGAAGCCTCTTCCTTGCACTCTAATTGCAAGTGGACATGGGTCTTCCTCAGAAAGACAAATTGGAATTTCTCTCATCAGGTTGGATTAAATGTTCGGTCTTTTTGTCTCTTGTGCTCTACTCAGAAGCATTCTGAATTCATCAGTTTATATCTGTTGTAATCAAAGTAAGTTGAACGATTGTCGACCATCTTCTTATTGTGCATAAAGATTCAAGTTCAGCTGATTTTGATCCATATTCGCTGCAAATGAGATTGACAAAATGTGATGGATGGATATTCATGATACTAGTGAAACCGTTTCTACATGAATGGTTGAATTTGTGAACTGATTTACACAATGAACACCTCATGATCCTTCATGGACAGTTTGAGAATGTCATGTCTAGATCTATCAAAATGGTTATAAACCCATCTCTTAACCCTTATTTAATGGGCTCTATGGTTATAAGAGTTAGTTATATTAAGTAAATGGGTCATAAATGAGTTCAGAACAATAAAGCCCAATATAATATGGGTGTTGAATGAATCATAAATGAGTTTACAACTTACTTAGACCCAACCGACCTCTATGACTCACCTTTCATTCTCTCTCGTCCTCATTCGATCTTGCACTCACTCACCTCACACTCTCACCTTAATATGGGCGTGAGTGTTCCGAGATTTTATTAAATGTGGAAGTATTTTAGTAATATGAGTTGAGTTAGGTATGGGTATGGATATGGGTATGGTTCAAGTATGAGTCACTAGAAAAACATATTAAATAAGTTTATTTGGGTTGGACCATTTGACCCGACCTACTTGTTCAACGGATTTAGTCATGTCCATAGACTTCAAACAATACATGTTATGTGTGCCATTCATATAATTATTTTGATAGTGTTGATGCCTAAAAATATCCCAGCTAGGGTAGAAACCTTTAAAATCACCTTCGTTGCCGCATGTGGGTTGTGATTTACATTGGCCTGGCCCATAGTGGTCATAGGCAAGGATTTTGAGAATCCTTAGGCTAGATTTCAATGGACTACAAACAAAGATACATAATTTTATGATGAAGCGGTTGGTTGTCATGTGTCAAAGCCAAGAGACACTATTGAAGATATAACATTGACGGCAAATTTAGGTGGGAACGGTTGAAAGGGCACCAAACTCAAGATGAGCAATTAATACTTGCTAGACACATCGTGCAAGTATTGTCGAACAAGTAAGAAAGTAACCAAATGTGGATAAGGTGGTTCACCATAGAACGTGGAGTGACTCTTGAGGAGGAAGCAATAGAGCATCGACGATTACAAAATTAGCCTATAAATACCACAAGCAGTCCAACAGAAGACCCCCTTCGAACAACACACAAAATTACTTTATCTTACTTTTATCTCTGCTAAGTCTAGCTTAGTTGTTGATTAGATTCCAATGCTAACCCATTGTCCAGTGTTGGAATTGTGTCCTCATACTCATCTAGGAGTAGTATTTACTAGATGTTGTCACCACTGTTCAGCTTCATCGATTAGATTTCGACGTTGTGTCCTCATATCCATCTAGGAGCAATGTTTACTAGGTGTTATCCTCATCATCTTGCGTCGTTGATTAGATTCCAATGTTGTGTTCTTGAACATATTAGAAAGCAATGCTTTCCGGATGTTTTTGTTAATATCTAGCGTTGTCGAATTGTCTTTGATAGTGTATAAACCACTTTAATTTTAATGGGCTTTCATTATTATATGAAAGTGAGTTTAGATGGCAACGTTGATTAGATTTTGATATTGACTATCGTTGGTATAAAGCTCGTGTTTAGTGTTTTAAATGACTTCTTTAAATTTGGAATTATATAATAGATATAGTCTTGTTTGCATTTAACCCTCTCTATCCAAAGCCTAACACAGAACTTGAGTCTTCTTTATAACACTTGGTGAAAGATATTTCATTGTGGGATCCAAAACCGGCAAAACAGTTTTGGTATCTTTCATCTAGTCTTACCTTGAATATAGAGTACTCCTTGAATAAGATGAAGAGGTCTAGTATATCTGCACTATTGAAATATGTAAATCAAACTAGTGTGACGATGGGTTGATGTAATTTGTTTAACTTGCACTGTGGTGAGGTTGCTATGGTGAGGTTGCGGTGATGGGTTGCCATCTAGACGTTACGCACTAAAGAATTCTAAGCTTTGTAAATCGAATATTTGGTCACAAGTGTCAAACTCTTAGGTTAAAGCCCAACATGTATTGCCATCATTGGTCACCTCTTACCGCTCCTTTTTCGAGCCAAAAGAACTACGCCAATTCTACACATACTTTATAGATATACTAAGATTGGGTTTGGTCGCTAGGAAAATGACTAGGAGAGAAAGACTAAGGTTAATTTGAAAAAAAAAAAAAAAAAAAACCTATAGTTCTTGTATGTTATATTTTGTAGAAAAAATCACATGTTTCAATGGATGAAGCTATATCCAATTCAAGATAGTGTTCGGTGAAGTTAGATACTAATTTAATAAAGGTAATAAATCATTAAGTAACAAACTTTAAATAAAAAGAAAGAACGAAAAAAAAAAAAAAAAAAAAAAAAAAACCATAATCTAATGTTGAAGAGAAACCACCAAAACCATCTTGACAATAGTTGTCAATACTGTCAATGACGATCACCACTATTGTGGTCACTTGATGTGGTTGTGATTGTGAGCTCAGCCCTTTGTCAACAAGAGCCATGGACTACTTGCCCTCGGCAGATCTAGGTGAGGGTAAGTGTCAGCCACCACCTCTCCTTGTTGGTGATCATGGCACCATCATCCGGCAGGTTAGGGCAAGCAAGCCCCTCACCTGCTCTACTTGTGGTGAGGCCTTTGCGAGTAGTTTATAGATAGATCACCTCAAATTTGAAATATGGGTCAAAATGAAACCCAAAAGAATAGGTTTCAGTGGGTCTATTATGAATCTACTTTCAACCAAAATAGTAAAGTTAAAAAGCAGGTTGCACGATCTTCACTCCTCTCCTCTCCTCTCCCTCTCTCTCTTCAATTCCACCGATCGCGATTCGCCAATCTCTGTCCTTGATGAGCACTCTCCCTTCTTTTTGATCCTTGCTGATCTACGTCATCGCCGCCTCCACCGTCCACATTGGAAGAACTCATGAAGCTTTGGCTTTCGCGGCAGCCATTGCCGTCGTCGTTATTGCTGCCATTCTTCATTGGTTATTTACGTGCGTGTCTCGTGTGTATTTTGTTATACTAAACAAGCATTAACAAAAGTTTGCATTCATATTTTCGATGCTGTTCTTTTGGTAGTTATCCTAGACAAAATTATTAGAAAGAATAAAGTACTTTCACTTATTTGTTTGCTGATATTCAAAAAGTTTGCACTCATATTTTCGATGCTGTTTTTTTGGTAGCTATCCTAGACAAAATTATTAGAAAGAATAAAGCACTTTCACTTATTTGTTTGTTGATATTCAAAGAAGCACGGAGACATTTGTGAATGCAAGTAATCCTTGGTCGGTTCTTTAGCGCTCAGACATGTGTCCCATCGTCGCATATGTTCTTTCTAATTGCTTGACCAATAGGGGGATTCGATTGAAACAATTTATATAATATAAAGTAAATTTGAAAGTGACATATTGAATTTCATTCAAAATTTTATGAAGATTTCATAATTTTAATGAGATGAATAATGACTGTTACCCAAGAATAGGTGAAATGGTAATTTACATTGGTTGACAGAACAATCATGTCTATCCCTCAAACCTCTCATGAACTTCAAGTATAATTTGATACCCCTCAATTTGGAAAAATAAATCTCTCTAATGCATACAACAGATACAAAGGAAACATTCAACATCAAAATTTCGTAAAAAAGTTTCATGAAATGTCCATTGTTGCTATAAGATAAATGAAAACTACATATTACCAAATATCACATAAAATGGTAATTTGAATTAGTCGACAACAAAATTATGTTATCACATATATCTCTCACGAAATAGTTAAAAAAGATGAAATTGCATAAGAAATTATATTAATTATGGATACTAATTAATCTCAAACTACGGTAGTTAATTTAGTTAAGGAAATGATTCTTACGTAACTTGATTAAGTTAATTATGTACACAATAATTAAATTTAAAAATTTACTTATTTTAAAAATTAACTTTATATGGTTTTATTTTTATTAATACTATTAAATGTATTGCCAAAATCTTGTCCCGTTCTAGTCCCATCAGTCTTTTCCTTAAAATTGAACACATAAATTTTTATTTCATTCCATTTCCACACTAGTCCATAAAAAATATTTATGTATATATTGAAATTATCATTTCATTCGATTTGGTCATATTAAATGTAACGTAATACGTACAAGTCGACATAATAAATGTCTATAAAAATGGCATACATAGCGATCCAGCACGTTGTCATTGCGTCTCGATCACAGATCCAATTTTTTTGGTAAGACTACCTATAAATCTTCAGGATTACTATTCGTACATCGAGGATTAATCTAAATATTTAAAAACGCAGTTGCGCACGACAGCGTAAGCGGAGCATCAGAATCCACGAGTGGCTTTGTGGCCTGAAGATGCATCCTGCCCCATCTATCGGAGTCCCCATCGAACCCAACAGTCCGTACAAGGAGATGCAGGGTTTTAAATCCACGTTGTCCTCGTGCTCAAATCATTTAATTAATCTTTTGTTTACTTATATTCTCTTTATATGAGTATCATCAGTCAATTGATTATAGAATCCGGAGGGAAACAGAAAAAACGTGGGTCTAGAGACGCGTTCCAAGAACCTCCGTCCGTCGCCATCTGCTATCTTTCTGATTCGTGGATTACTTTTAAACGAGAGAATTATTGAAGGACTTTCTAGGGCTAAATATGGGGGGATTATTCAGTCGAACAAACGTATGTACATTGGAAGTATATATGTATGCGTACTAGCACATGTGTACACACATTGCGTGCATAAAATTGACACTTGGAGGATTAAGCAAAACTATTTTATTAAAAAATATTTAAATTGTCAAATGATGAAAAGAAATTATTCATAAAGTTACACGATACAACAATGTGTAAAATATATTTATACGGTAAGTAATTGAGGACATCTTAAATGATCAAGATCCTTTAAACTTATGAAGACATCTTTGCTTTAGTAAAAATGTACACAAACTTTACATACATGCAAGAAAATTGACAATTGAAAAATTAATCAAAGAAATTAAATAAAATAAAAGTGGAAAGAGAAAGATATTTCAACATTTGATCTTTTTTTTTAGCAATTTTGTCTTAGTGTAGAAAATATCCAATTTCAATAGTGAAACTCATGAAAGATAAGATACAATAATTTACTTACGCATTTTGTTATGTACACAATATTCATAAAATAAGTAATTAATAATTTTTGAGAAACCTAGTAATACCTAGATTTAAGGGCCTGGAGAATTATAATACCCTGAAATTAGGGTATTAACTATCCCTTAAAGACAGAAGGTCCTCTTTATTTTATACAGCAGGAAAGAAAGTAGTTACATATGTCCATATAAATGTTACATCTCCTAGCTAAATGACAAGTTGCCAGTGGTTTGAGCATAAAACTAATGTTTGGACAGATCATTTCGAAGATTTAGGGACAGATTATCCACTCTCCAATTATTGTCTTAATGGTATCGGACTAGCTGGCTCAATTGTTCTCTTTTACAATTCTTTTGAATATAAAACCCCTTTCAAATCGTCCATAAATGATTATTCATAATTCCTTGAACATAATGGTAAAAAGTTTAAAATTACTCTCTTTGACGGTCCAAGAAAAAAGGTTCAAGATCTCTGATATCAGATTTTTACGCAGTGAAGTAAATGAATGTTTCAAATACGACACTAGCAAATGACGAAATTTTCTTTGCACAATAATTTAGTGGGAAAAAAAGCAACTGGGACATGAATGTCCATTTTCCTTTAGTTTTTTTCCGGGAATGTAGATATGGGCATCATTCGAGGATCGTATCCAAATATTTAAATTGTAGAGAGAGAGAGAGAGAGGGCTAAAGTTGACGAAGGAAAAAGATAAAGTCCTAGGCGCATTATGTGGGAACACTTAGAAAAACTAAAACAGTGTTGGCTGAACAAAGAGAGACAGACAGAGGGAGGAAGCTAACCACTAACACGCTCGGCACGTGCGAATGCTTCGCTTCACACTGGAGAGTGAAGACCGCGTTTGGTTCCTCTATAAGTATAGGGCAGCGCACCATTTCTTCCCTCACCTCTGAAAAGGCAAACTTCTCAAAGTATTCCTCTGCTCCAGGTGAGATTTCTGACTAATGTGTCTTCTCATGTCCCTCTCTGGTCTTGTCTTCTCCAAAGATATTTGAATTCGTTGTTAGTCAACGAGGAAAAGAAAAAGGGCACATTAGAGAACTCTCCAATGTTTGACATTCATCTGTCATAGATCACCCGTACTTTTTGATGAAATTTTTGCGTTCTATCTGGGGTTCTAAATCACACTTGGGAGGTTTCAACCCAAATCTATAGAAAATAGAAGGAAAACAAAATTCATACTTCTTAGGAACCCCAGAGAGTGCTTCAATGGAGATCTTATCCCCCAAATTGTTCCCTGAGATAGTGAGCATTTGATTTTCCTCTCAAGCCCTATCGATTTTCATGTCGACTTGATGAATTTTTCGAGATCTAATTTGTACTTGGTTTCACAGTTAAAGAAGATCCGCTTCATAATATGTATCACCCTCAACAAATGACAAACCCCTTCGATTTCCCTCTCGACGATTTTGGCGTCAACCTCTTCTCTTCAGAGATGTACTCCCCTCATGAACTGTTGGATCCAGAAACGATGCGAGCTCTCATGGATCCGCGGGTCCAAGCTGCTCCGACAATCATGGAGAGGCCAATGAAGAAGCCGAAGACTGAGATCCGTAGCAACACTTGCTCGCCTGAAACAAACATAGCCCCGAGAACAGTGATGTGCTCGCCATCGTCAAGTCCCCAGTTGATATCTTTTGGGAGGTTGGATCTGTCCCCGGCCGAATCACAGCAGCATTACGGTACTTACTTTAAACACTTTTGTTTGTTTAGACTAAAGATTTAGATCTGAGGCAGGATGCTGTATGATGTTAACAAGAAAAGCTTTCTTTTAATTAACTTATGAAGGTGCTTAGAGCTGTCTTGTTTTAATTAATTTGTGAAGGTTCTCATGAGATCCGAGATTGTCAAAAAGAGATGAAGAGAGATGGGGCAATGAGTAGATCAACTTTACATACGCAAGAACACGTGATTGCAGAGAGAAAGCGGCGCCAGAAGCTTAGCCAGAACTTCATTGCTCTCTCTGCCATCATTCCTGGCCTTAAAAAGGTAAATCTTCTTCAACAAACTTCTCTTCCTTTTTTCCCTTCTTTATTTTTGGAAAAATTCCCTATTTGTATGATGTCATAACATTAGAGTTGTCAAAACAAATGCATATCGACAATGAGTATATGTATGAGATCGAAATGTTGACACGCCAATGGTAGGATACCTGATTATCACGCTGTGGAATTAGAGATGACGTTAGAAACAGTAATTTATTGTTTGCTCCAATCAGTCACTATCAATTGTTGTGAATTTCGTAAACCCATGTTTGTTTAATTAAGAGATCCTAGTCATACTAACACCACAATTTTCCCCAATGCTAATGAAGCAATCAGTAGCACGGTACTTTGTTTCATACATAAGATCATCTAATCCAATCACACTTCACAAGTTTACACTGCAAAGAGGTGTTAGCTAGAAGTCTCACTTTCCTAAAGTATGGATTAACATTAAAATCATATGTATCTACATGTATTATAAGTTTCCATGTCATACTGTCGAGCAGATCTTCTGGTTTAAAACCTAGTATTTCACGCCCATTGGAAACAATTAAAGTTAGCTTGAAAAAAATTCGCTTACCTTTGACAGATCATCAACATAATTGAATACTAGTTTCCCTTTAAGTTCATCAAAATTGACCAATTTGGCAGGTGTAGCTACCTGACAACAATATACTCAAATCAAGTTTCTCGTGCGTTGTTGTGTTTATTTATTTATTTATTTATTTTCCAGATGGACAAAGCATCGATCCTCGGCGATGCAATCAAGTATATGAAACAGCTTCAAGAACGCGTCAAGAAACTCGAGGAAGAGGTGGCAATTAGGACTGTGGAATCGGTTGTGATTGTAAAGAAGTCTCAGGTCTTGGCAGACGATGATATGTCATTTGATGAGAACTATTATAACCAATTCGAGCAACGACTCCCGGAGATCGAAGCAAGAGTCTTGGATAGATATGCTCTTTTTCGAATCCATCACGAGAAACGAAAGGGATATACGACAGAGATACTTAGCGAAATAGAGAAGTTGCATCTATCTGTTCTCAATAGCAGTGTGCTACCCTTTGGGAGTTCCATGCTGGATATGACAATTGTAGCTCAGGTAAATTCAAGTACTTGTGTCAATCCTCTCTTTTTCTTTTCTGGGTAAACTTAAAATCAAGAAAAGCTAGTACTTTTGGTTAAGTTTTCAAACTAGCACACACTTGGAAACTAATACAAACATATGTATTTAATATTGAGTAAATTACTGTACGTTAAAAGTTTCAATTGATTTGGGTAGTTCAAACGGAGTTCATATCAATTTAGTCTTGGTCTAGGCAAGTGGAAGGGGAACTTCCAAATTACTGTGGTGTTTCGGTTTAATGAGAAAATGTCGACTAAGCAATTCTGTCTAAAAATCAGTTAATTAGAAACATTCTACATAACCTTTATGGGAAAAGTACCAAAAAAGTCCTAAACTTGTTGCATTGGTACCAATTCAGTCCTAAACTTTTCAATTGGACTAATTCAGTCCTAAACATTTTACTATTGGTACTAATTCAGTCCATCCGGCCAATTTTGGCCGGCCGACGATGACGTGGACGTCGGCCGGTGGCCGGATGCTTGACGTGGAATTTTTAATTATTTTTCGAATTTTTTAATTTTTAAAATAATTTTTAATAATTTTTAATAATTTTTTTTCTTTTTTCTTTCCTTTTTCGTTTTTTTTTTTGGCCTTCTTCCTAGCGTGGCCGGCGAGCCTCCGGTGAGGCTCGCCGGCCACCGGGCGAGGGCCGCGAAGCCCTCGCTGCCGCCGCCGGGCGGGTCGCGGCCCTCGCCCGGCCCTCCCAAGGCCGCCGGCGAGGCGGCCGCTCGGATCCGGGCGAGGCCGGCCTCGGCCTCGGCACTGGGCGAGGGCCACGAAGCCCTCGCCGGCCGCCGGCGAGGGTCGCGACCCTCGCTCGGCCTCGCCCGGGCCGCGGGCGAGGCCAACCTCGCGAGATCCGGGCTAAGCCGCCTCGCCCGCGGCTCCCAGGCGAGGCCGAGCGAGGGCCGCAACCCGCCGGGGCGGGCGAGGGCCGCTCGTCCCGCCCAGGCCGCGGCCGAGGCCGGCCTCGCCCGGATCCGGCAAAGCCGCCTCGCCGGCGGCCTTGGGAGAGGCCGGGCGAGGGCCGCGACCCTCGCCGGCGGCGGGCGAGGGCCGCGGCCCTCGCCGGCCACGCTAGGAAGAAGGCCAAAAAAAAAAAAAAAAAAAAAAATATTTAAAAATATTTTTAAAAATCGAAAAAATAATTAAAAATCATAAAAAAATTCCATGTCAGCATCCGGCCACCGGCCGACGTCCACGTCCACGTCGGCGTCGGCCTGCCAAAATTGGCTGGATGGACTGAATTAGTACCAATAGTAAAAGGTTTAGGACTGAATTGGTCCAATTGAAAAGTTTAGGACTGAATTGGTACCAATGCAATAGGTTTAGGACTTTTTGGTACTTTTCCCTAACCTTTATTATTGTTGATTTTCGTTAACATAGCCTTTTTTCCCTTTCAGATGGACGTTGGATTCTGCATGAAAGCTGAGGATCTCGTCAAGAATCTAAGCCAATCTCTTCGCAAGATTACATAATCAATCAACATCATCTTCGTTCTTTTATTTTCAAAAGCCTCTTCTAATTTTTCCTTTCGTCATTCGGACGTTAGCTACTCTTTTCCCCCCAATAGAGTGTTTCCGGAGCTTATGAGGGAATACCTTTGAGTCTCTCTTGACCAAACCACCAGCTTGCCGCACGAAATGTCTTGTTTTGACTAAGAGTTTCTATTTTGCTAGTGGGTTTTTTTTCCTTCTGTTTTTGCATGGTCGGCATGTTTGACCATGTTGAAATTTAACCCGCGAGTTGTATAGGAAACTTTTAGTATATTTTTTGAAGGGTCTTTTCCTTTTTAGAGGTTCGACTTTTCAATGAAGCCTCTTTCTTTCACTCTAATTGCAAGTGGAAATGGGTCTTGCTCAGTGAGACGAATCAGAACTTTTTTCTCTCCCCAGGTTGGATGCTCAGTCTTTTTGAGCCTTGTGCACTTCTTAGAAGCATTCTGTATTCACCAGTTGATATTTGTTGTAATTAAAGTAAATTAAATGATTGCGGTATCTTCTTGTTGTATATGGAGAGTTAAGTTCAGCTTATTTTGATTCATATTCGATGCACATGTAATTGATAAAACTTGATGGATTGATGTTCGCGAAACTTGTGAAACTGTTTTTGTATGAATAGTTGTATATTTGAACCAATTTATGCAGTGAGCTCCTCATGATGTTTTATGGACAATTTGAGCATGTCATATCGATGGACTTAAAAAACTACGTGTTGTGTACGCCATTAATATAATCATTTTGACAGGTCTTGTATATCTTTCATCTAATTTTGCCTTGGAGATGGAGTATTCCCTGATTTGATGAAGAGGTCTAGGATATCAATACTATTGAATTTAAATTGAGCTAAAGTCACAATGGGTTGATGTAATTTCTTTAATTTGCACTGTGGTAAAGCTGAGGAAAATTATCAAAAAAAGAGATAAATCTACTAAATGGCTGTCAATTCAACACTTCTTCACTTGACCAATTTAGTCATAAATCTTTTATGATTGTTAATGTAGTCCTTTCAACAAATTTTGACTAGAAATTTCTGAGTTGGCAGTCATAACACGTATGATGATCAACGTCAAAGTCAGTGATTTCTGGTCAAAATCAGCTAATAGGATTATATTAGAAAATCATCAAAAGTTTTAGGACTAAATTGACCAAATTTAGGAATGAATTTGCCTCCATACAATAGCTTTAAGAATTTTTGGACATTAATCCTGATGAAGCAGTGGTGATGGGTACAACATGTAGACAGTACGTGCCCATGTAGTATAAATCGAACATTCTATTGCAAATGTGAAACTCCTATGTTAAGCCCAACAGGAGTTGCCATCATTAGTGGCTCCTTACCGCCTCTTTCTCAAGCCAAAAGAAGTATTCCAATTCTACATAACTCCATAGATACATTAAGGTTGCATTTGGTCACTAGGACAATTAGGAAAAGATCAGTTAAAGTGTGATTAAAAAACTCCATGCACATTTTTATACGTTCTATTTTGTAGGGAAAAAAAATCAGATGCAACAATGAATGAAGCTATATCCAAGCCAAGATATGGCCTAATGAAGTTAGATTTTGATTAAACAAAAAAAAAAAAAAATTTAAAGAAAAACCATAGTCTAACATTGAAGAGTAACCACCAAAGCAATCCCAGCAATGATAGTCACCACTGACGACAATGATCACAACTAGGGAGGTGGACTAATGTGATTGCACCGGCGAGTTCACGGCCCTTTGCTAAAGAGGGCCATGGATTGCTTGCCCTCGGCAGATCTAAACGCGAGTTAACCACTACTGCCCGTTATAGGTGATCAAGGCACCATCACCTATCATGTGAGGACAAGCAGGCGAGGGAGCAGACCCCTAGCCTGCTCTACTTGTTGAAAGCCCTTGCCTTGGCCTAGACTAGCTCGTCAATGCTCACCATGGCCCGAGCAAGGCTCACCGACCTCGCCCACCACCCCATGCGGCTTTCCTCTCCCCCCCCTCTTCTCTTCTTGTTTTTCCTTTTAAATTGCTTTGTCAATTATCTGTCTGATGTGGCGTTCACTTAACGTTACGTTGCGCTACATGTTTATAAAGAAAAAAAAAAAAAAATGTCATGCAAATGTTCCATCCACTTAAAACTGACAAAACATATATAATGAGATAAGTAAATGGATTTTGTAAGCTTTAGAATTTAAATGAGCAAAATAAATGAGCAAAATGAAAGTTTTGACACTCTCCAAGATGTGTATGCGCAAACTAGTTTTCATGGCACTATCATGAAAAGTTTTAGTACTCTAACATATTTATTCCTATTTCTTAAATGACATGCAAATTGATGCAATCCATAGCTAATAATAGTATAGGTAAGTTGTGACATCCGGGATTTTCTATATTCAATAATAATATTTAGGATGTAAAGTTAAGTAATGATTAGCTTGGAGTTTTGGATGGCACATATGGAATCTCAAGTGAGTCATTAATTTTGTGACATATGGCAAATGATGATTTTCATGACCCATAGATGTCCAAAGTGCAGTGCTTTAGGATTAAATTGATAGATGTTGACATGTACAATAATTGTGTAGAGTTATGTCATTTACTGCCTTAGTATTTGTTGATGGGGACCAATACGCTATCCACTTGTAGCCTATGGATTGGAACACCTATCTCTCTTTTACACCTAGTTTTTTTAAGCCAAGGTCATTATTGTTTTAACATTGGTTATTTTGATCTTATTTCTTGGTGACTCTTGAGTAGCCTTTAAATACATTCCCCTTGGTCATGTATTATATTCTTGAATATTTCAAGTCTTTAACTTTTCTCTTCTAGTTTTGCTTTCCAATCTTTCGAGTAAAAGCCAATATTCCATATTTGTGTTGTCGAAACTTCAAATTTTCATCTTTCAAGAATTTATTGGGTGAACTTGTGTGTTTTATTCACTTCTGTTAAAATAGTTTTGTTGAAATATTAAAATTTGTTAATTTTCTTTTTTTGTTTATTTTGCCTCGAAGTTGATTGAGGCTTTGATTTGTCCAAGCCATTATTCAAGGTAAAAAACTCTACTAAGTTAGATTGATCTACTTAATATTCTTGACTTGATTAGTTGATGTTTGCTAATTTAGTTTGAATTTGATGGTAAGTGTGAGCAAGCCTCAATAATGGCATGTTGAGATATTGTAATGATCTAACTTGTATCAATGAGTTCTTATATTGCTAAGATGTGATTGATTGATTTTTGTGAGGTGTGATAGATGTGAAAAATGTGAAAATAGTGAAACTGGACTGGAATATAATATTAACCATTTAGATATGTGGTGGTTTGTCTTGTATTGATGAGTTCTTACATGCTTAAGATGTAATTTCTATAAGGTATGCTGGCATGTTAGATGTGAAAAATGTGAAAATGGCAGAACTAGACCCAAAAGTGATATTAACCATTTACATATTATGATGATTTGACCTGTCCCGATGAGCTCTTGCATGTTTAAGTTGTGTTTGATTGCTTTTGTGAGTTGTGGTAGCATGTTGGAAGTGAAAATGGTGAAACTAGATTTGACAGTGATAATAACCTTTTGTCTTATACCTACTTACTAACTATACCGACTTCTTGATTATATCCACTTGTCGACTAGACCTGCTTGTCAATTATATCTGCTTGTCGATTATACCTACTAGTCGATTATATCCATTTGTCTATTACACCTATTGGTCGATTATACCTACTAGTTAATTCTACCCATTTGTTGATTCTATCCAACAATCGATTTGACCATTTACCTATTTTTGACCGAGTTGCTTGACTAAAACCTTTTATTTCATCGATGATAGCATGATGAGAAGAGAAGGAGGATATATATGTTGAAGTGCATGTAATTAATTGTTTATCATTAATTGCATGAGAAATGATAAAATATTGTGGTGCACGTGGCGGTTGTTATGTGGTTATGAAATGTATGTGAATGATGCCATTTGAGGAAGACCTTTGCTATGGCTGATTCCCTTGTATGGGTATGTGTGAAGGACTCTAGGAAAATATGGATGTTCTATCATCTAGAGCTAGGTCTCCACAAGGTTGAAGGAACATGAAAGTCCTATAGTTTACACATGATATGAGTTCGCTTGTGTAACTTAAGTTAGCATTTGTAGCTTGAATTTACCATCGTTATGTGGTCATATGGTGGCGTATTATCCTTGCTAGTGTAAAGGACGCCCGTAATTATTTGTCCGTGTGGCGTGGCAAAAAGATACTAATGTCATCTATGAGTTGGCGATGACGATGTCCTGTGCGTCGAGATACCTTGAGAATATTCGAAATACCTCATGAGTCAAGATGGGTCTTGACTTGTAACAAGTAGAGAATAGATATTCCCCATATATATTGATGAAATAATATGCAAGCTGCAAGTATTTGAATGAATAAGCATATATAATATTGTTAATAGTTTATATTGGTATTTCATGATAGAAAAGATGATGCATTTTCTTATGCATTTATCATACATGGTCATTTTGTACTTGTCTTGAACTTATGTTAGTTGTAGATATCAGGTTGAGTGGTAATACGATCTTTTATCTTAAACTTAAAGTTTAATATATTTGATTTCGAATAACTCATTTATTTTTCAGTTGTGTAGGATGGATTTCTCGCCGTCACTACCTTTCGGAGCTCCCCTGTATTTTGATTGTGAATACCAAGGTTTGCTTGTACCCAAATCAATAGTAGATTATACAAAGTA
Source organism: Eucalyptus marginata (assembly GCA_014182565.1). Taxonomy (NCBI): domain Eukaryota; kingdom Viridiplantae; phylum Streptophyta; class Magnoliopsida; order Myrtales; family Myrtaceae; genus Eucalyptus; species Eucalyptus marginata. The sequence continues at coordinate 23,523,668 of CM024592.1, read as the reverse complement.
TAGTTTTGTGGTATGGATCGACATAGTGATAACAAAGTGGGTCCATTAATTTATTACATGGTACTTAAATACCGACAGGGAGTTAGTTGGACCACCTAGGGTATTCGATGTTCCCTTGGTTTCAATGGCGATGGCATGTCGATGGGTGTGGTTTTTGATTTGTAGTTTAGTGTGTGACTTTTGTACATGCAAATTTTTGGTGAAGAAGTGGCAGGATGTTTCTAGATGACCGGATCATTCCCAGGACTTGTGTTACATAATTGTGTTTTGTTTGAGAATATAGATGGTAACCGGTGGTGTTAATGTAAAGATGCATATGTATATAAATTAAACTTGTTAAGTCTCTTGCATGGGATGATGTGATTATTTTCTTGTGTTTTTGCACGCTATCAATAATTATGAATTTAAATTAGGAAATGATACATATTATGCTTGACATTTTGAGGCCTCACATAAGTGATAAGAAAAAAAGAATTTCAATTCGATATTTCACGCATTTATGATGTTGATAGTATAAGATAACAATTCCTTCGATGCCTCCCATGACTTCAAAATCCCCATTTGAGGTCTCCTGCAAGCGGAGCTTGTTGGGTCACATGGTAAAAGTACAATATCTTAATCTGAGAATGTCACTTAAGCTGAAGTACAAATATATTTAGTTAGACTTAATTTCATTAAGAAATTTAAGTAAATAAGTTATGAGCTAATTATAATATATTAATTGCTCTCAGTTATTAGACACTCCCGATTTTAGACTTTATCCATCACACACCCACACAAGTACACCTTATTAGAGCTTAATTTGAGCATTTTTGTAATCCATTTGATTGTTTTTGAGTTAAAGCCAGCTACATTTTCAAGAGCATAAGTTATTTTCAATTTCTCTTTTAATATTTTTTAGAGCTCTATGGCTGCACGTGTTTCCCGACCATACGAAATCTGTTTCGTGGAAGCTTCATCTACTTTTATGACCAAGCTCTGAATAGTTTTGCAATCCTGTCGATTGGTCCTAAGTTAGAGACAATTATATGTCCAAAAGCTTAAATCGCTTTCGTTTTTCCTTTTTCATTTTTTAGCTCGAAAGCTCTATGGTTGCAAATGTTTCATGGCCACATGCTTATCAGAGGGAAAATTACCAAAAAGGTCTCAAATATATTTCAATTTTTCCAAATCAATCCTGTACCTTTTTTTTCCCATTTAGTCATAAAAATTTTATATTTATACAATTTAGTTCATCCAGCCAATTTTAGCAGGTTGATATTAATGTAAATGTTGGCTGGCCAGCCAACCAATGCTGACGTGGCAATTTATTAATAATATTTTATTTTATTTTTCTAATTTTTTAATTATTTCTTTTTCTTTTTCCTTTTCTTCCTACTTTTCTTCTTCTCTCACCCCACATTGGCCAGAAAAGCTCCAGCGAGGGTCATGAAGCCCTTGCCAATGACTAGCAGCCCTCGCCCAGCCTCGCCCATATTTGGGCGAGGCCTTGGGGCCGCGAGGGCCGCAGGTGAGGCGACTTCACCTAGATTTGGGTGAGGCTAGCCTCGCCATGGCCTCACTACTAGCAAAGGTGACCTCACCAAAATCCAGGCGAAGCCGCCTTGCTTGTAATGCTCACGGTCCCTAGGCCTCGCCCAACTTTGGGGAGGCCCGATGAGGGCTGTTGATCACCGGCAAGGGCTTCACGGCCCTCGTCTAGTGGCTCACGAGCCTTGCTAGTCACTATGAGGTAAGAGAAGAAGAAAAGTATGAATAAAAAGGAAAAAGAAAAGAAAAGAAAAAAAAGAAAAATAAAAAAATTCAAAAAAATCAAAAAAAAAATTTAAAAATTGTCACGTCAACATTGGTTGGATGGTCGGCATCGGCTGGCATCTACGTTAGCACCGGCCAACTAAAATTAGTCGGATGGACTAAATTGACACAATTGTAACAGGTTTATGATTAAATTGACAAAATAAAATTTAGAATTAATCTGGAAAAATTACAATAGATTTATGACTTTTTAGTAACTTTCCCCCTTATCAGACATCCATTTCATGGACTAAGTTAAGGTGCATCAATCTCTTGATTCTCGCAAGAGGGTAAACTCCTCCAAATCAACAAAATGGGCAGTTGGCTTTGGGAAAATGATACAAATAGTCCTTAAATTTTGACTTAATATGTAATATGAACTTTAAACTTTTAATTTGTTCAATATAACCCTCAACTTTAACCAATTTGTAATATGGTATCTAAATTTTTAATTTGTTCAATGTGATCCCTAGACTTTTGATAGATATTCAACATAGTCCCTAAAATATATGCAAATGCCTAATGTTATACTTCCATTAATTCCAAATTGAGAACAAAATTGAACATTTTCATATAGTTTAGGGACTAAGTTGAGTATCTACTAAAAAACCAAGGACCACATTGCACAAATTAAATGTTTAGGGACCACATTATACATTGGGCTAAAATTTATTGATTATATTAAACAAATTAAAAGTTTAGGGATCATATTACACATTAGACTAAGGTTTAGAGACCATTTATGCTATTATCCTAATATCTTATTGGAAGACCCCTGAAAGAAAAAGAAAAAGAAAAACGTTGAGGGCAGGAAAAAAGATTTATCAAAAGCAAGTGAAGGAAAATATATGTAGGTGGAAATCTTGTTTTATACAATAAGTACCACTTTTTCACGGCTTTAGTTTTTAATGTAAATGGATATCTACCTTTTTTTTTTTTTTTTTTTTTTTGGGTCTAAAGACGGTAAATATATTAAGAACGCAAAGTAGATGAACTGATCAGCATGATATCCGAGTACATAAGATCTAGCAGATAGATAGGAGGAAAATAAGGCTAGTTAGATGGAAGTAAAGAGGCCCCATGGGCCTTCGCGGCCCGGTCTGCACCGGCGTTTGCTTCTCTTCTGCAATGTTGAATATGCAAATTAGGGAACCTAAGCAAAAGCATCGTGCTGTCCTCGAAAAGGACTCTGTTATCCCAATGCGTCAGATTAGGGTTTCGGATGGCTTCCACTAGAGCTAAGAAATCAGATTCCAGAACCATTTGATCTGTTGCTTTTCCTTATTGTAGTAAAATTTGAAGAGTGAGATTAAAGGCAAGCACCTCTGCTTGCAGGGCCAAGAAGGCAGTGAAGGATTTGGCAAATCCGTCGATCAAGATGCTAGAGCAATCTCAGCACACGCAGGCCACCGAAGCTTCATTGCGATCGGACAAGTAAGCATCATCTATGTTCACTTTTAACACTCCTAGATCTGGTGGACGCCATCGATAATCTATTTCTGACTGTTGCGAGCCCCGTGTTGACATCTTCCTATTGTAGCACCGACTGGACTTGGCATTTGCTAGGGCCGTCTGCACCACTTGCTCAGAGTTTGGCTTCTCTTGGCGGAAGATGAAATTGTTGCGAGCTTTCCAGATCTGCCAAAGGATGGATGCAGTTGTCTCCAAATCCGGTAAGCCTTCTCTGTTTTCTATTAAGTCTGCCAACCAGGCTTCTATCCTATGGATTCCACGAAAATGTTGTGTGATGTTAACTGACGAATGAGACCAAATAGCTTGTGTCCAAGGACATAACAAGAATAGATGTTCTAGAGTTTCTAGGACCTGATCATTGCACATACAGCATACCAGATCCGATAATATGTGTCTGAGATGGAGATTTTCTTTAGTTGCCAATGCATTGTTGCAAATAGACCACAGGAATGATCGTAATTTAGGGGTAGTATTCATTTTCCAGATTGCATTCCATAGTTTTCGGGGGACTTGGAAAGATGAAGAAGCTTGGTTATGGCAATTTCTGTTTTGTTGTGATATGATAGTATGGTAACTGCTCTTCACCGTAAATATGCCATTTTCTTTCCCCTCGATATTAGCCTATCCTCAGTGAACTGTGGTCGGACCGGAATAGATAGAATATCTTCCACAGTATGATCATCAAAACTCTGGTGAAGAAGGGGAGTATTCCAAGCATTTTGGTCCAGGATAACAAAATCAGCTACCTTTTCAGGTTTGCCTCAAGGGGTAGGCCCACCAATCACGCCCTTAGCTAGCCATCTATCCTCTCGGATTTTTATCCTTTCCCTTCACCAACAGACCATTGTATCTTATCTTCAATTGATTCCCGGCCTACCAGTATACTATGCCATCCCCAGGAGGGCCTTGTTCCTTTTGCCGCGTGCCAGAAATCTTGAGAATGAAAGTATAGTCCTTTAAATAATCTGCTCCATAAGGAGGAAGGTTGCTGTGAAAGCCGCATTGCCTGTTTACCTAATAGAGCCTTATTAAACACAATAAGATCACGAAAACCCAAACCCCCATTATCTTTCCTGCTTTTGAGAAAATCTTAATTCTTCCAGTGGATGCCGGACTTGCTGTTGCTTGCTTGCCACTAGAATCTAGCAATTTTATGTTCTATTGATTTGCATATTGACACAGGGATTTTAAAAATAGACTTTGCATATTGTGGAAGTGCTTGAACAACTATTTTGATTAAAACTTCCTTACCCCCTTTCGATATAAGCTTTTCTTTCTACCCTTCCAGCTTGGAATGTACTCAACCTAGAATCCACGTGAACATTTCCCGTTTGGATTTCCCCCAATCTAAAGGTATACCAAGATACTTACCAGTCTTGTCTAACACAGGGACTCTGAATTCTCTGGCCAAATTCTCTTGCAAGGTGATAGGACAATCCTTACTAAAGAACATGCCAGATTTGTTTCGATTAACTGCTTGTCCTGTAGCTAGACAGTACTGATTCAGTACATTAGTTAAATTCTGACATTCTCGGAGTTTGCCTTCTAAGAAGAATATAGCGTCATCTGCAAAAAAGAAATGAGACAGGGTAAGACACCATCGATTTAATTTAATACCTTTAAGGTTTCCCATGTCCACTGCTTGGCTGATAAGATTAGATAAGACGTTAGCCATCAAGATGAATAGGTACAGAGATAGAGGGTCGCCTTGTCTCAAACCCTTAGTCGGATGAAAATAGGGTAGAGGTTCCCCATTAAATTTGACGCTTAAAGAGACCGTAGTTATACATTGGAACACCCATTGGAACACCCATTGGACCCATTGAGAATGAAATCCAAGCTACAAGAGATAGTCTTTTAGAAAGTCCCATTTCACCCAATCATAGGCCTTTTGCATATCTAACTTAAGAACTGCTTGAAACTTCTTTTTCCTTTGCCTTTTTCCTGATTTGATGAAGCACTTCTTGAACCACTAGAATGTTGTCTTGAATTTGCCCGCCATTGACGAAAGCACTCTGTTCCAGTGCTATCAGCTCAGGTAACCAGGGCTTGAGACAATTGGCTTGGACCTTCGATATAATTTTGTAAATAAAATTGCAAAGACTGATTGGTCGGTATTGATCTAGCCGTTCTGGGTGAGAGATTTTAGAAATCAGTGATATGTAAGTTCTATTATATTCAAGTAGCATCACCCCGGAGTTAAAAAAATCCTGCACAACTAAGAACATATCGTCCTATAATATATCCCAGTGTGATTGATAGAATTGACTATTCAAGCCATCAGGCCCCGGGGCTTTTGCTTTCCCTAATTGAAAAGCCGCAATCCGAACTTCCTCTCTAGTGACTTATGCTACAAGGCTACAATTCATTTCCGATGTCACCACTGGACTGCATTGTGCTAGAATAGGCCTGTAGTCTCAATGCCCTGCAAATGTGTATAAGTGCCTGAAAAATTGAGAAGTCATCTCCTTGAGGTGGGTCGGGTCTCGTACCCAAATATGCTGATCATCCTGCAACATGCTTATCCTATTGCGCCGTCTTCTTTGAATTGTTGTGGCATGGAAAAAGTTTGTATTTCTGAGCCAGTTTACTCTTGATCGCATTGCCCAAAATTGTTCCTCCCGTTGCCATAACTTATGGATTTTCTCTTTCAGGCCAGTAATAAGGACCTTGTCATATTGGCTATTGGGTTGATTGGTCAGATTTTGGAGCTGTTGCTTAAGGGAATTGATTTGGTGCCTGGCATTGGTGAATTTGGATTAGCTCCAATTTGTGAGAGCAGCAAAAACAGCCTTTAACTTATGAGGTAAAGTCACTTCTCCAACCTGAGAATAAGCCCATGAGTTTGCTATTATAGAACAACACTCCTTGTCCTGTAACCAGAAAGCTTCAAAAGTAAAAGTTTTTCGTTTTTTGATTCGTGTTTCTTCGGTTGATAACAGGAGCGAGCTGTGGTCAGATCCAATAGCTGGTAATGCAAAAACTTCAACATTAGGGAAGGTCAGCCACCATTCCCTAGTACATAGCATTCTATCCAATTGTTCCTTTACAATGTTCTCTCCATTTCGATTATCAATCCATGTGAATGCACACCATTTGCTGCCCAAGTCCATTAAAGAGCAATCATTTAGGATTTCACAGAAGGAGTACATACGGTGAGGTGCTGCGAGGCGCTTCCCGATTTTCTCCCAAGGGTACAATATTTCGTTAAAATCACCTGCGCACAGCCAAGGTAAAGTATTACAATGACTGATTTGTCTTAGTTTTGCCCATAAGCTTTGTCTGAGATGGTAAACTGCTGGAGCATGTAAACAGGTTAGGTGCATTGTTAAGCCATAGTCCAAGTCCATACATATTAAATCTAAAAGAGCCGGGAAATGATGGTCCACAGTCAAAGAGACTATCATTCCAAAAAACCACTAAGCCGCCTGCCAAGCCGACTGGATTCTTTATAAAGCTAGCAGTGTATCTAAATTTCTTCTAAAGGTGAAGAAGCTTTCTTTCTTGATTTTTAGTCTCCATCAAAAACAAAATATCGGGCTTTTCCTGGGTCACCAAGACCCTTAGAGCTTGAACTATCAGGGGATTGCCCAAACCCTGACAGTGCTAACTTACTAACCTCATTTTTCACTTGGTGGCTTTTTAGGGCCAGCCATCAAGGCCCAACATTTAGTATCTACTGCCGCAAAGATGAGAGTCTCTTGTAAATGGGATTCGTCAAGCTCCTCTTGTGGCTAAGTTCGTAGATCATTCGTGTTAATTCTTCTTGCTTTCTTGATGGGGCCTGATTTTGCATTCAAACGTCTGCTGTTTACTTTCTTGCATTTGAAGGAACCTACTGCAGCATCCGTGAGTTTAACTTGCTGCTGATGTGCAGGGAACTTGTTAGGGTCCACTTCACGTCTCGAAGAATCTGCGACTAATGGTTGCCATTAGATTGGTTTTGCAGTTGTAATAATTTGATTGCAAACAGGTAACTCCATGATCTGTTTGTCTTTATTGTTTCGCGGTTGGTCCGCAGAAGCCGAAGAAGGTGGATCCTATGTAGGAATCATATCAAAGGGAGGCTGAGGAGTCTCCGGGACAATTTCATCAGAATCCTCTCGAGTGTGGTTAGACTCGTAAAAGGTACGCCAAAAGGAACTGTGTTCCCAAACCTCTGCTCTGAGTCATTGGCCATAAAACATACTATCCTTTCCTGCCATTTTGCTTTCATCGAAAGGAAAATCTTTACAATACATTGCATAGTGGCCTAGTTTACCACAGGAATAACAGTAGTGAGACAGCCATTTATATCGGAAGTCTAACTAAATGTTCTTCCTTTCTAGCCTGATAAGTAGCCCCATTTTAAGTGGCTGTTGTAAGTCAATCTCCACACAAGCCCTCCCTGCTCTAAGAGTTGATTCATCCTTATGCTCTATTTTGAATTCCAGCACCCTACCTACATGTCTAACTGCTTTGCTAATCATGGATTCTGTACACCGTTCCAAAGGTAAGCCAAAAACTTGAACCCAAAAAGCACAGTTGTTAAAATCATAGCAGTGCAGCGGTGTGTTTGGTGTCCAGGGTTTTAAAATGACCAAGTGATTGACGAATAACCAAGGTCCATTCTCCAATACTCTCTGTTTTACCTCTTCTAATTTGAACCTCACTACATACAGTCCAACTTCGCCTTGGGAAATATCCACTTGATCAGTTCGCCAAGCCCGTTTCATAGTATTTTGAAACAATTGAAAATTAACTGATGGATTAGTTAGAATCCTACCTACCAATATCAATCGGCATTCCTCTATTTTATCACTTGGAGCTGCTTCATCCCAGACTTCTATTTGCTGTTATGACCAGAGACGGCCTAGTCGAGTACACAGGGTAGCAAGGCGAGCTTCATCTTCATTAACCGGGTGGTCCATTTGAGAGCAAACAGCAACACAATTCAGGGCAATTGTTCCTATGAAGTGAAGGCCGAACCAGTAGCTCGGTAAGAGTTTGTTAGTTGCCGAGCAAATCCAACGAATCGCTTGTCCAGAGAGTCGAAATGAAGAAAAAAAAAGGACAACCGAATGCTAGGGCTCCTTCCAATCAAGACGAGAGGAACATGCAAACCGGGAAGAAGACTGGGCAGAGGGCGATGGTGAAAAGATGGGGATAGCTAGGGCAAACGAGGGGTTTATGGAATGATCTTGAGAAAAACGCAAAGAAATCAGAGAAGAAAGATGGAAGAGACAGCTTGGTAAACAGGGATTTATTAAAGATCTGCATAAACTTTTTATGAACTCAATCGATCCTTCATAAAAAAGGAAATTTCCAATGTTATGGAGCTTCCGTACGCTTAATATGCTTTGTAGATTTGCCAAGTTTCTAATTGGGTTTCCAATGGCTCATGTTTGACTTAGTTTGAATCCCAAACTAGTTCCTCGAAGATGGAAGGTACACAGGGGCAAAGTTAACGTCATCAAGTGTCGGTGATGAAGTACCAATGTTCCCTCTCCAGGTAAGTCTACTTGAACAAGTTGCATTGTTTCGTTTCCTATCAGAAGAACTCCGAAAGATTATTTAAATTTTGACACTTTATAGAGAGAACTACTTGGAACTTTACCCTGCTGGAAGAATTTTCAAGGTAATTATTCTGTCTTAACAGTTTACAGGTACTCTATTTGAAGACGTCCTAAAAAAACCTTTGCCTTGTCAGAAGTACAACAAAAGCACCATCTCAAATCCTGATGGAAGCCAAAGGCGCCATCTCAAATCTAAAGAATGTTAGGTATGTGCTCGGAAGAACTCCGATGGTATCAGGGCCCCTCTGGTTGGAAAAACTTCGAATGTGCCATCTTAAATCCTGACGCTGGTGAAGTTCTCGGTCAAAACAATTCTGAAGCGCCTTCTTAACTCCTACAGTTAGTCAGGTCCCTCAAGGTGTCAAGTCCCTTAAAATTAAGAGATCCTCTTTATTTCATATAACAGTATACATAGTGTAAGTGTGGAACATAAAGGTAGGCATGAAAGTAGATACATATGTTTCATCTCCTAGCTATACGACAAGCTGCCTGTTTTTTTAGCATTACACTAGCGTTTGGACAGGTCATTTTGAAGATCTAGCGACGGATTATTCCCTCTCCAACTATTGTCTTAATGGTATTGGACCTGCTGGCCCACTTGTGTTTCTTGCGTACAATTTATTAATTGGTCATAACTTATAATTTCTCGTGATAGTGGTCAGAAGTCAAAAGGGCATCTCTTTCCCGGCCGAAGAAAACGGTTCAAGCTCTTTGAAATTATGTTTTACACCAAAAAAGTAAATGAATGTCTCGAATACAACACTAGCAAATGAGGACATTTTCTTTGCATAAGATCTTCTTGGTAAACAAGCATGACATCTAAGGGTGTGCATGGTCCGGGCGGGCGGTTCCCGACCTAGAACCGGGAACCACTCGCTAAGGACCGGTTCCGAAAAATTGGAACCGGGATCCACCCGTTTGTTGCATGGATCCACCCGGGAACCGAACCGCCAATCCGGTCTGATTCTCGGGTGGATCCATGGAACCGGTCTCAAAGCTAGCATTTTCCTAAAAATAGACTCGTTCCCCCATCAACCAATCCGTCCGAATCAACACAACCACATCGCCGACGCGCGATGCCAAGGCAAATCGTTCGATTATGCCCTTTAGACCGAACCAAGGAACAAAATTCCACACAAGCGAAGCCACGGCCGATCGATGACCGCAGATTTCATAGCCGCAAAGAGGGAGAGGAAACCCCTCTCCCTCCGCAACGTCGAGAAAGACCTTGAGCCAGCAAACAGCCACACGGCCTCCATCTGCTTGCTGATCATACGCGTTGCATAGTGCGGTATCTTTGCGTGTTTGCCCCTCTTCTTCTCGACCTCATGCACGCGTCGACAAACAACAAGCAGTCCATCAAGCTCTCTCTACTCAGCCCTTTCATATCATAAGCCTGCGATCTTCTCCACAAGCTCTTGCAATGATTGTTATTTGGACTCGACAAGCGAGAGCTCTTGTTGTGTCTCCGATGGCGAGAATCGAGGGTTTGTTAATTAGTAATTTTAATTTTTTTAATATTAAAAATTAATCGATCCGGTCCGGGTGGGCGGGTGGATGGATCCGCCCATGGAACCGGGAACCGGACCGATACCCACCGGTTCCCATAAATCGGAACCGGGAACCAGACCGGTTCCCTTAAGAACCACCAGCTTCGGGCGGTTCTGGTTCGGTTCCGGGTGGTCCGGGCGGATCCCGATTCCTTTGCACACCCCTAATGACATCAACACACCAATTAGACATTAGAAAAGGGTTTCTTTTCCTTTACACTTTTTGTTGTTTTCCTGCGAATGTTGATAAGGTTTTGGGGAAAATTACTAAAATTATCCGAAATTTATTGTAATTATGCCAATTCATGTAATTTATTGACAAAATGTGATGGTTTGATATACTTCATACTCATGAAACCGTTTTTATATGAAGGGTTGAATTGGTGAATTAATCTACGAAGTGTACTCTTCATGATCCTTCATGGACAGTTTTAGCATGCCATGTCAATATGCTTGAAAAGCTACGTATTGGATACGCCATTAGCATAACTATTTTGGAAAACTATGATAGGTCAATGTAATTTTTTTAACTTGTCTGTAGTGAGGTTGTGATCAGGGGCTCTCTACCTAGAAAGTGCAAAACAAAGGAATTATATGCAACTTAACTCAAACATTTCATTGCGAATGTGTGAAAAACCAATATTAATGTCCAAAGGGAGTTGCCCTAAATAGTTTCCCCTTTCTGTCCTTTTCAAGCAAAAATAAAATAAAATTATGCCAATTATACATATACTCCATACGTATATTGAGTTTACGTTTGGTTGCAAGGATAACAATTTGGAATAGATAGGTTAAGGTGGGATGAGAAAAACCCCAGATAAGATGTTATCTTTCGTAGGAAAAGTATAAGATGTAACAATGGATGAAACTATATCCGATCCAAGACAGTGTTTGGTAAAGTTAAATTAAGACAAAATAAAAATAGCGAACTTTTAAATAAAGAACTTTAAAATAAGAAAGAAAACCATTGTCTAACATTAAGTATGACCACCAAAGGCATTCCAATGATCATGATCATTAATGTCAATTGCCATCACCACTATGGTGGTCGCTTGCTTGATGGATGATGGCAATGGTGAGATCTCGACCCGTTTGCCAGTGAGGGCCATGGACTTCTTGCCCTCTCCAAATTTAGGCATGGGCGAGGATTAGTCAGCGTCACTCGGTGTTGGTGACCGAAATGTCATCATTATGCAAATGAGAGCAAGCCAGGCCCTTGCATGATCTACTAGTGGTGAGGCCCTCTCCTTGGCCCGAACGAGGTTCATCGACCCTCACCATGGCCAGGACAAGGCTAGCCACCCTTATGGCTATACTTCTCCCATCTCGATCATTACTTCTCTTTCAAACTCTCTTATGTTTTTCTTTTTTGATTTTTTAACATCTTGTGGTCTTTTGTAACGTGGCCCCACTCGACGTCACGTCTACACCACGTATCTAGAAAGAAATGAAAAAAAAAAAAAAAAAACCATGTAAACGTTCCACCCACTTAAAACTAAAGGAACAAATAGAAGGACTTAAAATGCATGAATTTTGCAAGTTTCAAAATTTAAATGGACAAAAGGAAATTTTTAAAACTCAAGTTCATGTGTTTTATCGTAAAAAGTTCGAAGACACGAGTCATGATTGTCTTATATCTTAAATGTGGTACAAATAGACGCAATCCAATGCTAATAATAGTACACTTAAGTAGGAAGAAAAGAATTTCAGTCCAATATTTTGCATATTTATAAATAATAATTCCTCTGGTTCCACCCATGACTGAACCTAGTTTCAAAATTTTCAAGAAGATCCTTGTTTGATGTCCCCTCTAATTGGGAGAGTACAAGCACAATTGCTTGATTTAGGAAGATTATTGAGCCTAATTCTAAACTCATCAATATATTTAGTTGAATTCAATTTCATAAAAAAAAAAAAAATACAATCCAATGAGTCATAAACTAATTAGTATATATAAATTATTTTACATTAATTGACATTTTCGAAGTGGACGTCTTTCATTTGACACCAATATACACGAATCTTAACATAGTTCATTTAAATAATTTTGTGATGCAATTGAATGGTTCTAAGTTGAAGACAGCCATATATTCAAAAGCTTCAATTCTTTTGATTTCTTTCAGTTTTTTAAACAGTTTCGTGATGCAATTGAATGGTTCTTAAGTTGAAGACAGCTATATATTCAAAAGCTTATCTACTGATGTCAATGTTCATGACCAGGTCATTGTGTGACGTCCATTTCATGGAAGCTTCCTCTACACAAAGTGAGGTTCTGATTGGTTCTCAGTTAAAAGGGAACTAACATGTTCAGAGGCGTCAATTCCTTCCATTGCTGCTTTAGTTCTTTTGCTCAAAAGCTGTTTCCGGTGTTCGTGCTTCGTGATTGCGTCCTTAGAAAACGTCCATGTCACGATTACGTCCTTATCACATGGTACATGAACATGTCGACTGTCAAAAGCGGGACGCCCCGCTGGAGCTCCGTCCACCTTAGGGTACGTGGCACATGAACATAAAGAGGATGGGCCCGACCCAAGCTACTTCCTCCTTAGGTACATGAACCTGTTGTCAAAAGAGAAAATAATATAAATAATTTCTGAACTTAGGTTCAATATATAATATCATCATTGACTTTTAATTTACTCAATATGATTTATGAATCTTTTATCCATGTTCAATTTATTCTTAACTATATGTAAATATCTAATATTATCATTTCATTACTTTAAGTTAATGCATTTTCTAATTTAGCTTTCAATCCGATATGTTTGAATAATGGACAAAAAAAAAAAGATTACATAACGATTATCTATGTTAAAATCAAATAACAATATAATAATCCTTTTAAGATGTTAAAATTGTTCAATTTAGAAAAATTATTAGCCATGTTATTTGATGACTTGGATATGAGTTGAAGATATTATGTTGATACTACGTATAATGTTATTTTTTCTCCACCATTCAATCTTACCCAATTGGAAGCTAAATTGGTAAATTCCATCAATTTGAATTAATGAAAAGATAACATAATATATTTTCATATAGTTGAGGGCCTAAATTGAACATTTACAAAAAAAATTAAGAATCACATTAAACAAATTAAAAGTTTAATAATGCACATTGAGCTTAAGTTGAGGAACCACATCAAACAAATCAAAAGTTCAGAAACGATACTAAATATTGAGCCAAAATTTATTGATCATTTATATAATTATCTCATTGTCAAAAGAGGGCTAACCCCACAACTTCATCATAATTGTCTACATATTCATATTAAAACACTCCATCGGTCCTAAACCTATCATCTACAGATGTAGTCAAGTCATAAATCTTTTATAGAATGAGAGAGAGAAAGCCATGATAAGGAGACCATTATTTCGGTCAAATCAAATATATATTTTTTATGAATAAATTTCTTTAGAGCACTCAACGATATGCCTATCACTTATGGAAGATATATCAATATATATACATACATATATATATATATATATATATATATATATATATATTCTTCTTCTTTTTTTGGTAGAAGATATCAACGTTTGGCCGCGGCAACATCCAAAGGAAAAAAAAATATTTGGATGACGCATTATTTTTCCCTAAAAAAATCATAAAGTGTTGTGTAAGTCAAAGTCTTTACCACCAGTCCCTGCCAGCATTCTTCTAAGACACCACCCATGGGTTTGGTTGGACTTCACCAACGTTATATTTGGATTGAATTATTTCATTTGGACGAGCTTTCTTGTCAATAGTCAAAGCAACAAAAGGGGGAGAAAAAAAGAAGTAAAATGAAAAGCAAATCAAACGGGTTTACTTAGTGGAGGCTACCTTCGCAATTAGATAGACTTTGCCTTTTCATGAAATTAAAATTATTAGACTATTGAATCACCGTCCACGAAGGACGAGAAAAGCCTGGTCTAATCTTCTTATCTTGTTTCTCGAAGGAGAGAACTTTAGCTGTAAAGTCTAACTTGCTGTGTGAAACGGCATTCAATAAACTTCGAAGCTAATCACACGCAAATCCTCATTGAATACACAAATTGCCTTGACCAATTGACAAACCCTAGTGCTGATTGTGGGACTATTTGACTCAATTTTTACGATTTAATCGCCGTCCAATTAAAATTGGAATTTCAAATCCTCCATCTTTCAGGTTGAAGGAGAAATTTCATTAGATCCTCATTGGGGCAACATACAATATCGGGAATCATACAGTATGGAAAATTGATTCGTAAAAAAAAATTATGAGTATAGTTTAAATTGAATGAATAAATTTCACTTTTTTGTCATATTATTTCATACATAATTGGGATGTATGTGTTTCTTATAGCGACCACCTATAGGAAACTCATAACCTTTATTATCGTTGATTTTCATTAACATAGTCTTTCTTTTCGTTTCAGATGGACGTTGGATTCTGGATGAAAGTTGAGGATCTCGTCAAGATTCTGCCCCAAGCTTTTCTCAAGATTACATGATCAATCAATATCATCTTCGTTCTTTTACTTTCAAAAGCCTCTTCTAATTTTTCCTTTCGTCATTCTGAAGTTAGCTGCTCTTTTCCTTCTTCTTTTTTTCTCTTTTTTTTTTTATAGGAAAAGTATCGATTCAATCCCAACTTATTGCATTGATATTAATTCAATTTTAAACATTTCAATTAAATCAATTTATATATAAATATTTTTACATGTTGTTAATTGAGTCAATCCGGTCAATATAGGTCGAAAATTGTTTACGTGGATACCTATGGTCATACATAGTATAACCAACATTGATGTTGACATTTTTTTTTTATAATCTTGATAATTTTTTCTCTTTTTTCTTTGATTTTTTTTTCCTTCTGCCATTGGCTGGTGAGGGCTGAACCTCATCTAAGCAAGGGTGGTTTTCCCCACCACAGGCCTAGCCGAGGCCAGGCGTCACTTGGGGGTGGCCTTATTAAGCGTTGACCCCATGTTGGTCATGACCAATGCTAGCCAATGTCAAAAAGAGAAAGGAAAGAAAAAGAAAAGAAAAAAGTTTAATATTTTAAAAATTACGAAAAAAATGTCCATATTAATGCTAACCATGCCTTATAGGATTGTGACATCCTAATTAGCAATTTCAAGCATAAATTAGCCAAATGAACTCAATTGACAAAGCTTGATGATTAGATTAATTCAATTAAAATGTTTAAAACTGAATTGATGCAAATGCAATAGATTTAAGGTATTTTTTTTTCATACTATTCCCCTTTTTTCCAATAGTGTTTTCGGACCTTGCGAGGGAAAACCTTTGAGTCTCCCTTCACCAGACCGCCACTTTGCTGCACGAAATTTCTTGTTTGACTAAGAGTTTCTATTCTGCTAGTGGGTTTTTCCTCCTGTTTTTTGCGAGGTCGACCGCCTAATAATGCGCCTACACATCTACATCGACGTTTTGGCCACGTTGAAATTTTTTTCACGAGCTGTATAGGAAACTTAGTATGTTTGTGAAGTGTCCTGTTTTTTTTCTTTTCCAGAGATTTGACTTTTCAATGAAGCCTCTTCCTTGCACTCTAATTGCAAGTGGAAATGGGTCTTGCTCAGAGAGACAAATCGGAACTTTTCTCTCCCAGGTTGAATTAGATGTTCAGTCCTTTTTATTCTTGTGCACTTCTCAGACGCATTCTGTATTCATCGGTTTATATTTGTTGTAATTAAGTAAATTGAACGATTGTGGGATCATCTTCTTGTTGTAAAAGGAGATTTAGGTTCAACTGATTTTGATCCATGTTCAATGCAGATGTGATTGACAAAACTGTGATGGATTGATGTTCATGATAATCACGAAACTGGTTTTATAGGAATGGTTGAATTTGTGAACCAATTTACGCAGCAAACCCTTCATGATGCTCCATCGATACTTTGCACATGTCATGTTGATAAACTTCAAAACCTACACATTGTGTATGCCATTTATATAATTATACTGAAAGGTCTCATATATATCTCGTCTATTTTTGCCTTAGAAATGGAGTACTCCCCAAATAAGATGAAGGGATCTAGTATATTTATGCACTGTTGAAATTTGTAAATCGAACTAATTGTCCACGTCAGCGCCGTCAGCGCCGGCAGTCCTACGTGGCACCACCGGCGTCCACGTCAGCATTTTCCGGCCAAAATTGGCCGGATGGACTCAATTGGCAAATTGACAAAAGGTTTAGGACTTAATCGGCAAGATTGAAAGGTTTAGGACTGAATTGGCAAAACTGCAATAGGTTTAGGACTTTTTGGACAATTCTCCCAATGTTACAATGGGTTGATATAATTTATATAACTTGGTGATGGGCTTATCACTTAGACTTTGCAATCCGGAGGAAGTCTATGTAGCATAAATCGAACAATCCGTGAATCATGAAAATCCTGTGTTAAAACCGAAGAGGAATTGCCATGATTAGTCACCCTTTACGACTCCTTTTTCAAGCCAAAAGAATTATGTCAATTCTATACTCCATAGATACACTATGGTTGCATCGGTCGCTAGGACAATATGGAGAAGATTGGTTAAGGTGCGATTTAAAAAAAAAAAAAAAAAAAACCACATTTCTTGTATTTTATATTTTGTAGAAAAAAAATCAAATGAAACAATGGATGAAGTTATATCCAATCCAAGATAGTCTCCGGTGAAGTTGAGTTCAATTAAATAAAAAAATTAATTATTAATAAAAAAATTCTTAAAAAGAAAGAAAGAAAGAAAATCATAGTCTAACAATGAAAAGTAACCACTAAAGTCATCCAGCTATATTTGTGACCACTACCGACCACGATTACCCCTATGGTGGTCGATTGACATGATTGCACTGGTGAGATCACCTCTCTCTTTCTAGTTATTTTTTATCAGTTTTTAATATTGTCTATTTCTGACGTGACGTCCACTTAACGTCACGTAGCCCATGTGTCTAAAAAGAAAAGGTAAAATCAATCATAAAAAAAAAAAGCCATGTAAATGTCCCATTAACTTACAAGTAATGAAACAAATGGAAGGACTTAAGTACATGGATCTTGTAATTTTAAGGATATAGATAAATAAAATTAAATTTTAAATCTCAATTACATTTGCACTATCATAAAAAAGTTGTAGGACTCCAACTGTATTTAACTCTATTTATTAAATCTCACGCAAATTGAAGCAGTTCAAAGCAATAATGATACACAAGAAGTCATAAGAAAAGGAATTTCAACTCAATATTTTGCAAATTAAGATGTTAATAGGATAAGATAGTAATGCCTCTCACTCCTCCAATGGCTAAATCTAGTTTCAATTTTTTTTTTTCCTTCAAGGGGAACTAATCCTCATTTGAAGTCCCCTACATTTGGACCTTGTTGGAACATGCTATGGAAGTATGTGTACCTTAACCTTGGAAGATTACTAGGGCTCATGTTCAAATTTATTAATATATTCAGTTGGATTTAATTTCACTGAAAAAAAAAAAACTTAGGTGTCACAAAAGTATAATAAATTCTAAATTTTCAAAAAGTGCAATTAAATCCGAAAACCTATTATTAAAATAAACTTTCAAAAAGTATAATCAAGTTTTGAAATTTGTCAAGAAGTACAATCAAGTCCTAAATTTTCTAAAAAATGTGATCTATGGAATGACTTAATTAGATCATTTTGATAAGTTTTATAATTTGATTATACATTTTGAAAGTTTTTAGACTTGATCACACTTTGTAATTAGTTTTATGATTTAATTATACTTTTTAAAAGTTTTAAGACTCAATTGCACTTTTATGATAAATTTTGAGACTCCAATGTACTTATTCCAAAAATTTAAGTAAATGAGTTATGAGCTAACTAAAATGAATTAACTACTCTATATTAGAAGATATTCCCAATTTGAGACGTATTTCATCTTACACCTCGTAGATCTTAACTTGAGCAGTTTTCCATTTGATTGTTTCTAAGTTAAAGACAACTATATTTTCAAAGACCTTAAATTCATTTCAATTAGTTTTTTTAATTTTTTAGCTCGATGGCTCTATTATTGTTCGTGTTTCACGACTATGGGACTTTCATCTCATGGAAGCTTCTTCTACTTTAAGATCATGCTGTAAACATTCGATTGGTTCTAAGTGAGAGACAACTATACATCCAAAAGCTTCAATTGTTTTCATTTCTTTTTCTTGATTTTTTTTTAACTCAAAAGCTCTATTTGTGCACGTGCATGATGACCACATCCTTATCCGACGTCCATTTCGTGGATGGTTCTTCGTCCACTTCAAGTCAAGTTACATAAGCCTCTTGATTGTCAAAAGAGGGTAGACCCCACCCGATCAAAAAGGTAGGCGGCTGGCTTTTTTCATTTCAAGCATCCACGTCGAGTTGAAGCGTAATATTGGAAGACCCCTGAAAGAAAGCAGAACTTGTTTCTTTTTTATCAGACAAAAAAAAACAAAGATAGAGAGAGAACTTGCTGAGGGGACAAGAAATCATATATTTATATTTCTCGGTGAAAAATATGTTTTATAGAAAAGGTAAGACTTTTTCCACAACTCTTAATGCAAATAATTATCTAACATAAGAAATGGATAACTCGTTGATATTGTTAAGCTCATTAATATACATAATGAAAAAGTCACACCATAAATTTTAAACCTATTGTTAGCAGAATAATATCGAGTCCTAACTAAATCTATTATTGACAAAATACAAGCATTTATTGAAGATTTCAATTAACTTTTGAAGAACTGAGTCAATCCATCCAAAAAATTCTAGTGTTTTGGAGCTTCCGTATGCTTGTGTGTTTGCCAAGTTTCTAATTGAGTTTCAAACGATTCATTTTGCTTTAGTTTGAATTCCAGACAAGTGCAAAAGACATAAAATGTACACTAGGGCAAGACTGGTTTAATCAATTAAATTTTGAATTTACTCCGAATATATAAATCATGCCAGGGCTCCTTACTATACGGTCTATGATCCAAGGATCATAGGCAATTATTGAAGAGGAGAGAGAGAGAGAGAGAGAGAGAGAGAGAGAGAGAGAGAGAGAGCAGGGGGGGGAAACACGCTTGGCACGTGCGAACGCTTTGCTTCACTTTGCAGAGGGTCGACCGCGCTTGGTTCCTCCATAAATATAGGCATTTCTCCAACAATAAAGGAGAGCGGAGACCGCGTTTCGATAAGACAAGGTTCTCAAGTATTCCTCCACTCAAGGTGACGTTTCTGACTTAGGCTTCTTCTTCTCATGTTCCTCTGTTCTCCACTTCTTCAAACGTGTATGAATTTGTTGTTCATCGAGAAGGACAAGGAAAAAAAAAGCACGAAAAGAGGACTTTCCGTGAATATCGATGGTAACGTAGAATTGTGATTCCTCGACTTTCATGCATGATATATCAATCTTATTTTTCTGATGAAATTTTTGCATTCTGTCTAGGGATGTAAACTTATAGCACAGCAAACGAAGGTAAACAACTCACGCTTTTTAGGAAACCCAGAGAGTGCTTCAATGGAGATCTTATCATCCCAGTTGTTCCCTGAGATAGTAAGCATTCGATTTTCCTCCTGAGCCCCAGATGTTATTATGTCTGACTTGATGCATTTTTCAAGATTTTATTTTTACTTGATTTCATAGGTAACAGAGGAAACACTACATCATGCGTATCAACATCATCAAATAATGAACGCCTTCGATTTCCCTCTTGAAGATTTCGACTTCAATTTTTTCTCTTCGGAAACGTACTCCCCTTGTTCACTATTTGTTCCGGAAACAACGCGAGGTCTCATGGATCCGCCAGTCAAAGTTGCTCCGACAATCATGGAGAGGCCAATGAAGATGCAAAAGACTCAGAGCGTGAGCAACTCTTGCTCACCCGAAACAAACAAAGCCCCCACAACGGCGATGTCCTCGCTGTCATCTAGTTCCCAGTTGATATCTTTTGCAAGCTTGGATTCTTTCCCGACTGAATCGCAGCAGATTTATGGTACTTGCTTCGAACATTTGTTACATATTTTGGGTTAATTGAATAAGATCTGAGGTATTATACTGCATGATGGTAATACCAAAAGTTTCCTTGTAATTAATTTGTGAAGGTGCTTATGAGGTCCAAGACTGTCAAACAGAGACAAAGAGAGTTGGCGCAATGAGTAGACCACCTATGAATACACGAGAACACCTGATTGCTGAGAGGAAGCGGCGTGAGAAGCTTAGCCAGAGCTTCATTGCTCTCTCTGCTATCATTCCTGGCCTTAAAAAGGTAAACCTTCTTGAAAAAACTTTTTACTTTTCCTTGGAAAGATTCCTTATTACTAAGAATATATATCTTCGTCATTACATTAGAGTATATATCAAATTATCAAAATGTCGATGCACCCACGTTAGAAGTCTTGAAGATTGTTTGCCCCGATTCATTACTGTCCGTGATTGTTGTGAATTTCCTAAAGTCTGGTTCGCAACAATCTTATTTAAGAGATCTAATCATATTAGCAAAACAATTATCCCCATTGCTATCGAAATAGTCAATAGCACAGCACTTCATTTCGTGCATAAGATCATCTCATCCAATCACAATTCATTCAACTGGAAAGAGGTGTGAGTTTGGGGTCTCATTTTTTAAAGTAAGGGGTAAAGTTAAAATGATGTATATCTACGTGCATCAGGGACCTGCTTACAATTCCTTAAACTTGAATATCACACTCCGAGCGAATCTTCTGGTTAATCACCTGGCCTTTTACTCCCATGGGAAACAATTAAAGTTAGGATGAGCAAGGCTTGTTTACCTTTGCCGAGTCATGAACAAAGATCGGACACTGGTTTTCCTTCAAGTTCATCAAAGTTGAAATTTGAAGGGGGTAGATACTAGACAACAATATACTCAAATCAACTTTCTTGTGTGCTGTTGTGTTTTTCAGACGGACAAAGCATCGATCCTCAGTGACGCAATCCACCACATGAAGCAGCTTCAAGAACGCGTCAAGAAACTCGAGGAAGAGGTTGCAATCAGGACTGTGGAGTCAGTTGTGATTGTAAAGAAGTCTCAGGTCTCGGCGTTCGATGATATGTTCTCATTAGATGAGAACTCTAACCACTTTGAGCAACAACTCCCTGAGATCGAAGCAAGGGTCTTGGACAAACATGTTCTTCTTCGAATCCATTATGAGAAACAAAAGGGATGCATGGCGGAGATACTTAGAGAAATAAAGAAGTTGAATCTATCTATTCTTAATAGCAGTGTATTATCGTTTGGGAGTTCCATACTAGAAATGACAATCGTAGCTCAGGTAAATTCAAGTACCTGAGTCACTCCCCTCTTTTTCTAAGGGTAAAATTACAAACAAGAAAAGCTTGTACTTTTGGTTAAGTTATTAAAACTAGCACATACTTACAAACAAATGTAAACATACATCATCGTTCGTTTTCCATTAACATAATCTTTTTTTCCTTGCAGATGGACGTTGACTTCTGCATGAATATTGAGGATCTCGTCAAGAGTCTACACACAAGCTGTGTAGGATTGGATGAAGCCTCTCCTTGCACTCTAATTGCAAATGGAAATGGTTCTTGCTCAGAGAGACGAATTGGATTAGATTTTTAGTATTTTTAGTATTTTTATTATTTTATTTTTATCTCTTGTGCACTTCTCGAAAGTATTTTGTATTCATCAGTTTGTAGCTGTTGTAATAAAAGTAATTTCATGGATTGTGGGATCATCTTATTATGGTGTATGGAGAGCTACATTCAGCATATTCTTATCCATATTCGATGCAAATGTTGTTACGAAATTGCACGTTGATTCCAGAAAAATAACGCTCGCAAACAATTCACCAGATAGAATATAATAATAAAAGAACATAATCAGAAAATACGCCAGAAAATTTGTTAACGAAGTTCACCCAAACTTGGGCTACGTCTCCGCGCAGAGGCACTCTGCGAATCCACTAGACTTCGGAAAAAGTTGGAATACAATGATGATCTTCTCTCAAGATTAGGGCATAAAGAGATTGAGAACCCTCATAAAGAAAAAACTCACTTTTTTTCTTATCTCTTTTTCTTGTCTCTCTATTTTCCTTTTCAGCGTCTTGACGGCCAGCATCTTGCTATCGCTAATATAAATGTATCACTTTTAACCTAAAAGCAAATATGATAGAAAAGACAAAAAAAACCACTAAAAACAAATATTTGGCTTCATCTATAACAATCTCTCACTTGAAGACAAATATACCCAAGCACCAAGCAACTTTGCATCCATCTTCTTCAAAAAATAGTAGTTGAAAAACTTGTGCCTCTGCGATACTCCTCATCAATCAACATGGAGTAATACCAATGGTAGTAGTATAGAAAATATAGTAAAGAAAATTTGCTTCTCTCTGTCTACTACCTTGGTTAACATGTCAGCTAGATTCTTCGAGCCATCAATCTTCTGTAGCTTTAACTCATTATTTTTCAATGTTGACCTAATAAAGTGATAACGTTTCTTGATATGTCTAATTCTTGAGTGATAAGCTGCATTCTTTGCTAAGTGCACTGCACTTTGACTATCACTCCACAGTGTACTGACCGGTTGTTTTCGATGTAACTCCTCCATATAATCTTGTAACCACATGATTTCCTTGGAGGCTTTTGTGATCGCCATGTATTCTACCTCTATCGTCGATAAAGCCACTACTTTTTGTAGTTGAGATACCTAACTCACTGCTATACCTACAACTGTAAAGACATATCCAGTGGTACTCTTACCACTATCTCGATCACCCGAATGATCTGCATCTACATAACCCTGCAACTTTAGAAATGTACCACCATAACAAAGTAAGTAATTGGAAGTACCTGCTAGATATATCAATATCCATTTCACTGCATTCCAATGCTTTTTGCCTGGGTTCTACATATATCAACTCACAACTCCCACTGCCTGTGCAATGTCTGGTCTCGTGCTCATCATGGCATACATCAAACTCCCCACTATTGATGCATATGAAACTGCCACCATCTCATCTTTCAAAGCCTGAGTGCTCGAACACATATCTTTGGAAAGTTTGAAGTGACTCACTAGAGGAGTTACAACCGGTTTTGCCTTGTTCATGTTAAATTTCTTTAACACCTTGTTCACATAGTCTTCCTCCGACAACCATAATTTCTTATTTTTCCCGTCCCTGATGATTTTCATGCCTAAAATATTCTTGGCCTCTCCCAAGTCTTTCATAGCAAACTGTGATGATAACATCTTCTTCACTTCTACGATTCTCTTCATATTGGAACTAGCCACCAGCATATCATCCACATATAAAGAGAGATACACAATGTCAACATCATCATACTTGCGAAAATAAACATAGTGATCAGACTCACAGTGTGCAAATCCTTTTTCTTTCATGAAACCATCAAATTTTAGATACCATTGCCACAGAGCTTGTTTCAAGCCATACAAGCTTTTCTTCAAGCGACATACATGTGCTCATTACCTTTGACTTCAAAACCCTTAGGTTGTGCCATGTATAGTTCTTCATCTAAGTTACCATGTAAAAACGCTATTTTTACGTCTAACTGCTCAAGATGAAGATCCTCCACTGCAACTATACTCAGCAGAACTCTAATTGATGTCATTTTCACTACAGATGAAAATATCTCGGAGTAGTCAATCCATTCTTTTTTAGAAAAGCCCTTGACTACAAGTCTCACCTTGTATCTAATACTACCATTTGCTTCATTCTTAATTATGTACACCCATTTGTTTAATAAAGTTTTTTTACCTGTGGGCAACTTGGTTAACTCCCAAGTTTTATTATGAAGTAACGAGCTCATCTCGTCTTTCATAGCACACTCCCATTGCAAGTGAGATGTGTCTACCTTTGCCTCATCGTAAGTCTCTGGTTCCCCCGAATTTGTATATAAGACATGGCTCAAAACAGTATTAGTTGATGGGTTAAAAATTACCTTTGACTTTCTCACACGTGTAGACCTTCTCAATACAGGTACTTCAAGGTTGTTAGTTTGCTCCAAATCACTGCGTTCTTCTTGAACTACCTCCTCACTGATAATAGGCTCATCTTGAACCTCTCTTTCAAGTGCACTTTGATCTACTGGAAACATCTTCATGGGCATTGTGTCTAATTCAACATATTCTTGTTGTACTACCTTCTCATGTTCTGTCTGATGATCCTTGTACATCTTTTCTTCATGGAATACCACATTTCGACTATGGATGACTTTGTTATTCTCATAATCCCAAAGCCTATAGCCATACTCGTCGCCACCGTATTCAGTAAAGACGCACTTCTGGGACTTAGCATCAAGCTTTTTCCTATCCACCCTATCAATCAAAGCATATGCAATACAACCAAACACCTTTAAATATGAATAATTAATCTTTTTACTTGACCACCGCTCTTGTGGTATTTCTCCATCCAGCGCACTAGATGGACTTCTGTTGATAAGATAAACAGCTGCATCAATTGTGGCAGCCCATAAGTGTAGCAAGAGGCCCGCGTGTAGCCTCATGCATCTCGCACATTCTAGAATAGTCTTGTTCATCCTTTCAGCTACACCGTTTTCTTGAGGAGTTCTAGGAACAGTCTTTAACCTGTGTATGCCTTCTCGACTCAAATATTCTGCAAATTCCTTACTCGTGTATTCACCACCATTATCAGATTTTAGAGCTTTAATCTGATAACCTGTCTCTTTTTCTACCATGGTCTTCCACATTTTGAACATCCCGAATACTTTTGATTTTTCTCTAAGAGCATAGACCCAAGTCTTCCTTGTTGCATCATCAATGAAGGTGACAAAATATCTCTTACCACCATAAGAGAGTTCTTGAGTAGGTCCCCATACATCAGCATGAACCAACTCTAGCTTTTGGCCTTTATTTTGTCGCCCATTCAATTGAAAACTAACAGCCTTCTATTTTCCATAAATGCAACTCTTACAAAAATCTAACTCAATTTTTTGCAAACTTGGAAGTAATTTCCTCGAGTGTAACTGCTTTATACATTTTTCACCAAGATGTCCCAAACAATAATGCCAAAGAGTAGACAAATTACCTATAGTTATTGTAGTTGCAATCATATCATTGATATTGTCTCCTTGGAGAAGGTAAAGTGTACCTGTACGCTTTTCCTTTGCTACTACTCTTGCCCCTGAGGTTATCTTCCACTCTCCGCATCCAAAGGTTGTTACCAAATCTTCTTGGTCAAGTTTACTGGTTGAAATCAGATTTTTCTTTAATTCCAGAATATGCCTAGTTTCACGCAAAACTAGGTGTCCTCCACTTGAGATGTTCACAATCACAGTTCCTTTCCCAACAATGGGACACATGTGGCCATTTCCCACAACCACTTGTCCGAAATCTCCACTGGCATAATCATCAAATATGTCTCTTTGCGAGGTGCAATGAAAAGAAGCACTAGAATCAATAAACCATTTATCTATTGTCAAATCAAACCCTACAGACAAACACAAGTTATCTAGCAAAGATTCATCGTTAACCACATTAGCTCCTTAATTCTCATCTTGCTGCTTCTTTTTGTAGGCTTCACACTAAAACTTCCGATGTATAGTTTTGTGACAAAACAAACACTCATCTTTTGCAACTTGTCTCTTACCCCTTGATTGTGATCTGCCACGCCCGCTGAATTTTCCTCTACTTTTACTTCTTCCACGGTTCTCCACTGCGAGTGCCATTGAAGATGTAGATGTAGAAAAATTATCTCCACCTAAGACTTTCCTTCGCATCTCTTCATCCATGATACTACTCACAACATCATCAAGAGTTAAATCATCCTTCATAGTGCTCGAAATTCCCTACACTACGGTATTGTAGCTTTCTGGAAGAGAACATAAAAATAATAAAGATTGAAGCTTCATATCTAAATTTATGCCTACGGATTCCAATTGACCCGTGACCTGCGTGAACCTATTAATATGCTCTGCTACTGAAGATCTATCAAATAACTTCATATTAACCAGTTTCTTCAGCAAAATTACCTGATTTGATGTGGACGGCTTCTCATAAATATTCGTTAGAATATCTATGGCTTCTTTTGCAGTTTTTGCTTTCGCGATGTGGTACCCTGTCTTTTTCGTCAACCCTAGACGAATTGCACCTAATGCCTTTCGATCGAGAATTTTCCATTCGGCTTCTGCTATCGGATCTACTTCTACCATCTCGGGTTTCCAACCCTCAAGTGGTGCATAAAGATCTTTTTGATAAAAATAATCCTCGATTTGTAGTTTCCACCATCCGAAATCCTGCCCATTGAACTTATCGATTCTGATTTTATCTTATGCCATCTTGTTTGCTTTCAATCGAACATCACCGAAAAACCCTCGATGTTCTCGATTAGCCAACCCAAGCTCTGATACCAGTTGTTATGAAATCACACGTCGATTCCAGAAAAATAACGCTCGCAAACAATTCACCAGGCAGAATATAATAATAAAAGAACAAAATCAGAAGAATACGCCAGAAAATTTGTTAACGAAGTTCACCCAAACTTGGGTTACGTCTCTGTGCAAAAGCACTATGCGAATCCATTGGACTTCGGAAAAAAAGTTGGAATACAACGATGATCTTCTCTCAAGATATGGCATAAAGAGATTGAGAACCCTCATAAAAAATAAAATTAAAAAAAAAAAAACTCACTTTTTTCTTCTTTCTTTTTCTTGTCTCTCTATTTTCTTTTTCAGCGTCTTAACGGTCAGCGTCTTGCTATCGCTAATATAAATGTATCACTTTTAACCTAAAAACAAATCTGATAGAAAAGACAAAAAAAAACCCTAAAAACAAATATTTGGCTTCATCTATAACAAATGTGATTGATAAAACATGACGGACTGATATTTGTGATTCTCGTGAAATGAGAATATATTAAGTGGTTTGTGATTATCACATCAATGGTTGATTTGAGGTGTGTCTTTATTCATGTCCAATAATTAATTGACATGTGTTTCCTTAGTTAGATTAGAAAAAATAAAAATAAAAATTTATCTTCTTCCTCCTGCACCCATTTTTTTCCCTAACCTAGCCACCATCAATGGCCATCGGCACTGCCGGCTCTTGATATTTGGTCGTCCATGGCCATCAGCGACCCATTCAGGCGT
The DNA here is from genome assembly GCA_014182565.1 of Eucalyptus marginata. Taxonomy (NCBI): domain Eukaryota; kingdom Viridiplantae; phylum Streptophyta; class Magnoliopsida; order Myrtales; family Myrtaceae; genus Eucalyptus; species Eucalyptus marginata. The sequence continues at coordinate 23,496,237 of CM024592.1, read as the reverse complement.
CTATCTAGTTGGCTCTTGATATTTGGCCGTCCACCTTCGGCTCCAAACAAGCCGTCGTTGCACGCGGCCATGAGTTCCAAATCTGGAACCATGGCCATGAGCACAACGGCTCTAGAGCCATGACTCTTAAAATCGAACGGCAACTCTTGAAGTCCCCTATCACTTGTTTCAGACAATGCAACTTGAAAACAAAAAAGAGAGAAAAGAAAAAAGTGACGATGAAGTCAAGGGAAGGAACATCGCTTGCTTGCCATGGCCACGGCGGGACTTCCAGATCTGCAACCATAGCTCCAACGACATTGGCCCGTCCATGGCTATGAGCGACGGTAATCTACTTCAAATGTGCAACTCTATCCCCTTGACTCCAGATGTGATCAACGGCAACAAATTTAAGGGAAGGAACGTCGACCACAAACACAATGGAGAGGGTTGGACGCTCCGTAGTGGTTGCCTTAGACGTGGCATTGGCAACTCCTCCGGTGGTGACGGCGGAGGGAGGCACAGAGTTGGGCTCAAGGCGGCCATAGATGGAGGAGGAAAAGTGAGGTGGATGGAGATTTTTTATTTTGTTCATCTAAATCCACCTCTATATGTACGTGTCAATTTGGAATTGGTTCAGTGTGGAAAAATGCATGCCACATCAACAATTGATGAGACACTTACAAACCACTAAAGATTTTGTCGCGTGAAGTCCTCATGATCCTTCACGAACAGTTTTTGCATGCCATGTTGATAAGCTTCCAAAACTACGAGTCGTGTACACCATTAATATAATTATTTGAATAACTACCGTGGGTCAATGAAATTTACTTAACTTATGCTGTAGTGAGATTGCAATAATGAGCTCGCCATTTAAATGGTGAACACTAGAGGAATTTTATGTAGCCTAAATAAAATATTCCGTTACAAGTGTGAAAGTCCTATGTTAAGGCCTAGGGGATCGCCTTTCCTGTCCCTTTTTCAAGCTAAAAATAATTATGCTAATTGTACATATACTCCAAATATATAAAGGTTGATTTGGTCGGCAAGACAATGATCGGGAAAATTGATATTAAAAAAAATCCCTACGTTTCTTATATCTTATCTTGCGTAGGAAAAACATTGTATATAACAATTGATGGACCTATATCCAATTCAAGATAGTGTCTAGTGAAGTTAGTATTTAGATAAAATCTGGTGAGGACAATCACCGCCACTTAATATTGGTGAGTGGGACACAATCACCGTGCAGGCGAGAGCAAGTACGCCTCTTGCTTGCTCTACTTATGGCAAGGCCCTTCCCTTGGCTTGGTCGTGGTTCGTCAACCCTTACCATGGCCCGAGCAAGGCTTGCCAACAGTCACCCTCCACTCCCCAGAGCTATCCTTCTCCCATTTCGATCGCCGTTTCTCCGTCAATCTCTCTCTCTCTCCGTCTCTTCTGATTTTCATCTTTCTTTTCTTTTTTAATATTTTATTTTGGTCCTTTTTTTTTTTTTCATTTTGACGTCCATTTGGCGTCACATCTATGCCATGTACCTAAAAAGAGAAGGAAAAATTAATTAAAAAAAAATGTGATCTAAGTATTCCATCCACCTAAAACTAAAGAATTGAATGCATGAATTTTGCAAGTTTTAGGATTGAAATAAGTGAAAGAAAGCTTAGGAATTCTAAGTACACGGGGCATAACCATGAAAAGAGTTTAGGCCTCCGGCTGTAATATTTCCCATATCTTAAATCATGCAAATTCGCACAGTCCAGAACTAATAATATTACACGTAAGTAATAAAAAAAAAAAATTGAAATCCAACATTTTGCCCATTCATGATGCAAGACAGCAACTCCTCTGATTCCTCCCATGGAAAAATTTAGTTTCAAATTTTCAAGGGAAAAAAGTACTCAACATATCCAATTGGATCTAAGTTTTACTAAAACACTTGAGCATACATGTTATGACCTAATTATGATAAATTAGCTGCTCCACATGACATGAAATTTTCGATGTGGGACTTCTTCATCCGACTCTATAAAACAACATTATATTCATAAGTTTCCATTCTTTTCATTTCTTTTTTTATTTATTTGGCGCGAGAGCTCTATTGGTGTTTCGTGTTTCGTCACTACATCATTATAGCATGTCCATTTCATGGAAGCTTCATCTACTTTTAAGTCAAGGAAATTGAAGATGTTAATGTCAAAAAAGGGTAGATCCCACCAAATCAATAAGGTAGGCGCGTGCTTTCCGATTCCAAGCGTCCACCTCGAGTTGGAATATCTTATTGGAAGAACCCCCACGTGCACAAAACAAAGAAAACAATTGTCGAGGGCACGAAAGAACATTACCAGGTGGAGGAAAGAGAGAGATATATATTATAGCATATATTTTCTACAAAAAGAATTGCCTTTTTTACGGCCTAAACTTTAAATACAAAAAGTTATCCAGCATAAGAATTTGATAAGTCATTGGTATTTTCAAAGTTATCTACGTATTTGTACTCGAAAAGTTACACCACAAGTCATAAATCTATCATCTATATAATAGAGTCGACATCTAAACTTTTTATTGGATGAGAGAGTCGCAATATGTAGACCTTCTTCTTCTTCTTATTTTTTTCCAGTCCGGTCGAATAACTTTCTTTCTTAATAGATTTCTTTAGAGCACTTGTCGGGAGATATACCGACATTTAGCCACGGTCACAGCTCAGCATAAACTAAAAGATAATCACACGACGAATAATTTATTCCTTAAAAAAATAATAAATGCTGTTCCACTAACGTGTCGCTTTCCACATGCTTCTAACACGCCAGTCATTGCTTGGACTTCATCAACATTATAATTCGATTGGAATATTTTTATTCCATTCTCCTAAACTTTTGGACTAGCTTTCTTGTCGTTCAGCCCACGCAAAAAAAAAAAAAAAAAAAAAAAAAAAAAAAAGACTTTGGCCTTTTCCTGAAAGTTTTTTATTAGACTATTGAATCACCGTCCATAAAGTTCAACTTGCTCTATGAAACGGTGTTCTGCGAGAAACTTCGCAGTTAATTAAACGCAAATCCTCATTGAATAATGTGACGCCCCAAATTTCTCAGTTTCTAGAATTACAAACGGACGGATAGGGGCTCGGAGGACAGGAAGTTGGGCCAAGCAGTGGGACCGTTGGGCCGGATGCTGAACCGTCAGTGTAGGCTTGGTGGGCTGAAGATTTGGGCACCAATGTGATGTGTGTGGGCCGCGAATTGGGCCCGTGGGCCATGTGCATGCGTAAGGCCCAGGATTAAGTGAAGATGTTCTGGCTCGTCGGTATAGGCTTCGGATTTATTTGTATACGTATGCAATTTAGGTCTCGTATGGCCTTGATCGTCTTGAAAATTCGGGATTCATTTTAGCAATGCTATTTCATGTGACGTGAAGGTCGATTAATGACCTCACGACTTTAGGAAAATAGAGGAAATTTGCAGCGCATATTTTATAAATGGTAAATTGATGTTACCTGTTTAACCCTATGGAACTAGATTTCCATCTCTTCTACCATTATTTCTTATGGTGGCTGATTAGTGTAGGGGCGAAATGGACAAAGCAAGCACTTTGTAGGGATTAATGATTGAAGTGGAAGAAAAATCAAATTAACCCCTAATGATCTCTTAAAACAATCATCTTTGGACAAGTGTGCGTGTGCATGGTAGGAAGCTTCATGCAAGAGGAAGCCCCTTCCTTTCCTTGTCATTTCTGCCCACCTCAGATGCCGAAACCGAGCCTGGGGATTGCAAAATGCAATCATTAGTTGCCTTGAGACTCATGAAAATCTAGACTTAAACACTCAAGCAACTCTTTCCTCTTCCATTTCTCCCTCACTTATCCTTCGGCTCCGCAGAACGCCCCTTCCTATTTCTCTGCATTCTCTCTCTCGGTTTCAAGCCTTAGGAACTCAAATCCTCGAAGAACCAGCAAGAACAAGGAGCAAGGAGGGTCGAATAGCCACCAGATAAGGGAAATTGTTGGGTACTAGGCTAGAATAATCCCCTTGTTGCTCGGTGAAGTGGCTAGTCGTCCCCTGGATTCTGTCTTGGAATGGTTTCGCCTTTCCTTGGCTGTGGAGCGTCGTTCCTGAGTTGCATGTTCGATCTATGGCTAGGACAGGCGTACAGGCTCAACTGAAAAGCTGTGTATGCTGTGTTACTCAAGTATAAGGCCATGCATGTTTAGGAAAAAGGGTCGCATGTTACTTTGGAAGCTCGGTATCCTTGCACGCGAAGTGGTGTGTATGTTTTGGTTGTTGTAAGTGTTCTTGACGACTGATGTGAGAAGTGGACATTGCATGAGGCCTAAGACTTCTAATTTGAGCGTGTTATTGAGCTGTGATCATGATTTGAGGAAGCACTGCAAGTGTTTTGATGTGTGGGATCTCTTTTCTAAAGCCAGCCTCTACCTGACCCCTTCTGTTTCTAAATTTTGGTGACTCCAAGATGGTTCGAATTTGATGGTGTCTCCTTCTTGGAAGCTACTCCCAACATCCGTAACTATAACATAAATTATTTCTGGATTTTTCTAAGAAGGGATGACTAGCTTAAGAGAGTGCTTTTATCCTAGAGCCGTTCCGCCCAGAATAAGGGAATTCGTGACCTTAGCGCCTACCGGAATTTATACAAAAATATTTAGTTCGAAATTTTATAGGGTTCCTTCAAGAAAGTTATAGGGAACACCTTTTGCACTAAATTTTAGATTTTTAGGAGCTGAAATGGAAATTGTAGAACCTTATTCCCAGCGGTGCTTGAAAACTGCCAGTAGAATTACGTAGAGATACATCTATCCTTTAGTGTTTTTATAAAATCCCTTAGTTCGAATCTAGACATGACCTCTTCATTGAAGTTGTTAAGGACGGCCTTATCTCTAACATATGGAAGTTTCAGGACGCTTAGAAAAGGTTTGACTATTCAAAATAACTAGAACTTAAGAATTCTACTCTCTGCTTTAGCAAGCCAGAGTTAACTCTACTTTGTTGATCTACCGCTCGCGGTGCAACTCATTGTAGACTTCGAACCCTTTATAAAAAAATGTTAGTCTAGTTCTTCTCTATGATATATAAAAAATTTAGAATTTTTTAGAGCCCGTTCACTGGGGTAACAGGACCAATTCAATTAAGGTGCGAATCTGATTTGTTTTGGCTTGTTGATGGAGAATCTACTGTGCCTACATGAAGATGGTAAAATCTCGAATAGTAGTTGACTAAGGGGTTTAACTACGTTGAATGGACTTCTCTCCATAGAGCATGATATGTGAGTGACGTGGCCATTGCATCAGAATTTGCGCTGTAACTAATTCAAGATGTGGAAATGTGAACCGTGTGAAATGAACTAAATTAAGAGATTTCTATTGGCTATGTGATACCGATGATGTCCTAGAGAGTTGGATGCCCATATTGTGTGATCATAGATGTCTTTGTTGTGTGATACCGATGATGCTCTAGGGAGTGGGATACCCATGCTGTGTGATCATTGATGTCTCAGTTATGTAATACCGAGATACCTCAAAGTGAGATGCCTATGCTAAGTACCTTGGATGTCTTGGTTATGTGATATTGAAATGCCTCGAAGTGAGATGCCCATGGTAAGTAATCCATGGAAATCTGGCTAGTGATCTGGAAGGAAGTTACTCCAACGAACCGGCCAGAGACTCAAACCCTTAAATAGCTCACATTGCTATTGCAAAATACCTCACATGGAAAAACTTTTTGGTTACTAACATCTTAGCAAGTGATTGACTCATCAAACTCGAACCTTCATATCTCTCAGGTGGTGTGGAAGAGTTATATTTAAATCCAAACATTTTGTAATGGGTGTGGAATCTAAGGGTAATGGCAAAAGGAGATTAGTGCCGATCTCATTTCCATATGCTTCTATAAGAAAGAACAATGACAACAAGTTTCACCTATTACATTTTTTTTTTTAGAACTTGTGTCCTGTTTTTATCCTTTCTTTGCTAGTTTCTTTTGCTAAGTGTCGCCGAAGTTGGAAACGAAAAGCCTTCTATATAATTAAGCCAAAGTCCTCACTTCTCACTTTTAAATTCTTCCCAGATGAAACCTAAACGCCTTTCTCTGGGCAAGTATACTTCGGGCGAAGACCAGATTCCTTCGGAGATCAAAGCTTTGGTCGTGGACCGTCAAGTGCCTCTGGCCCAGTTTGACTATTGTCCACTTGGCCCATTGCACTGGTGAATTAAACCAGTTATCCAACTGGGCTGCCAAGGCCCATCGTCGTCGTGCCCTTCTTCTAAATTTGTTATACAAACCCCACATTCTTTTGGTACTTTGTTCTAAAACCCACCAACTATGTTTTCTAGGTGAGGCTTGATGAAATGAAGTTTTTTTATTTCGACATAAAAAAGTTAATCGAAACAAAATTTCAATGTGGATCATTAGACTCGACATTTTTCGAAAGAACATGTTCATGCATGACTCTTGATCGCATATTAGGATCGGACTTGTAAAATTTGTTTCTTGCATTACATAATTGATTTGACGTGGCAGCGAGCTCATTATGTTGAATACAAGATATCAGGAGTCATATATTGTGATATCCAGTTCGTTGTCATGCACGTCAGTTGTCAACCCGGTGCATAGGAAAACTACCGGATCAATGCTAAATTTATTGTACAGATATTAGAGGTGTGCAAAAGAATCGGAAACTAACCGAAACTGGATTTGACTAGCCCAAAATGGACGGTTCCCATGGGATAGGTAATTAAATTGTCATGTCAGGTATTTTTGCGGAAATTGACCACGCGGACTACATTGGAGTTTTACGCAAAAATTTAGGACTAAAATGGCAAAATTAGTAAGTCTATGAATGAATTAGCAATTGTATAATAGGACTGATTAGACAATTTCTCCCTCAACAAGTTGTGTGAAATTTGTTTTGCTTTGAGGAGCTTTTGATTCGGGGTAGTGTGCCCGTGTATATTAAAATCTTGGAGACTAGACTGTTGGAAATATATAAAACATGCTTGTATTTAGCGCATTAATTTTATGACATTGAGACCAATATAGAAAGTAGTAACTACAGCTTGATACTTTTATATCTATTTTTTCACTTCTTGGGCAGGGCAGCCCCTATCTAGTTATTTGGTCCCACTCTTGATCAATGGGATCGAGGATGATTTCAGCAACAAATATATCAAAGAGTTGGTGCTGGGCTAGCCAAAAATCAAAGAGTAATCCGCTCACTTTGTAGTGAAACCGACCTACAAACGGGTTTTGCACATTTTGATACTTTGACTGTGGAGTTCAAGATATCACGGTGCAAAACGCAAACGCACTAGTGCAAGACGAAGACGCACTATCTTTCTTTGAATTTTTGGTACACACCATATTGGAGAGTAAATTTTTTGTGGAAATAGTTTGCCAGACGAATTCTTATATAATGATGATTTAGTTGAAACTTTTTAGGAATTAGGGTCTTGTTTAAGGTCGTTTATTCAAGACAATATGTCGTATGATCTGTTTATTTTCCTAACCGCTTATCTAATAAAAACCGTCAGATTGCAAACCTTATACGACTGGTGGAGGATTGGAAGTAAAGCCTTATCCTACTTTATGGGACATATAGTTTTTGAACTTACATCAAACTCTGTCATTGTAAAATGAAGAAATTAGAAAAGAATTGTGGAATCAAAATATTAAAATCATGTAATATGAACCCCCTGATATTTTACTATAAAATGCGGAATCATTTTTTAAGGGTTAAATTTCTAATAAAACAGATGGGACCTTTACTTTTATTACTTTGCCCATCTATTCTATTATATATAGTCAAATTAAAGCTGGGATTGAGGAAAAGTTGATTCCTTTGTTTGCCATGTCACATTTAACTTTGCCTCTATGATCATTTGCCTATGACAGGACACATGATGTAATTTTGCTGCATAGTTAAGAAAGCCATGTGCCTCGTATTCAAACGTTGACAGAAGGCGAAAGCAAGTTTGCTGCATAGTTGAGAAAGAATCCAGCACACAAGTACAACATTACCCATTAATCAGTTATTGGGACACAAATAAATTACAAGTGGAGAGATAAGATTATACATCACAATAATTCAATTCCCAGGAGTGCACATAAAAGACAGCATTCTAGAGATAACTCAAAAGCTGATATGACCCTATGAAAAAAAGAAGTGCAAGTTTATACTGCACATTAAACTTAGGGGGGATTGCTTCTAGGGTAGATAAATTTTAAAGTTACAATTTGAAACCTATCTTGTTATAACTGGTTCTCAATTTTGGACTTAAGAACCTACCCTGTTTTCTGGGAACCGATTTTGGAACCAATCTTGTTTTTCTATTTAGTTCCACGGTCTACCCGAAAACCTTTTTTTCTTTTTTTCCTTTTTGTTGGTTCATTTTTTACAGTAAAATCATATAAGATTATAAGCAACAAAAGTAGTTCAAAGGAAAATATGAACAACATAAAGCCCTATCCACCAAAAGCAACAATCCATAAGATGAATACATAATCACGTACAATTATAAATAATAAAAAATTTAAACATGTAATATAAAACATAAATTATAAAATTCCATTCCCATTCATCTTTAAAAATCTAACGGAAGAGGAAAGACTGATGAGGAGTTCTAAGGACAGAGGATGAAGGAGTGTTGATGTTAGAATTAAAGAGAAAAAGAAATTAGGGTTTTGACTTTTTCACTTATAAAATCTGTTTCGAAACCAGTTTCAAACGGGGCGGTCCAATCTGGTTTTCAGGTGGGTATACATTCGAAACCCGTTCCTAGACTAGTTTCAACTGGTTCCAAAAGATTGGAACCTGATCTCAAACTAGTTCCGACGAGAACAAATTCCTAGACCTATTTTTTTAGGAGTTTGGTTCAATTCCTGGGTAGAACCAGTCCAATTGGACACCCCTAGTTAGACCTCCCATTAACCCCCCTCATGAAAAAATTCCTGTAAACTTTCCTTATACTGCAGACAGGTATTTTGAACGTGGTATGTGGGATTGAAAATTCGGATTTGAATTGATGTCCTTTCATTGATTTCTCTTAAATTGCATTGATTTCTACTAAAGACATCATTTCAATTGGTTTTTAATTATCCACCATGTATGAGGATCCCGCTAAGTCAACCACACAAAAATAAGGGGAAAAACCCACCTGCAAAATAGTAGAGATTCCATACTTGAAACCAACGCCAATGTTTTGGCGTTGGCAGAGAGTTTGGTGCTGTCGGATCGGAGAGAGTGATTTAAGTATTACAAAAAAGAAAATGAGATGCATCAAGTATAATGATTACGGTTTTGTCCGTTGTTGCTAGCCAACTCCGGATGAGATGAGAATATTGCAGGAGATCACATGAGATCCAGAAGAGCTTGACGCAGATTCCTCACGAGATCCCCCATTTTCAAGCTGAATCCCTCGTCCATCTGCAAATACATGGGATGAAATAAGAGAAAGCCAAGTGCATTATTAAGTTTTATCATAACCCATTTGAGAAGCAACGTGGTAGTCTTTTACCGGATCATGAAATAAGTGGGATTCATGCATGAATTAAATCATTAACTTGGTAATTTTCGTAAAATTCCTATCTATATCGACATCTTCCTCCCAAAAAAATACACGATATGGTGTTAAAGCCCGGGAAGAAAATAAAAAGAATTGAGGCAATTATGGTGTTACATATATTTACCTGAGCTAAGATTGTGACATCTTGTGTGGAACTCCCAAAAGGCAGGATACAGCTGCTTACAACAATTAAGTTCAGTTTCTCTGTTTGGCCGATTATTTTCGAAATAAAACCCTTTCTCTTCTCGCAGTGGATCTTGATGAGGATGCATTTTCCAGAGATTCGTGCCTGGATATCAGGGAGTGAGAGTTGCCGGTTCAGATGGCCGCAAGACTTCTCGTTGGACGAAGAAGACGTATCGTCGTACATGGTGAGTCGGGACTTCTTCGCAACGACGACGGACTCCACGGTCTTCGCCGCCACCTCCTCCTCGAGCGCCTCGACGCGTTGTTGAAGCTCTTGCGTATACCTGATGGCATCCTCGAGGATGGAAGCCTTGTCCATCTGAAATACACGTTTAACATCAATGTTAGAACAGTTACAACGATGTGAAAATATTTTGAAATGGTTCCCCTAAATCGGTGATGAAGAAATAAATAGGATTTATTAGTTGCGTGCGTCTAGTTTAAGCTAGTTATCAGAGCACGTAGATTTTCCTTATCAACGATTATGGTTCTTCATTCTTTTCTTTACATTACATCAGGTTTGCAATCATAGATCTTCGGTCATCTCACCAGGTATTGCGTCACGCGATAAGCATAGAGTTTAAGTTGTAATCTCAAAACAAAATAAATTAGCCATGTGATTGTGGCATATGAATTAAACGTTTTGCCTAAAAGTCTTTAATCTACCATTAAAATAACAATCTATTCTATATTATAAAAATTTAAACAATAAATAATTATAATTTATTGTAGGACTTGTTCCCTAAAAAAAACTGTTATTCTCACAGCTATTTAAAAACTGTTATACTAAAAAAAGTCCTTGATGTACATAACATAAATGTTGGAGAGAAGCCAATTTTACAGAACCCCATATTTCAAGAGAGCATGAATCTTGAATTTTCAGCAAGTGGAAACTCTTTAACCCATGGATGCGTTGCATCCCCCTCGTCCGGTGCTAACGACTACACTAATCTGTCCCAATCTCATACTTTGTCAGAACCATCAATCCTGCAATCCTAATAATTTCCAGACTTTTTCGGCTTGTACCTTTTTAAGGTTGGGAATGACGGCCGAGAGCGCGATGAAAAGTTTGCTGATCTTCTCGCGGCGCTTCCTCTCGGCTAGCACGTTTTCTTGTGCGTGTACCGGCTTCCTGCTTGTCGCGCCAGCGCTTTTCATCTTCGGTCCCTCACAATCTTGGATTTCACAAGTACCTTTCACACGCATCAGAGCGAGACAAATATTGTTAAGAATATTAAGAATATATAATGAAAAATGATCCGATTTTCAAGGCACTGAAATTGCAGACAACGCTTCGGTCTCTTGCAGGACTTTACCATCGAATGGATAGGATATGGCTGGAGATGAATTGGGGTTCCCGAACGACATAAAGTGTGATTCAGGAGGCCGAGACGGAGATGGAGATGGTGATATCACCACATTGCGAGCCATCGTTTTGTGCTCCGTTGTGTGTGGAGAGATCCAGCTCTCGGTCTCGAGCTGTTTCCAGGGCCTCTTAATGAACTCTTGAGGAGTTTCCACGAATTGTGGGACAAAACCAGGCATCCTCTCGGGGCTAATGAGTGGGAGCAGATGGGATGGCGAAGAGTTCGAGCAGGGCTCCGAAGGAAAATGGGGATGGAACAAATCTAACTCATCATCAAGTGAGAAGGAAGAGCTCTGTTGCTGCTGCCGCTGCTGCTGCTCGTGCTGCCGCTGATGATGATGGAAATAAGCTGCATCTTCAACCATCTGTGGATTTTCACCCCAAAAAAGGGAAAACAAGAAACAGTCAACTAGTGATTGAATATATTGATCCGTATGTCAATATTCCAGGTGATTTGATCACGGAAGACCAGAGGGAGCGTTACTTCGCGAAATATCCTAGCCGATAAGATCCCCATCGGATCACCGCCTTCTTCTTCTGGTTCCTCTAATCGCCCTGAGCAAGAAACGAGGATGAGCGACACTAGCTAAATGAAAAGGTGGGAACAAGCCGCATCACAGTTCTATACTCGAAGTTGAATTTTTGTGCATTTGTAAAGAGTGATGGCGTCAAGATGTTTGAATACTCTGTACTAATTGAGGAAAAAAACGGAAAAAGAAAACAAGGTCATCACCTGCAAAGAACAAGAGAGAGAAGCGAAGCTTAATTGGGCAATGGTGGACTTGAAGAAACAGTAGCTTTTTTATATGCAAGGTCCAACTTGCAGAATATTCGTCTCCCTTCGCTAGCTGGCTTCGGTTCACATTGGGGAGGGGGCTCTTCTACTTGTACCTTTTTCATTCCGTCAAGCTTCCCCCACCCCGAAAAAAAAAAAAAAAAAAAAAAAAAAAAAAAAAACACACACACACACACAATAATTAACGGGTCCTTGTGCTAATATTTAGTCAAGCCATAGAGGCAAGCGAAGCGAGCCAACCTAGTTGGCCCTGTTTGGTTTAGCATTCCCAAGGGGCTTTCAGTCTCGAAAGCCCCTTGGGAAAAATTTTAGGCGTTTGGTTCAGCATTTGAAGGTGTCCTTGGCCAAATGCTAGCATTTCAAATGCTGTGGAATGCTGAAAGCCCAAAGTAGATTTCAGAATGCTAATACAAGGTTTAATGAGTTTTTTTTTCTTTCCAATATTGCCCTCATTATAATTGTGTTTTCCTCTTTTGCCCTCATACGACACTGTTCATCGTCTTCTTCGGCCTTGCGAAGCTCAGCCGGTGGGCATGAGGCGGCGGTGGGGAGACGGCTCGTGGCGGCGGCGGCGGCGCGGTTGGAGGGGGTCGCACTAACCTCAAGCAACGCCACCCGAGGTCGCACGGCCTCCAACGGCATCACTCAAGGTCGCTCGGCCTCGGGCGGCGTCGCCGGGTCACTCGACCTCGGGCGGCGGCGCTGGGTCACGTGACCTAGGCGACGCCTTAGGTCGCTCGACCTCAAGCCACCTCGCTTGAGGTCGCGGCGGTGTCGCCCGAGGTCGCGCAGCCTCCGACGTCGCCTGGGTCACGCAACCCAAGCTCGCCTAAGGTCGGCGCGACCCCCCCTCCCAAGCTGCCGTCGCTGCCGCCGCCACCAGCCGCCTCCCCACCGCCACCGGCACCACCGTAGAGCCACCTCCCCCACGATTTTCCCCTCTCCTCCCTTTTTTCTTTTCTTCTCTTTTTTTTCCTTTTTTTTCTTCTCTTTTTTTTTTTCCTTTTTCTTTTCAACCTAAAGCTACTTTGCAAATATACACATTCTTGAGTATCCAAACACACTAGCATTCACAAAATGCCCATTCAGTCAAGGATACTTGGGAAATGCAAAGCCATTTCCCCAAAGTTGAATCAAACAAGCCCTCCCTTGAACCTTTTAAGGATATGTTCAAATCCAAACAAATACATATTCTATATTATCTTTTTTTCTTTGGTAGGGTAAAAAGGTTGGAATAGATAAATGGCATTGATATCACCTTAGACATTACTATAGGAGTTTCCCACATTTGTAGCCGGATGTTTTGTTTGAGCGATAATGCTACTCACTTTGAACGAGCCTATCACTAGTACACCGGCGGGTGTCGGTTAAAGCAAAGTTAGAGTTATACTTGGAACAAGCAAAACCAACATCACAGATGTACTAAAATTTCATGGAACTAAAGAATAATCGGGAAATTCAAACTAGAGTCTAAGAGGCGCTTCAAATTACATGGAAATACGTTTTAATCATTTTGCCAAACCTTCTCGTTCATAAAATCATTTACTAATTTATTATATGGGTCTCTTGAGGTGGAATATTGCTTTTACTTATGACAATATTTTTTTAAGGTTTAAAAAAAAAAAAAAAAAAAAGGAAGTTCCACTTTACTTGAAACAACTACATCTCTTTAATCTGATTCTAGACACATGAATTTTAATAAATAAGTATTTCACGTCAAGTTTCAATGATATTCACAGCAATATTGGTGTCAAATTTATGCTCATTCAATATGTTTTTGTTAAAAGCTTTGGTGTCTCGCACTTACTGAGTTTGTTCTTATAGGTTTCATATTTGAGCTTGTTTAACATGTTTATGTTGTTTCCGTATGGTGATGGTGTTGGGATGTTGAACCGAGGCACACATTGCCAAAAGACAAAGCCGTAAATACATATGGAGATCCTGAAATGTACTCATCATTGATAACGATGTGTGATTTAGTTGTAGCTGTCGATCCTTTCGCTTGGATGCAGTCACATGTCTATTCCTGAAAGACGAGTATGTAATTAATTTTCTTGGCCAACCATCCTTTGATAATATACCTTGATTTTTTGTTTTTTATTTGTTTGGAGCTCTATGGACTTCCCTTGTTATGGTGACTTCTGAAATTTCTTATGAATCCTTTCATGTATTAATTTGGTAACAAAAGTGGAGACTCCCTCACTCAATTTTTTCACGTTCTTAGTTATCTATGTAATGTTGGGAAATGCCCTTAAGCTCCTGTACATTATCTTATAAATGATACTTACATTTCAAAAAAAAAAAAAAAAAATACAATTGCGTCACTAGGAATTTTTCATGATATGTCCATTCCGTTTCTGGACTGACTTATTTATATATAAAATAATTTTGTTTCTTTGTTATAGGTAAGTTAGGATATTATTTTTTCAAACTCAAACGTGAAAGACTAATTGAAGTCGCCACAAGTCCATTACAACATGCTGCGCCAAAATTGAATCCCATCTTGGCTCTCTTTTCCGATGATCGATCAAATCACTCGAAGCTGACTTGCGTACCTACCACATACGAAATAGTTACCATGATGCACCAATTATCGATGAACATCCCCACAAGCAAAGTAAATGAATTCCTAGATGTTGATTAGGATGTACAATAAATTACTTCAAATTGCTCCATTTATTGGACAAGAATATTCTATTCTTATAATCTGTCCATTGAGTATAATTTGATTTCCAAATGGGCAAGTTGCTTCTCTCTCTTTTCTCTACCACAGTCGAGCTGGAAAACGGCTTCTGAACCAAAAGGAAATTCACACATTTATCAAGAAAAACCAAAATTGTCCTTATTTAGAACAATTTTCACCAAAAAGCCTAATTTTGCTTATCAATATCCCAAATGATTTAGTATCATTCACACACCAAACTTGTACGCGCAATCCAAAAGAACCTTCCGTAATAGCTCCATCCAAGATGATTGTTAAAAATCCGAAGTGGCGGCTTACATCAATAACGGCAGGTAAACGAAGCTGACGTAGATCCGACGTAGGTTTAGCCTAGTCCAAGGCGACATCATTTATCTCTTGGAAATTTCACCAGACGCCTAAACTCAGTCAGGTTTGACACCAATATCTCAAGTCACCAATATCCCAAACATGGGTCGGTGACCAAAATAACTTTCATTGCAATTCTGTCCTAGACAACAGTTAAAAATCAAATGTGGCGGCTTGTGAGGACAATGATCGGCAAATAGACCTAGCATGGATTGGATGTGGTTTTAGTCTAGTACAAGACGTGATATATCCATTTGTAAGTCCAATAAGGTTATGGTATATATGTGTCGGAATCCATTTAGACCTCCATGATAAAAAGTTGTGCCTTAGGCAATTTTAGATTCATCGAAATAACATTATCTAAGAAACGACATCATTTTGGATTAGACTAAAGCCACGTCAGATCCACTCTGCTATGGTTGCTTGACGATGTCCACGTAAGCTGGCAAGTTAGATTTTTATGACCGTTTTGGGCGAAATTGTGACTAAAGGTATTTTTGGGTTATTATTACAAGTTCAAGTATATTAGGCGGCACGGGAAAAAAAAAATTGGGGTATTGATTTTAGACTTTTTGGTGGAATTTTTCCTTAGACTAAAAGTCACATCAAATTTATGTCAGATTTGTTTGCCTATCGTTGGCCATGCAAGACGCCACTTGGATTTTTAATGACGCTTTTGGACGGAATTGCATCAAAATGTATTTTTGGATCACTGGTACAAATTGAGTATTGGTGATATGAAAAAAGTTTAGGACATTGGTGTCACACTGGGTAAAATTTAGGTTTCTTAGTTGAATTGTCCCTAGTTTGGGAGTTGCTTTTTGAGCTTTTTTTTTTTTTTAACTTATATTTTGATAATTATCTTAAAATTAATAATCATGAAAAAAGTAAATGCGCATTTACTAGTCTATATTTATATATTTGCGATTTTAGTTGCTTCGGGTAAAAGAGATACGAAGCTACCCGAGCTGCGAGTTCACTACCCGAGCTGCGAGTTTTTGAAGACGAGGTCAATGGATATCGAGATTTTTCTGGTTATCAATTCGACGTATATCAATCTTAATTAGAGAATAAATTATTCTTCAACCAGTGTTTTGTAAAGTGACCCTTTGCATTTTCTTTAAATTGTGCTCGACTAGTAAATATTCCTTAAATGGTGCTAAAACTAACATGTACAAGATTGTCAATGCTCATTTTCAAATAAATTTGTTTATAGAATTGTCACGGGAGGTTTCAAAAAAAAGTAAAATATCTAATAGTTAATCTTTACCCTTGCTATTATAAAATTATAAATTAATTTGTATGGTAAAAATCAGGAGGGGTAATTGCATGTAATTTGAATCGACACATGCATGTACCCTAAAATATATAAATAAATAAACGCGTGTTATGAAATACATGAATGAATATTCATTATATTCATCTTATCTAATGTACTTATTATGGTACATTTGTATCATACTTTCTAAGTACATCTCTCTATACAATAAACGTTCATCTCCCTTATCTAGTATAAATAGGAGTTTAGTTTTGATGTACAATTACAACCATTAGAATAAACAGTCACACCATCTTCTCTGGCTTTATCTACTATCTGTAGTGTTCACTTGCTTTCTCTTCTCAATCCTTTCTCTATTATATATTCACCACAACACAATATTTTACAACACATTATCAGCACGAAGATCTACCGTGAGTAAGTAATTTTTGCAAGGTGGGTATTCATTTTATTAATCAACTTATACTTCATCTTCTTCTATCAATTCTTCATTTTTATTTTTCTTGGCCCGAAGCCAAATTTCAAATCTAAAAGTATCATTCTGCTCCTGAAGTAGCGGTGGATATTTAGAAATCCTTCTAATTAATTTAAAGATTTACTTTTGCAAGGATTATGGCAAATATTGAAAAGCCCAAATTCCACATCTTGGAAGTGAGTGGAAAGAATTATCTATCCTGATGCCTTGACATGGAAATGCATCTCCAAAGGCAAGGTCTCGCTAATACAATCATGGAGGATGGAACCTCAAATGAAAAAGATAAAGCAAATGCGCTGATCTTTATTCGTCGTCATTTGCATGAGAGCCTGTAGACTCAATATTTATCCGTTCGAGACCCTCATATCTTGTGGATGAGGTTGAAGGATAGGTATGATCATACCAAAACTGTTATCCTCCCTCAAGCACAATATGACTGGCAAAATCTCAGACTGCAAGATTTTAAATCAATGTCTAACTATAATTCTGCTTTATTTGATATCGTTTCTCGGCTTGAGTTATGCGGTATCAAACTCGTTGATGCGGAATTGTTAGAGAAAACTTTCTCGACCTTCCATGCTTCAACTATTGTATTGCAACAGCAATACCGACAGCGTCAGTTTGCCACATACTCTGAATTAATTTCTGTGCTTCTTACTGCCGAGCAAATTAATGAATTGCTGCTAAAAAGTCATGATCTTAGACCTGCTGGCTCAAAAGCATTGCCTGAAGCACATGCTAACTTTGAGAAAAATACTAGCCATTTTAAGGGCTATAAGCGCAGGCAAGAATATAATCCTAGAAAGGATGGCAAGAAATTTAACCGCCCTAGGAAATCAAACTTTGGCCTGAATCATGGCAAAGAAAAGAAGCCAAAAAAGGTGATTAATGAAAGTATTTGTCATCGCTGTGGCATGACTGGGCACTGGTCACGTACCTGTCGTACGCCAAAACATTTTGTTGACCTATACTAGGCATATTTAAAGAATACGTGCAAGCGTGGTGAATCTCATGCCATTGAAATCAATCCTACTGCCATAACCACTGTTGAGGCCAACAATATCTCCGTTGGTGGGACTCCTCTTGCTCTTGAAGTAGCAAATGCATCATTGGATGTCTCTGATTTCTTTGAGGACCTCTAATTACTTTGATGAATCAGATTGGTGGATGATAATTTGAATTTCGAATTTTATGTTGTTTCACTTTAAAGGTATTACTTTTTATTGTTCTTTATGAAATGCTTATGAACCTTATATAATATTTATTTTTGAAATTTTATTCGACTATATAACTAATATGCAACTTTTATGATACTTGACACCTGAAGTTGTCAATATAAATGCAAATGGAAAATACCGAGAAAAAGGAAGATGTTTGTTTGCTTGATAGTGCAACAACACATACTATATTTCATAGTAGACATTTTTTCTCGAGTATGACATTGCGGAAGGCACAAATCCATACAATATCAGGTCCTGTTCAGATTATTGATGGTTTTGGGAATGCCACAATTATTTTGCCAAATGGCACAGTCCTACATATTGAGAATGCGTTTCTAAGCATTAAATCAAAGAGGAATCTGCTCAGTTTCAAAGATGTACGCCGTAATAAGTACCATATTGAGACTATTTATGAGCAAGGTAAGGAATATATTGGCATTTCCTCTTATAAGATGGGCCTGAAGACCATCCATGAGAAGCTAGAAGCTTCTTCTATGGGTTTGTATTGTGTCATGATTAAGACTGTTGAAACCTACGCCACCACATCCTGGAGATTGGTAAGCCCTGATCAGTTTGGACTGTGGCATGATCACCTTAGTCATCCTGGCACTTCAATGATGCGTAGGATAATTCAAAATACAAAATGGCACCCTTTAAAGGATATAAAGGTATTGTTGTCTAAGGATTATAATTGTGAGACTTGCTCACAAGGAAATCTAATTATCAAACCTTATATAACAAAGGTTAATCTTGAATCTCCTTTATTCTTGTAAAGAATTCAGGGTGATATTTGTGGATCAATACAACCACCAAGTGGACCATTTCGATATTTTATGGTATTAGTGGACGCATCCTGTAGATGGTCTCACGTTTGCCTATTATCTACATGCAATGACACATTTGCACGTTTATTTGCACTATTATCATATTCCAGCTGCAAATGCTCTAGCTTGAATAGCTATTCCTGAAGGACATGTTAAAAAGGATCAAAATCCCCCGCACTTGAAGTGTGGTAGACCGATAGGATCAAAAGATAATGCTTCTCGAAAATGAATGGGAAAGAATCAAGAATCCGCTCCAGAAGAGCCCGGCGTTGTGCTTACTCCCAAAGAGCTTATTGCCCCTGAAGAGGCGCAAACCCATGAAAGGAACACCAACCTCGGGAATACTGAGAATTCCATTACATATTGTAATGAGATTTGGGATTGAAATGAAATCATCATTGATGATGCTTTTGCATTCTCAGTTGTTCATAAAATTATAAATAATTATTATGAGCCGCAATCTATTATTGAATGCCGTCAAAGGCAAGATTAGCCTAAGTGAGAGAAAGCAATTAAGGCTGAATTAGCTTCTCTAACTAAACGAAAGGTTTTTGGACCTATAACTCGTATCCCCGATAATGTAAAGCCCGTTGGATATAAATTGGTATATATCCGGAAACGAAATGATAAAAACGAGATTGTCGAGTATAAAGCCTGACTCGTTACCCAAGGATTCTCCTAGAGACCTGGGATTAATTATAATGAGACATATTCACTTGTGATGGATATTATTACATTTCGTTTTCTCATTAGCCTAGCAATCTTTGAAAGATTGGAAATGCGTCCTATGGACGTTGTGACGGCATATCTATATGGCTAATTAGACTCTGATATTTATATGAAAATTCCTGAGGGATTCAAAATGCCTGAAACATGCACTCCCTGCAATTTATTCTTAATAAAATTGCAAAGATCCTTGTACGGGTTAAAGCAATCCGGTCGCATGTGGTATCAACACCTAAGTGAGTACCTAATTAAGGAAAGGTACAAGAATGATCATATCTATCCATGCGTGTTTATTAAGAAATCAGAAACCGGATTTGCTATTGTAGCAGTTTATGTCGACGATATAAATTTAATTGGAACTCCAGAAGAGTTAGCTGAAACTGCTGAGTATTTGAAAAGGGAGTTTGAAGTTAAAGATTTGGGTAAAACCAAACTTTGTCTTGGTCTAGAGCTTGAGCATAAAGAAAATGGAATAATCGTCCATCAATCACCGTATGTTGAAAGATTGCTTAAACGCTTCAACATAAACAAAACTCACCCATTGAGCACCCCTATGGTTGTAAGGTCTCTAGATCCCCAAAAGGATCCATTTCGTCCTAGAGAATTAAATGAAGAGATACTTGGTCCTGAAGTACCATATCTCAATGCAATTGGGGCTTTGATGTACTTGGCACAATGTACGAGACCAAATATCGCTTTTACGGTAAATTTATTGGCACGATTTAGTTCTGAGCCAACTCGGAGACATTGGAATGGAATTAAACATATTTTCCGTTATTTCCGAGGAACCATAGATTTAGGATTATATTATTCCAAGAATTCAACTAACTCCGGTTTAGTTGGATATGCTGATGCTGGATATAGATCTGATCCACATAAGACTCGCTCTCAAATCGGGTATTTATTTTGTTATAACGGCACCGCTATTTCTTGGCGTTCTACGATGCAATCGCTAGTAGCTACATCTTCTAACCACTCTGAGATTATTGCTTTATATGAAGTTGGAAGAGAGTGTGTTTGGTTAAGATCCGTTATAACGCATATTCATAATTCTTGTTATTTAATACCGGTTACAAATTCTCCCACTATAATTTATGAAGATAATGCTGCTTGTGTTGCACAAGTTAGGGGAGGATATATCAAAGGTGATAGGACCAAGCATATCTCGCCGAAATTTTTCTATACTCATGAACTCCAAGAAAGTCGACAAATTGATGTTAAATAGATTCGATCCATAAATAATCTTGCAGATCTTTTTACCAAATTATTGCCAACATCAATTTTTGAGAAATTAATATATGGCATTGGTATGCGGCGAGTTCACAAGGTGCAAGATTGATTAGCCCCAGCAGTGACTACATGGCTCAATTGAGGGAGAGATATTATGAACTATGCATTATAGCATTGATATGCAGCGAGTTCACAAGATGCTGTCAGAACTAGAATTAGCACCTAGAGGGGGGTGAATAGGTGACTAAAGCGATTTTATAAAATTTAACCCGAATGAGATATTAATGAATTAAAAACAACAATCGCTGCAAATGAAAGTAATAAAAGATAAAATGATTAAGGATAGAGAATCAAGACTCATTTATAGTGGTTCGGCTTAGACCAAGCCTACGTCCACTCTCCCGCACGGACAGCCCTTCCGGGCTGGATTTCACTAAGAATCAAAAAGAGTGTTTACAATCTCATGCCCTTGAATCCACAGTGTAGAAACTCTACTACACTTCCTCAAGGTCTCACCACACTTTACTCTCTCTTTTGATTACATATAATGCTCGAAGAATAAGATCACAAAATAACAAGGAGATTCAGACTTTGGAATTCTTCTATCTGGCACCCTTCAACAACTTGAGCGTCTCTCTTATATACTTCTTCATGCCTTCATTACCGTTGGCACCTTCCAAAGAAGTTCTTCCAATCAACCCGTTGGACAGAATCAATTTAGAGAGATCTCGAGCTCTTTAAGGTAAGTGTAGATAGCCCATCAATCCTGCTCGCCCATACAATCAGGATATTGGTTTCCATAAGTAGAACTTTCCAAATATAAGTTGCGAATCTTTAGAGAATCTATATTAATTCGGATACAAATATAAGATCTTGTAGTGCTGATTCTAGTCGAAAGATATTCCATAGCCGTTGAAGCAAAAACCATATTAGAAAGAATCAGAATAGAAGTTTTTATCTTGTCGGTCTGGAAACTGTCCATGAGAATAGACTTTGAAACTTGAGTCTTGTTATCGTCAGACTTTGATCTTCAGACTTTGCCAGTAGAGTCTGCAAGTCTTCAAACTAGACTGATGGAAATGTTTTGTCGACTTCAAAATATCTGAAGAGAATTTATCCAACAGATGCAAGATTGATTAGCCCCAGCAGTGGCTATATATGCATTGCACTATTTTTCTTTTTGTCCGGTTTTTTCCCACAGGGTTTTTCCGGCTTAAAGTTTTTAACGAGGCAATTAATGCATCTATAAATGGGAGAGATCATAACATTTGTGCTCTGCACTCTTTTTCCCTTTTGTCTGGTTTTTGTCCCACTGGGTTTTTCCGGCTTAAGGTTTTTTAATGAGGCAGTATCATTTGATGCACAATCATAATGAATACAATGAATATTCATGGGGGCGTTATGAAATACATGAATGGATGAAATACATGAATGAATATTCATTATATTCATCTTATCTAATGTACTTATTATGGTACATTTATACCATACTTTCTAAATACATCTCTCTATACAATAAACGTTCATCTCCCTTATTTAGTATATGTATCATTCGATACATTGATATTAATGATAAGTACATTCTTGTTCTCCTATAAATAGGAGTTTAGTTTTGATGTACAATTACAACCATCAGAATAAACAGTCACACCCTTTTCTCTGGCTTTCTCTACTATCTCTGGTGTTCACTTGCTTTCTCTTCTCAATCTCTTCTCTATTATATATTCACCACAACACAATATTTTACAACAACACGAAAGTTTTTGTAAATACTATTTTTACCATAAGACAGTTGAGAAACGTTTTCTCTACCAATTTCCATAGAATTATCGGAGGGACATTTTCTAGTTGACATAAAGTACCTTTGGTCAGCACGTAATTTTCAATCTCAATTTTTTACAATTCAGAGTGGATTATATAAGTTAAGAATTCCCATCTCTATACGAGGAAAATAAGAAGTTTCACCGTCTTTTTGGGTAATTTAACTAGTCTCCGGCATTGTATCAGAATTTCTGAAGCACTTTTATTCAAGAGTTAATAATCAATTATGGTCAGACAAGGAAGATCAGAGATTCTAAGTTCATATCATCCCTGATATCCAATTAGAAGCTCTGCCAAAGAGAGTGGGCATTCGTAACACAAGTCGTTTCTTCAAGAGAAGGGTAAAGGCTAAGAATTTTTAGTATGACTCGTTGCTAAATAAGACAAAACCAGAAGATTTGCTTGATTCTGCTTGGTCCCTTAAAATGCCCTTTTTTCCTTGTTTGCGTAGCTTTCCATTATGAATCATATTTTTTTATTTAATTTGTACCACGTGTGGCATCAACGTCACATAATGATGGGCCTATCAGATCTTCCGATAATGATGTGCCGGATCTTAAGATTGTTTCCACTCTTCCACATGTTACATGTGTTTTAAGTATAGTGGGAATAACTCTTTTTTAAATATCCTGGAGAAACTTATGTACACAAAGCAAGAACATTAGGTCCATTTTTTAAAAGAATTTGGCTTCATTTTAAGCAACGATATAAATGATCACTCAACTTTCAGCGTTAGCTACAAAATAATTCTCTTGCTTTTATTAATTTTCTATATGTTTTACTCATATTAATTTGCCCCTGTATGGCTTAAATTTCTCTTTAAAAAGTGAATGAGTGAGAACTCGTCATCATATCTAAATGACACGTCATGAACCCTCCTTTTGCAAGTTTAGGCCCGAGGCAGGCCCCGCCATGGCAAAAGTAAACATTGACATTCTCGTTATTGTTGAGTCATTTGAAAAAAATTACATCAGGCACATAGGATTCCAAAAAAGCAATCACACAATATATATATATATATTTTTATTTTTATTTTATTTTCCCAACCAAGTTCAAGAGCGATTGCTCTCACAGGTGTGATTCTGTCTCCCATTGCAACTGCTCTGACATAAGTGGGATTGGGTGACAAAATTAGGGTTTAACACAACCTATGCATAGTTATTGAAGTGAATTCTTGAGATAGTTTAATGTAACTGTCAAAAGAAAGATTGTTTAGTATTAAATTAGGTCAACGAATAGCAAAATAATACAACTACTCCCATTACAAAGTGAAATTCTCCACCACTTAACGATAGATCAGATTCACCAACCATTGAATTTGGACAATTGAAACATGTGATGAGCTTGGAAAATCATTTTCATGGACTCTACTTATCTTGGTGAACTTTCTGGTCATGAAAACGATCCAACAACAAAAGTTCCAATAGGTTTGATTCCTTAAGTTGGATCTGGTTTCGTTAGATGAGTTGTAATTTAACTTTTGAGTTTCGTCCTTTTCAATGCCAAAAAAGAAAAATAATAAAACTGTTGTAGGTTAAAAGAAAGTATAAATGGGGACACCTGGCCAAAAAAAAAAAAAAAAAAAAAGAAAGTACGCGGACGAAAATATAGGAGGCAAAAAATAGATAAAGTTTAACGAGTAAAGTGTAATTTGCTTTCGACAAAAAAAAAAGAGTGTAATTTCCTCTTTTAAAGGTCGATACATTCTAATGAATAATGACAAAATGCTTGCGTTTCCTTGCATCATCAATCTAAAGTGACATGGGAACTGTTTATATTATCGTATAAATAAATATTGAATATTTTCAGTAGGTTCAAGTGGCTTTTTCTCAATGGATTTTGGAATCTTAAAAAGGGTTGTTACCTAGATTGAATGCCCACTTTTGAGGAATTAAATGATCCCAGATGGTTAGTGCATAGAGTATAATGCTTAAAAGCCTCATGTTTGTCTATTAACATATTTTTTTGCAACTGTTTCAGATCAAGTTGCAGCATCCACCAGACCGTACGTGTGGCAGATATTCTTAAATTGAAGAAGAAAATGAAAGTAAATGAAAAACATTAGAAAGGTTGTTGGATGAGAATGCCAATTCACAAGTAGGAATCACGAGATAACGCAAAATCCTTATATATCGTTTTCATTTATTTTTCTTGGTGATAAAAAAATATCATCACTCATGCTATATCAACATATTTCCTGCTATTTTTTCATTTAAAGATTTTGGTTAAAAGTTGCCTTGGCAATCGTCTATCTGCCCTATCTAAAGAAAGGTCTAATATGTTTTGGCTAGATTGCACCGACACGGACACGTGACATGCGACACAACAGACATGACACACTGACATGTCATTTCTCAAAACTAGAGAATTTCGACACGTTTCGACACATTATATATTAAATAAATATTTTAATATATAAATGCATAAATAATTAAATAATAATAATAAAAAGAGCCTAGAATTAATCTATCTAAAAACATTAATCCTACATTTGTTAATATCATTCATTGTTTTAATTTGACAAATTCAACTACATTTCATTGTAATAATCCATAAAACTTGGAGGAAAAACAAGTAATCCACGTTCCACTATTAAATTTAAAATTTAACAATAAGAAAAAAAATAATCAACATTCCATCATCAAATATAACAAAAAGTTATTCATCCACATTATCCACCTCTTCTGAAAAAAAAAAAAATCCATCTCGGCTCATCAAGTGAAAAATTTGCAACTTCAAGCACCCCAACATCTTTCAACGAGTATTGGAAATTTGTTTTAGCTTTTATTATTTTTCATAAATTTATATTTAGACCCCAGAAGTTTTGGAAATTTGTAAAAATAACCCCATGCGTGTTGGAGTCATGTGTCGGAATTTCCGACTCGCGTGTCGAAGGCAGTTGACCGCGTGTTGGATTTTTCGACACGCGTTGACTGCGTGTCGAAGCGTGTCAAACATGTGTCGGAGTGTCAAACACGACACGAAGGGTCCCGGAGAGTATCCGTGCAACCTAGCGTTTTAGGTTGTGTTAACACATGTTCAGAGGCATTATTTGAAAGTTATTATGCGTTGTGGTCAAGAAAAGAGTTACAAGATTAGTGGAAATTTATTAATTATAACTTAGGGATAACGATGAGGAGGGGCAGGAGAACTCCCCTACCCTAAGCCCCACAACAATACTCAAGTTTAGAAATTTTGACATGTGGTCACAAGAATTTACAAAAGCATGTGAACTTGAGGACAAGTTACCAGTATGACAAATGTAAATGCCAATTAATAGAAAAATTGAGCGCAATAATTTACTTTGGAAGGTTTTATCACTCAAGAGTAGAGTATATATGAATATATAGAAATTAGAGGTTTAGAAATAAGTAATAAAGACCATGAGTGATCGGTTTCGGACTAAAAACCTAAAACCTACCCTGTCAGAGTTGGTTATCAGATTTTGGGAACATGAGCCAAATCAGTCAACCCTTAATCGGCCTATAATCATATCAGCTAGTTCCAAGCTGGTTTTAGGGTCGACTTGGGAACTAGCCTATCTTCTTTTCTTATTTTTTCCTTCCTGTTTCATTTTTTAATAAATTGAACCAGAATTTACAAAGTGAGATGGATTATAAGGATGACAGTTTTAAACATTCCGAAAGCAGTAGATGAAAGTATCCTAGGAAAGCTTAAGAAGTTAGAGGAAAAGCAATCCCTTTGAAAGAACAAGTCCATGCCACCTCCACTTCCTAATGACCATGTAGGCTGTAGATGGTAGCCAGGGGGTGTTTTCACTGATGAGGCCATCCCCAGTATTCCCTAGCGGGATGCCCAGTAGAACCGCGTTCCTTATTTTTACTTGTCGATACCCACAAGCCTCACCCCCCATTGAAAATGTATATTTTTCTTCCCCACGGCTAGGGAATACCAACAATTTTACACTAAAGAGAAGCTAAATATTGGCAACTTCTCATTTCGATATCATCCTCACACTAGGTTCTCCGTAAAAGGCCAATTGAATGTGTAACCAGTGTACTCTATCCACAAGATGAAGCTACAAAATAGCTTTATGCAATTGAATGGACATCCAAAAAGTCAATGCTTCCTATCCTCATCAGAAGAGTTACACAAACAACAAAGTGATGAAACAAGCCTATTCCATCTCAACAATATGTCTTACAAGTAGGGTGAGTATCGATCCGGGGTCCATCCTAGATCGACCCTAGATCAGTTCCCAAGAGGATTAGATCGATCCTTGGTCCTAGGACCCTTGGACCTTGCATTGTGTGGATTGGTCCTCGATCCTAGGAGTTTAGGGTTGGTTCGGGTTGGATCACCTATATGTGTGTGTGTGTGTGTGTGTAATTTTATATTATTATATTTAATATTATATCTAATAAGTTATATATTATATGCTTTTGTCTACTCTAAACCCTGGTGTCTCTTCCTTTGTTATCGTCGCATTTCAATTTTGCCGTGTAAATTAGAAAGTAGAATGAAACTTAGCTTTCATTTGATCCCAAAAAAAAAAAAAAAAAAAAAAAAAAAAAACGAGAAACCCTCTCCACTCGGCTTGACCTCACTTGCCTTGCTTGCGGCTTGCCTCCATTCACTTGCCCAGCTCGCCTTGTTGCTTGTCTTTGTTCACTCACCTCGCCGCTCATCTCTAGCCTCTCCTTGCTTATCTCATGTGTTTGTTTTTATGGTTTGTTACTTTTAGCAAGTGTGAAATTTCTATTGTTACCTTATCTTTTAATATATTTAATATGTATTAGTATCATAGTTTGGTTGTTCAATATCACATTATTGATGGATATGTAATTTGAAATAATATGTTTGTCCTTTCAAGGAATACAAAATATGAAATTAAAAAAAAAAAATCGGTTGGTCATGGGTTAACCCTATAACCAAACTAGGCCCATAGGGTCGGTCCTATCTTTAGTCCTAGGCTCAATAAGATCGGTCTTCGATC
Source organism: Eucalyptus marginata (assembly GCA_014182565.1). Lineage (NCBI taxonomy): Eukaryota > Viridiplantae > Streptophyta > Magnoliopsida > Myrtales > Myrtaceae > Eucalyptus > Eucalyptus marginata. The sequence continues at coordinate 23,468,762 of CM024592.1, read as the reverse complement.
CCAAAAAGTGGGGACCAACACTACGCGGGTTGATCCTTGAATTAGGTGCCAAACCGGCCCAATCCAGATCATTTTCACCCTTACTTACAAGGCTGGTTCTTGGGTTCAAAACCAATTTTATCCAAAAATCAGCCTTCTTGGGTTTAGGGAATAGAATTAATTAAAATTAGTTCCAAGCCATTTTTACTTTGAAACTGAATCGGTCCTCAAATGCACCTCACTTGGAATAGCCCGTTTAAGACCAAGTCGGTTCCATTAAAATATCTCACCTCGCTTGACAATGTGGTTTATATGTTCTTTAGATTTATATGGTCCCTCTCCATCTATTGATTTTAACTTTTGTGTTGGAATTTCTAGTATGGTAATAGAGCAATCTTTCGAATGTATGTCCACCCTTATTAATCAAATTCTACATGTCGCCCCTAATCCAACTTGTACATTTTATATACTAATTATATTCATGTGCTCTCCTTTCACCTACGATTTAAGTTTTTGAATTGAACTTTCTAACTAGTTCGGGTTTGTTGGCCAAATTCATCCTTACCCCCATATCAAATCTCATCCGGTGTCGATTTTCGCTACCTCATTGGGACTAGACCAATGCACGTGTCTTTTCTTGAGCCGGTGAAATTATCATCAGTAATTATTTCCAATTCTCTATTCCTTTGGGAAAATTACCAAAAAAAAAAAAATCATAAATTTATTGCAATTATGTCAATGCAGTCGTAATTTTTTTTTCAGCCAATTTAGTCCTAAACCTCTAGCATTTGTGCCAATTCAGTTCATCCGGCCGACTTTGGTCGGCCGGCATTGATGTAGATGCTAGCCGATACCAGTTGTCCAACCAAAGCTAACATGGACAATTTTTTAATAATATTTTTATCGATTTTTTTTTCTTTTTTCTTTTTTCTCATCTCCTTCCTTCTTTCTTTGGCTAATTGCCGTTGGCATAGGCGAGGGCTGGTGGGGTCGAGTCTTGCTATTGGCCAGCAAGGCTCGATCCCGCCAAATCGATGAGGCCGGCCTCACTAGTGGCCAATAGGGACAAACCTCACCAACCCTCACCTCTGGCTAGCAAAAATAAAAGACAAAAAATAATTTAAAAAAGTAATAAAAAATTCTTTAAAATAAAATATTATTAAAAAATTATCCATGTCAATGTCGGCCAATTAAAATTAGCTGGATAAACTGATTTCTTTGGACACTCACTGGCTCACAAAGATTTTTTTCAATTCATCATTGGAGTTGAATATCTTATTCTGTGAGGAGTCTGAGGATCATGATTGAGAATTTTATTATTATTATTATTATTATGAAGGAACCGGCACATTTGTCTCGAAAAAAGCGTGAAATCATTATTCGGACTTTTACTTCTTGGAACCTCACGATGTAAAATCACTTTGGTCTCCACAGATCTTCTAACTTTGATATAAAGCGCGACCAACTTAAAAGAGATAAGATCGTCCGTGCTTAAATAAAGGTAAAGTCTCTTTCAAAGTTCCATGTGGCCCCAGCAGATAGGAACACGTGAAACCTGACAGTCTTATCTTATGCGCTATTTTAATTACTAAGAGTAATAAATAGAGCCAAACAATTATTTTCCTTATCTCCTTTTATTTTGCTAAACCACCCCATTTGAATAGGAGCCAACTAACTAGCAAACATATGTCAGGGACAAGGCAGTGTGAACCAGCTCCCCAGGAATGACTTTCGAAACGAGGACGCCCAATTGTTGAAGAGTCATCTAGAAGCCCAACATCCCAACATGTTGGGGGGAAGTGATTATTGCATATTTGTGTATTCTATCACATTTTGTATTGATTTCATATTTATTAATTAAAGAGTGGTGTGGGACGACACGTGTTAATTTCTTCCTTGGGTATAACCATAGTAATCACATACCCAATGTGAGATGCTCAAGTTGAGACTTATATTACCCACCACAATATAAACCCTAAGGTTCGAGATTAACGAGTATATCATAGTAGCATATAAATCCTAAAGTTCGAGATTAACAGGTATATCATAGCAGCATATCTCAATATGCACGATGTAGCACAGTCCGAAGGCATTATGGCATCGGACAATCACAAGTTTGCTCATAGCATAACTAGAATTTTGTGAATTTTTCTAGATAACCTTATGAAGATAGATTGAGCACTTCATCATTAGGACAATTGCTCTAAGTGATTGGCTTGCCACCATTGTACACTATATCATGGGGCACTTATGACCTAAAAGAGATGTTCCAAGAGAAAGCAACGCACCTTAAAAAGGGGAAATTACTCACTCAATGCTTAAACCTTTTGTATAGTTATCAAGTTAGTACTAAATTTTTCAATTTTCCAAATTGGTTCTAAATCTTCACGCGAAGTTTCAATGTAGTCATTCCGGTTAATTTTTTACAGAAATTGCTAATGTAGCTATCCAGTTATTGTCAACCGTCCTACATGGTGTAATGTCCAATGAAAATTCCCAAAATGACAATATTGGAATTTCCTTCAAAGGTTTAGCAGATTGGAAAATTTGAAAAGCTTATGACTGAATTGGCATTTATACAACATATTTATGATTAATTGGACAATTTTGCCCCTTAGAGAGAAGGATGAAAATCCTCTGTTCGGGTTACAATCCTTCAGTATAAGATGTAAATCATTTAGGGCTCGAACTCATTGTTTCGGTATGTGTATGGATGCAAAAGGCGTGAAGAACAATTTTTGTGGGGGGTACTACAATAAAATAAATTAGGTAGAGATACTCAGATTTGTAACTGCTTCTATACATGCTGGAAAAATTACGTAAGAGGAAACATGATAACATTTAGGAAGGGAATTGGGTGTCAAAATTACACTGACGATTCTTCTATGTTATATCATGTGAGAAGTGTCAGTTTATTTTAGTAAGCACCTACAGTTTGATAAGAACAGGATAATATTAAAAAGACATTACTTCTAATGCTCCATGATCAGATGCAAGTGTGTTTTTCCATCATCATTCAAAAGCGAATGGAATCACGTGATATTAATATAATCGAATCGCGTCCATTTTAAACCAAAAAGCTAATATTCATAAAATGTCTTCTCCATGTTTAAATATTGTTGGGAAAAAGACACGCAGCATCATTTTTTTATCGACTGATGCTGTAACATCAAAGATCTGCGTATAATGCCATCCATTGCGCAGTTTGAATTTTTTTTTTCTAAATAATTTAATAAATATGTATGAACCCTCAAGCTTGGCACTGTTGCTTGTGGCGCATTAAAGAATTTTCAACGTGAAAACTGAAGGTCACCTATCAACATCGTGCAAACATCTCTAGGTCAGAGCTGCTTTTGTAGACTAAAATCTAGACTTAACCGATTGATTGGGGCCTGTTAGAAAAACTGATACAATCGTCTTTTTTCCATCTCAGGCAACTATGAGCACCAAAATTTTAAGGGATGCAAAAAAGTCCTTAATTTTTACCCGTGGACATCAATACAGCAAACCTTTTTTCATGTCATAGTACCACCAAACTTGTACTAATGACCCAAATATACATTTGGGTCAAGTTTCCGTCCATGATGACCATTACAAATCCAACGTGACAATATTCATGTGAACGATGCCAAGTGAATGAATCTAATGTGGCAATGGATGCACCCTACCACATCAATTGAAAGCCGAGCCGCATCGGATTTTTAATGGTCACACACCTACAACGTAGAATTTATTACAGTCATATGGGCGGAATGCCCTTCTGGGTCATTGTACAAGTTTGAGGTATTAGTAAGATGAAAAATTTGGGATTTTCATGTCCCATAAAGAAAAGATTAGGATCTTAAGTGGGATTATCCCCAAATTTTAATCGGCCAAAATGCCCTTTTTAGAGGGGATCCACAAGATCTAAATACTCAATGTCCTTTCATGTGGTCTTCTTCTATGCCTTTTATGGTCTTCTTTGTAATATCCAAGCTCAAAACCCTGACTCAAGCACCTACCTTTACCACAAGTTATTACAAATTAAGCCACAAAAAAAAAAGAAAAAAAAGTAATGTCACCTACAGAATTTTCTAAATTAATTTATAATATTTAGGATATAAAGTTAATAAATAATCACCTGAGTTTTTGGATAAAGTCGTAAAATTTTGACTTGGTCACTAATTTTCTGACTTGCAGAAAATTCCAAAGACATTTTTTTGTGTTCGTGGTCATATGGTGCGATTTCATTATTATGGGGAGTTATAATTCAAGGAAATAAATTGAAAAATACTTGTTTACTTATTTTTTTAAATCAATATATATATATACACACACAAATATACACACACACACACAAACATTGACTATATATTGTCGGCGGGGAACAATATGCTCTGAAATACTTATTGCATCATTTCCAAAGTTAAACTTTACTAAGTCGAAATTTCCTTAACAATCGATAGCTTTTATTTCTAATTTTAGTGGATTGAAAATATCTTTCTGACTCATCGATATTTAAGAACAAACATCAATTTCCCTTTTTATTAATTAAAATGCATAATATCTTGACAAATCATCAAATATCTATTTTGAATCATCTATACAAAGCCATTTGTCACTTTTTTATTAGAACACATCTCTTCATTTCTCACCTAGTATTTTAAACGACATGCTCTTATTTGTGACAATAAACTTAGCCTATCAAATTACATCATGCATGACAACTTAACTCAACCAAGGGTTAAAGTACTCATTAAAAGTGACAATAAGAAAAGAAAAGAAAAAAAATCGTCCCATTCCTCCTCTTTAATGTGCAAAACTTCTACATCTCCGAAAAAGAAAGCCAAGTCCTAACTCAAATTTTAACCGAGCCCAAAATTTATCCAATTTATGTTACTTTAAGTTTCTACATTTACTTATCAAGTGTCTTGCAGGGTAAATTCATGGACTTCATTCCTTTTTAACAAGCTAGTTTTGTTTTTTCTTAAAGAATGAGTGAGTTAATTTTTAATGTTTGTATTAATTTCAAGGTGATTAAGGTTTTGAGCTGTTCAAATCTATTATTCGAGATTAGTAAAAGCTCTAGGGACTAGGTTAGATTGATCTATTTATTCTTGATTTTGGTTTGTTGATGTTTGCTCATTTAATTTAATTTTTTTTTTGTTAAGTTTAATTGGAGTTCAAGATTGGCATGATGAGCGATGGTGATTTTTTTTTTATACCTAAATTGAGATCTTTTTAACATGCCTAGAAGGTATTTGAAAGAATACTCATAAGGTTTTCTTGCATCTTGAATGGGAGAAAGTGAGAAAATAGTGAACAAGACCTCAAAAGGGGCATATTAGTGATTCTTGACATTTAGGTGCAATTTTGGAAATTTCCAAACTTGAGAGGGCTCTTCTATCAATGATGCTTTTATGGTTCTAAGTGTTGATTGGTGGGTTATTAAGTTAGATTATTTAAAGGAAATCAAACTTGTTTTTTTTTTTTTTTTTTGGTCGGTCCTACGCTAATCCTACTCTAACACTCACTCTCGAACTTGTTCAAAATAACCAGTTTTGCAACTTTAGGGGCAAAATTGTAATTTCATGAAGTTATAAGTCTAACATGTAAAAGTTAAATATTTTGGGTGGCTGATCACGGCATGAGAAATGTTATTATGATAGGTAATCAATTTATGTTTAGAAATAATTACTTAATCTAGACAATTTTATAACTAGCCAAAATTGGACTTAATTGCAAATTAATTTAAAGGTGGGTTGTTTTTGTAAATGTATAAAATCTTTGGCATGTCTATAGTGTAAAGAAAATATGCAAATGTTTTAGGTAATAAATGAATGGCCTTTGGTATTTAGTTTTAGGGAGAAATACAATAGAAGTCCTAAAACTTATCATGAAAATGCAATTGAGTCCTAAAATTTTCAAAAAGTGCAATTAAATCCTAAAACTTGTCACGGAAGTTCAATCAAGTCCTAAAACCTTCAAAAGGTTCAATAAAGTCCTAAAACTTATTTCGAAAGTGCAATCGAGTTCTAAAATTTTCAAAAAGTGCAATAAATGGAAAGACTTAGATTGAACCACTTTGACAAGTTTTAGGACTTGATTGACTTTTTGAAAGTTTTAGAACCTAATTGCACTTTGTGACAAGTTTTAGGACTTAATTGTACTTTTTGAAAGTTTTAGGACTTGATTGAATTTTCATGACAAATTTTAGGACTTCCAATGTACTTATCCCTTAGTTTTATTAATATGGCTTGATTATATGAAGATTGGAGGTTAAGGGTAAAAGCTGTAAAAAAAGAAATTTTATTCGAGCAAATTGTGTATGAAATTATATGTAATTAGTTTCAATTCTAATGATCAAGATGAATTTAATCAATGCATGGTCTTAGAAACAGAAATTATATGAGTTATTTAACTATAGAAATATTAATTGTCCAAGGAAAATTCATCTCAATGATTTGATGATTTAGAGTATGTAGATTCATATATTGAGTGCACATAATTGTTTAATTGCCACTGTTTATACAAAAAATGAACAGAGAAGTGTGTTATTACCCTTAAATGTGATTAATGAAAAATATGTATAATTTGTTATGTATAGGAAAAGGACACCAAAAATGTCAAAAGTTGTATACGGCTTTCACTTTAATACCAAAAGTTTTTAGCGGATCACTTAAATGCCAAAGTAGCGAAAGAAAACAATTACTCAAGTGCCTCTGGCAATATATTTCGTCCAAAAAAGTACGTGACATTCATAATTAAAAGTTTCATATGATGTAGCATTTAAAAAAAAAAAATCAATCCACATGAACAATCATACGTGGCTCAGTGAAGTAAAATGATATCACACATCTCTAGAGAAAACGTCATTGCACAACCAAGAACAAACTAGGGCTTGGGGTCACTATTGTTCAAGCGATGCAAAGAATCAACTCCCCTTTGTCATTCACTCATCATCATTGTCGTCGCTCGCCGTCGCTTGCTCAATCGCTGTCGCACATGTGCCATCTCTATCACTCTCTCTCTCAATTAGTTTTGTTATATTCTCTCGTTGACTCAATTGGCCAGAAAAATTAGGGTTCGGTCTCAAGTGAAATTGGGGTTTGCAATAGTGAAGTTGCAATTGTGAGGAGTTCAATTTGTTTAATCAATTCAATGCCAACTTTATTGCTTTTTATCTACTAAACTACAACCACTAAGGCATCATATCGAACCAAAAGGGCTCTTGACAAAAAGATAAGGCAATATGGATATAGGCTTTATATAAACTTCTATACTAAAATGACTATTTTGAATATAAGTTTTGTAGGTCTCATGCATTTTATTTATGGTGTTTGACTTTATTGACAATATGGTTGTGCTATTGTAGCTTGGGAGAAATTATGAGGTTTTCATCTCACAAGGTGGCCCAAATGAAAAGTCAAGGGCTGCACCCAAAAGAAAAACCCAACCAAGCTCAGGTCCCAAAACAAAGGGGATGTCTTCAAAGGAAAGTGTTCCAAAAAAGATGGTTTTTGGTGCAGTTCCAAAGCAACTTCGAATAAAGAACCCAACACCAATTCCATCTCAACCAATCAATGATGGCAGCTCCAAAAAAACCACCAACACTACTACCCAAAACAAGTCTCATCAAATGACATTTCATTCTCTTAAGAAGACAACAGTTGTAGCTAATTTTGCCGATATCAATTTAATTTTAAGCATTTTCACTTTATGCCAATTCAGTCACTTATAGTTAATTTTGGTCAGATTTTACTAACGAGACGTTGGCTAGGTGATGTGGCATGATCGGCTTTGACATTAACAACTTTTAATAATATTCAAATATTTTTCATTTTTTATTTATATTTTTCATTTTCCTTTTTATTTTTTATTTTTCTTCTTCTCCCTCTTTCTCCAACCGATCATTGAACCTTAGCAACCAGCCAAAGGCGGCACTCAGCAAGGCTCGAGCCCTTGCTAGAGGTCGCAAGGGTTGCTCGCGATGGGCAACGAGGCTCACCCTTGCCAGATTTGGCGAAGGTCAAGCCTCACTGGCCATGGGCGAGGCTCGACCTCGCCAAATCACTTTGCCCCGCCACTGGCGAGGACTCGAGCCCTTGTAGGAGTGACCTTACAGCCTTTGGCAAGGGCTCGAGCATGGTCGACTGTGGCCTTTGGCTGGTCACCGAGGTCCGATGACCGGTTGGAAGAAGGAGAAGGAGGGAGGAGGAGAAGGAAAAAAAAAAATAAAATAAAAATTCGAAAGAATATTAAAATATTATTAAAAGTTATCCACGTCGCAACGGCCATACCATATTAGTCAACTGACTCCCAATTAGCAAAATCCGGCCAAAAGTAGCCAAAAGAACTGAATTAGTACCAAACTAAAAGGTTTATGACTAAATTGACACCAATAAAAATATCTATAACTAAATTGATACAGATACAAAAAGTTTAGGACTTTTTAAACAATTTTCCCTTGACTTTTTCATTTTAAGGATCCATTTGAGTAAAAAGATCTTACTGGAAGACACACCCCACCACACCCAAATTGATGGAAAATAAATTTGAGTCAAGTCGAATATGTGTTAATAAATTTTTATTATAAATAAATTGATCAAAATGGGTTAAACGAGTCAATTTAGATCAAATCATTTTTAATCGATAAAATTTGACCCGCCCGTTTGATGGGGAAGACAACATAAGGACCTTTTCACAGCTTGAACTTTAATAGTTATCTAACATCAGGACTTGATAACTCACCGGCTTTATCAAAGTTATCTACATATTCATGTCATAAAAATGGACTTTTTTTCCCGTCATTATTCTTAATAAATTTCTTTGGACCACTGACAATTCACGAGAGAAGTATTAAAGTTTAGCCGCGGTCACGTGCAAGCACAAAAAGGAAGACAAGACACTTGGAGGACGAATAGTTTCGTCCTAGAAAGTAATGAATCTTGCGTAAGTCTCTATCACTATGAGAAAATAACTATCGAGAGAACTACTCCACTAAACTTGTCCCTTTCAACTTTCTCCTGACACGCCAGTCATTGGTAGACTCAATCAACGCTGTCCTTAGATTGGGTCATTTTATTGCGATCCTCCTAAACTTTTGGACCAGCTTTCTTGCGTATAGTGAAAGCAAAAAAAAATAAAAAAGGGGGGGGAAAAGGAAAAAGTAAAGCAAATTAGAGAGGTTTGCTTAGCGTAGGCTGCCGGTGCCATCATTAACAGAAAGACTTTAGTCCTTTCATGACTATTGAATTTTTTATTTTTTGTGGTCGAAATGACTATTGAACCACCGTCCATATTTTCTTCTTTTCTTTTGGGTCAAAGGAGAGAACTTTAGCCTTGAAAGTCCAACTTGCCATGGGAAACGTGTTTCAAATGCGAAGCTTTGCAGCTAATCATGCAAATCCTCATTGAATAACACGAATTGCCTCCACAAAATTGACAAATCCAAAGTACCGATTATACTTTACGCTGGGTGGGACATTTTGACTGAAATTTCTACTATTGAATCACCGTCCAATCTAAAAATGTAATTTCAATTTCCAAAAAAAAAAAAAGGAAAAAAAAAGAAAAAGAGAAATTGGGCCACTGAAGATCTTTCACGTTTAAATGAGAAAGACATACAATAACGAGATTCATAGAGCATAAAAATTGATTGGTAAAAAGAATGTGAATATAGTTAAAAATGAATACTTAAGGCTCCGTTCGTTTTACGAAAATAACTTCCAATAAAACGTTTTCGGATCTTTCGACGTTCATTTTATAAAAAATGACCTAATTGAAGAAAACGTTTTCCGCTATTAGCAAAAACACCACCTCATTTTCTACCACCAAACACATTTCCCTTTTTATTTTTATGTTTTATTTTTTTTTTTTTATTTTTCTTTTCTATCTTTCATTTTCTTCTTCTTCCTTGACCTTGGTGGTTGTCGGCCATTACAACGGTTGCGACCAGTCACAAGCCAAGCTCGATTGTTGCCTGATCTAGTGAAGCCAAGCTCGCCCAAGGCCTGCAAGCTTCGGACTTGCCAGATTCGGCAAGCTAGGCAAGGTTTAGCTTGAGCACCAGGGTTTTGTCAATCAACGGGCCGACTTGCACCTCCACAAAACTCACGAACTTCTCGAGGTAGTGATCTCTGGTGACGATCACCATCTGGTATATATTTTGTTTTTCGAGGGACCAATCTAACCTCGTAATAACATGTTCTAACCATATCCGGTTTGTTGTAATTCTTATAAATATTGTTGTATTAGGAGCACAATGGAATTCACGATAAATAATTGTTTGTGCGGAAGGATACTATGTTTAGATTGGACAAAAAATTTGGAGTGCAATGTGTTATGATGCGGATGGGTTTCTTACACATATAGAATCCTCCAACAAAACTAAAATACAATAGTACCACCAAAGCCTCAAACCGATACAACCGTATCACATTTACTCCAAATTAATTTCTGTATCATAAAAATTTCCAAACTAAAGCACTAGTACCACACGTACCCTAATACCACATTTCAAATCACAAAAAATTCTAAAGTGAACCCAATGACATAATTGCACTCTCTTAACTCCCATCCAATCCTCTTATATCGTTAATGTGGAAACACTCATGGCAAACAACTCAAATGATCAGGCATATGACATAGATTCTTACTGAAAAATCTTAAACAGTAACATTTAATGGGGTAAATGTGGCACCTATGTGCCAATTTGAGACTTTTTTAATATGAAAATTAATTTTGGGGTAAATAAGGTATAAAGTATCATTTTGAGATTTTTTGTGGTATTAACACCTTTAAAATGAGAAGTGGGGCATACGTTGCTTAATTAGTTATCTTCAATTAAATGTTGTCCATTTTGCTTAATCTAGGTTGTTTCGTGCATCATTTTCCTCTATGAACAAAAACAATGGGAACAAGGTACTACTAAGATGGTTGGTCTAATAGTAAAGAAGCTTGTTGCCTCCCACAAGGTCTCGAGTTGACAAACTTCTAGACAGCTTGCACTGTCAACTGCAAAGCACCTTATACGTAGCTTGTTTTAATTAACTTTCCTAAAAATTAATGTCGACTACAGGAGGAATCCTAAAAATTGCCATGATAATGTACTGGAGTTCTAAAACTTTCCTTTCGCCCATTAAAAGTCCCAAAACTTGTCAGTAACATCCATTTTAATATTTTTCATTCCGTTAGCTCTATTATGTTTTAGTGGATGAAAAATATACGTAGCTTATTTTAATTAACTGCCAAGTGAAAATAAAAGGCGCGCACTTAAACTAAGGGAGTTAATAGAAGAGCTTGAGTGTATCAAAATAACAACTTTTAGGACTTAAATACATGAAATGAAAGTTTTAGATCTCAAATGCGATATTGTCACAATTTTTAGGGCTTGGCATTTAGTTGTCCCTACAAAAGTGTAACTATAAATCTTTAGCTACACCGTTCGTACGAATAAGTTTTCTATAATATAGTTCATGCTACTTTCTTATGTATTTATATTACAAATGTAGATTAATGTTAATAACAAATTAATACTAGAGATATAAAGTTTCAAGTTGCCCATTTATTTCAATGTTATGGATTAGTTGTAATATCCAAATTCTAGAAAAAGGGGTGGTAAATTTAATGAGCTAATTATTGTTGATATGGCTTAAGAAATTATGCAATTGTACCGGGGTATCATTACTTTTGTTTCTCTAAATTAGTTGGCCAAGGACTTATTTCAATATGAAATTTTGATGGCTAATTGCATAACGATTTGACTTTTGGGAAAATAGCTAAACTTTACGTCTGAGGGAGGGAGGAAGGGAGATTTTGGGATACCGCCAAGGATGCCTTGATGTTTTCCCACGAATTTAGCTGTTATCTGTTAAGGAGTTTAAATTGCCCAAAAGAAAAAGATCAAGTATATCATGATTTTATCTCTTTTTCCATTTAAACTTTTTAAAAAAGAATAAGCTAAAGAAAGTATCTTCGGTATACTCTTAATTCATATGGCTTGCTTTTAATATAATATCTTACATATAGTCTTAAATAATGTAAGTATTTAATACAATACAATCTCTTTAACCAAGAAAAAAATATAGTTGATCATAAAACATTAGATTAATAAAAAATTGTCATGCTTGTACTTACCAAATATGAGTTGTCGCATCTAACCATACATATTAATAAAATAAGAGAAATAAATAATGCTCTTAGCAGCTAAGCAGATGGTGATCTTGGATTCACATTCAAATGATGACAGACAAGTACATTAATCAATTATTGATCTACAAAGATTACACATCAAAAGAATTCAATTCCCAGAAACGCCCAACAAGACAGAGCATCTCTTGAGACGACTCACAAGCTGATTCAACCAGAGAGAGAGAGATGTCTCATCTGAAAATGTCTGACCTCCCTGTAAAACCCTCTTGAAAAAGTTTCCCGGAGACTCTCCTTATACAGCACGTGGGTATTTTGAACGTGGCCAACGGGTCAACCACACGAAAAATAAGGGGAAAAACCCACCCGCAAAATAATGGAGACTCCAGGATAAAAAACCAGAGCCAATGTTCTGGCGTTCGCAAAAGAGTTGGTGTGGTCCGACCAGAGAGGGTGATCCATCGTCGGCACCTTTCTTTCTCCTCAAAGGTCTCAAACACTTTAGACCAAGAAAAGGAAATGAAATAACTAAAGTGTCATCATTAGGTTTTTGGCACGTCGTTACTGCCCAACTCCAGATATTATGAGAATATTGCAGGAGATCACAGGAGATCCAGAAGAGCTTGACGCAGATGCCTCACGAGATCCCCCATTTTCAAGCTGGATCCCACGTCCATCTACAAGAAAATTTTTGTTTGATGGCGCAAAATAGAATTTACTATTTAGTAAGGGATATATGCCGAGTGCATTGAGAACTTTTACTAAATAAACCCATTTACTAAGCGTTGTGGTCGTTTTTTTATCAGGTCATCAGATAAGCGGAGCCCCGTGTGTTAGATGCATAATTAACTCTGTGATTTTAGTAAGATTAATCTCTGCATCTAATATTTCTCGGAAGAAAAACAATATGGTGTTAAAGCTGGGGAAAAAATTGAAGAAATTTGGGTACCATATAATATTTACCTGAGCTAGGATGGTGACATCTAGTATGGAACTTCCAAAGGGCATGATGCAACTGTTCACGACAGTTAGGTTCAGCTCCTCTATTTCACCGATCATCTTCGATATAGAGCCTTTGCGCCTCTCACAATGGATTTTGATGAGGACGCAGTTTCCGGAAACTCGTGCCTCGATTTCCGGGAGCGAGAGTTGCCGGTCAATCTGGCTGCAAGAGTGCTCGTCAGACGAAGAAGACGTATCGTCATGCGTGGTGAGTTGGGACTTCTTCACCACGACGACCGACTCCACCGTCTTTGCTGCCGCCACCTCCTCCTCGAGTGCCTTGACGCGTTGTTGAAGCTCTTTCAAGTGCTCGATTGCATCCTCAAGGATGGACGCCTTGTCCATCTGAAAAACACAATTAACATTTATGATAGAAATTCTTTCAGCGTGCTTCTAGTTTAAGCTAGTAGTAGCGCATCTCTCGTCGGGAGCTAACGACTAAACTAATCTGTACTAATCTCAAGCTTAATCCTACCCGTCAATCATACACTCACAATAATTCCCGAACTTTCACGGCTTGTACCTTCTTCAGGTTGGGAATGACGGCTGAGAGCGCGATGAGACGCTTGCTGATCTTCTCGCGGCGCTTCCTCTCGGCTAGCACATGCTCTTGTGCGTGAACCAGTGTCCTGCTCGCCACGCTGGTGTTTTTCTTCTTTGGTCCCTCGCAATCTTGGATTTCATAAGTACCTTTGACACACATCAGAGCGAGACAGATATCTCTAAGACTACTTAATGAGAAAAGATCTGATTTTCAAAATACTGATTTCACATACGAGGCTTTAGTCTCTTGTAAGACTTTACCATGGATTGGATTGGATATGGCTGGAGAAGAATCGGGCTTCCCAAAAGATATCAAGTGGGAGTCAGGAGACAGAGACCGAGATGGAGACGGAGATGGCGATATCGCCACTTTGCGAGTCATCGTTTCGCGCTCGGGTGCGCCCAGGGAGTTCCATCTCTCGGACTTGAGCTTTTTCCGGGGCCTCTCGGTTAGCTCTCGAGGAGCTTCGACTGACCGTGCGGCAAAACCGGGCATCGTCTCACGGCTAACAAGAGGGACCAGATGGGATGGCGACGAGTTGGAGCAGGGCTCTGAATGAAAAGATGGATGGAACATATCAAACTCGTCATCCAGCGAGAAGGGGGAGTTCACTTGTTGCTGATGATGGTGGTGATGGAAATAGGCTGCATCTTCAACCATCTGTGGATATTCACCCCCATAAACAAGGAAGGGAAAACAAGAAAGAATCAACATACGAATGAATATGCTGATCGTTACGTCTATATTCGAAGTAATCTAATCATGGAAAACGGGAAGGAGTATTACCTGGGGAAATACTCTCCGCGGCAAGATCTCCATTGGATCACCACAGCCTTCTTCTTGTTGTTATTCTTCTTCTTCTTCTTCTTCTGAGTCCTCTGATCACCCTAAATAGAAGACGAAAACGACGACTTTAAGTAAAGGGAAAGGTAGGAACGAGTCGTCCCAAGCCGTATTTCTTAGTTGAGCAATGGCGGACTTGAAGGAACGGTTGCTGTCATTTATACGCGAGCACCCGCACGCGTCCTCGGCGACGAAGCTGACCTCGCACGTGCGAATTATTCGTCTCCCTTTGCGAGCTGGCTCCTTTTCACATGGGAGAGAGAGGGCTCTTCTATCTTCTTCATCCTGTCAAGTTTCACACACGCACACACAATCGGCTCTCTCTCTCTCTCTCTCTCTCTCTCTCTCTCTCACACCAAACCAAAAAACCGGGGGTATTTAGTTGTGCTAATATTTTATGAGTCGAAAAATATTAAGTTATGCTATTATTTTATAAGATCTTGTTAACGGGTATCTCGAGAAACTCTTTTATAAAGTAAGATTCTCATGTTGAATATATTGATTTTGCATGATATGAGAGAGGCAATACATTGGAAATGACAATCTTTCTTTATATAGATGACTAATTCTTGTATTTTTTTTTGTGTAAAAGGGTTGGTATCTCCTTAGACCTTATTATAAGAGTTTCGCACATATGCGGTCATATATTCTATTTGAGCCACAAATGCTACCCAATTTGAATGAGCTCATCAGTGGCATGTCAACTGCGAGTTAGAATAAAGTTGGAGTTATTCCTACACTTGAAACAATCCAACCAATTAATAGTCGAATTAAGATTTTTTGAGATTAAAGAATAACCAGGGAATTCGAACTAAAAAGTCCACGTACACTTCAAACTACATGAGATTGAATTCTAATCACTTTGCCCAACAATCTTGTTTACAAAGTCTTTCACTAGCCACGAGCTAATTACAACATACTGCGCCAAAATACGAGGTCTAACAACCAACAACTAATCAGTAAGTAACTCAGCATCTACCAAGTGTCATTTCAACTTCCAATCTTGCAAGCAAACAACAGCGCCCCCCCCAAAAAAAAAAACCTTATTTTGTCTTAACCTAAAATGGTTTTGAATTAAAAATACCAAGAAATTTTGTTGCATTCTGCGCTGTATCAACATAACATTTTTGTGGAAAAGGGTATTGATGGGTTGGAGAAGAGATATCGGGCGCACTTTGATTTTTAAATTAATGTACATGTCAGAATTACATTATCAAGATATATTATGTCAGATACGCGAAGAAGATATTGGGTTGATTTAATCCAAATAAAAAATAACGGGGCCAGATTAGATTTATATAAATACAAAAAGAAGTAGCAGTTGCCAAATCATTCCTAAAACAGGTGTATCAACATAAAAAAAAAGAAGTAGCAGTTGCCAAATCATTCCTTAAACAGTTGTATCAACATAATTTTTCAAATTTGATCTCGGATTGTGGGAAGGGAGACGTATAGAGACTCTCCCGAATGCCACCCGGGCTGTCTTTTCTGTTGATTTATCAAATGACTCCAAGCTGACCAGGGACACTTGCCACATAACGAGATAGTTAAATCGCCACCAGTTATCGATGCACAGCCCGTTAAACAAAGTAAATCAAATCCCAGATGTAGATTAGTATCTGATAATAGATTACTTCAAAATTGCTCAGTTCATAGAAAATAAGCATATTCTTCGATTATGCTCTGTTTATGAAGTGTAACGTGAATTCACCTGGACAAGTTGCTTTTCTCTTGGGTTAATACACTGAAAAACCCTAAACTGGTACACTTGTGACAAATTTATCCCAAACTATTTTTTTGACCACCAAAAACCCCAAAATGGTATACATTTGACAAATTTACCCTAAACTGGTGCACTTGTTACAAATTTACCCTTTATTAATTTTCGTTAAATTTTACTGTCAAATTATTAAGTTAAATGACATATGACACTTGACTATTATATCAATTTGGTGTTTTTTACGGTCAAATAAATTAGTTTGGGGTAAATTTGTCATAAATATACCAGTTTAGTGTTTTTATGATCGATCGGGGAAAATTTGTCATAGGTGTACCAATTTAGGGTTTTTCATGATAAAAAAAATAATTTTGGGTAAATTTATCACAAATGTACCAGTTTAAGGTTTTTCAAGATATTAACCTTTTATCTTTTGAGGTTAAAAAACGGCCGTTGAGCTGGAAAGCGGCCATTAAGCTGGAAAATGGCCTCTCAACCAAAGAGGACAAATTACGCACCTGTCAAGAAAAAACGAAAATGCTCCAACTTATTTTTTTGGGAAAAATTAGATTAAAAAAAAAGGCCTAAATTTTTCTTAATGTGATATCAATACCACAAACTTTTTTTAATTTCATTAATATCCCAACTTGTACCACTGAGCCAAAATACATACAGTCGCGGTTCTGCTCAAAATAACCATTGAAAATTTGGCTTGGCAGCTTCCATTGACAATGGCAGACAAATGGAGTAGACATGGATCTAAAGTGACTTTAGTCTAGTTCAAAGTATAGTCGCTTCTCTTCGAGAAAAATTACCAAGAACCTAAATTTTGCCTAGTATGACATTAATATTTGCAAATATCTTGTCATGTCACTAATGACCAAAACTTGTACCGATAATCTAAAAGTACTTTTTGTCACAATTTGTCGAAGACTGACAATTAATAATCTGACGTAGTAGCTTGTGTGAACAACCATACGTGGATCTAATATACTTTCAGTCTAGTCCACAACGACCTGGTTTCTCCATCTTATTTTGGAGCTGCCTTTTTAAGCAATTCTTGTGTTCCTTTCGAACTTGTATTTAAATAGTTATTTTAAAGTTAAAGATTATGAAACATGGATCGAAACATGTTCTTAATTAATTTTCAGTACAAATGAAGCTATTTGTCGAAAAAACAAATTATAAGAGGGACGTTTCACAGATGATATAAAATATACATTTCACCCTCGTTTAAGAGCGGGTTATTTAAGTTATAAATTTCTATCTCCATAAAGGAAAATAAGAATTTTTTAACTCTCTTTTGGGAAATTTGACTAGTCTCCTGCATTATATGAGAGTCTTACAGCAATTTTATTTTAGAGTTAATGATCTATTCTGGAGAAAATTGTATAAAAAGTCATAAACATATTGTATGGTCATTAATTCAGTCCTAAAGCTTTCAATTATGCCAATTTAGTTCTAAACCTTATAATTTTGTCATAAATATTTTGATAATTTGTTAATTTAGGCTTAAACATTTTAACTATTTATCAATATAGTCTTTCCGACTAATTTTAGACAGACATCACTGATGCAATGGTCCAATTATGCCTTGTTTGATAAGCGGCCAATTCTTCACTATTTCTATTCTTTTATTCCTTAGAACAAAAAAAAGAACGAAAATCTATTTGATAGCGTCAATTAATTTTTTTTATTCTCGAGAATATATCAGTGACCATGAAATAGATTTGGAATAGAAATAAAAAGTATAAAAAGTTATTTCTTTGTTCCCGAGAACAATTTTTTAAACAAGCCATTTTCTTTTCTTTTTGTTCTTTTTTTCCTTCTCCCTCCTCTAGCTATCGTTGACCATTGCCAATGCTTAGTGATCGGCTAGAGGAGTAAGAAGAAAGGGAAAAAGAAAAAAGAAAAAGAAAAATCTTATAAAATTATTAAAAATTAAAAGAAATTCTATGTCACAAAAAATTTGAGGGTCGTACCAATTTCTTCTCATAAATAGCTATTTCTGATTCTATTTCCTAGACGAATTTTTGAGCATTCAAACACGTTTGACACCTGCACAAAATTTCTAATCCCGAAATATAAAAAGAATAGAATTGCATTTGACAAGATCCTCGATTTTTTTTTTTTTGTGACATAGAATTTCTTTTTAAGTTTCCAATAATTTTATGATTTTTTCTATTTTTTTTTTTTCCTTCTCTTCTCTTTTTTCCTCCTCTAGCTGACAACCTTGCCAGGCTTGAGGGAGCCTTGCCCAACCATTGCAAGGTCAGCCTCACCAAGGGTCGACGAGGTTGTTGGACCTGGTCTTTGGCTGGTCGTCGGCCATTGTCTAGCCCGATGATCAACTAGAGGAGAAAGAAGAAGAAAATAAAAAGAAGAAAATAAAAAGAGAAAAAGAAAATAGTTTGATTCTAGAATTGTTCTACGGAACAAAAGAGTAACTCTTTTTCTAGTGCAATGTGTCTCCTGTTGCATTTAGTCCATGCTTATGTGGGATTGGATGGCAAAATTAGGGTCTAAGACGTCTCATGTGTAGCTACTGAAGTGACTTAATTCTTGAGATAGCTTCACGTGACTGTCAAATGACAAATTGTTTCGTGTTGAATTTTATTGACAAACAATGAAAATATATAATCGATGTTATCATAGGGTAATGCTTTCCACCTCTTAATGATGGATCATCGTATATTTGGACAATTGAAATATATGATCAGCTTGGACATCATTTTCATAGACCCAACTTATGGAGATGAAAGCGGTCCGACTACAAAAAATTGATTGGGTACACGATTTAAGTAACACTATTTGAAATATTATTTTCAGTTACTAGAATGAAACCATTAGTGTTATTTCATCTTTTAATGGCACCAGATGGATGAAAAGAAAAGGTTGATGAATTCAAAGGCCCATGATGAAATGCTTGCGTTTTCCTTGCCTCATCAATGAGGAGTTACGTGGGAACAGGTGATATTATTGTATAGCTAAATATTAAATTTCTTCATTCGGTTAAAATAGCATTATTTGGATGGTAACTTTCTTGCCTTATTTGGACATGGATTTTCCAATCTTAAAAAGGGTTGTTACCTAAATCGACTGGCGATTAGTATTTAGACATTATCATGCCTTAAAAAATGTCATGATGTTGTCTTATTCGATGTGTAGCTTCTGAATAAGTTGTAGCATTCGCTAGACGATTCGTGATTTGAATCCACTGTGAAGTGGTTACAATAAAACTATTCTTTATATCCTACCAACGAAAATGACACTCTAAGAACGTGTGGCGATCTTTTTAATATTGAAGAAGAACAAAAAACTAAAGGAAGTACATTAGAATGGTTGTTACATGAGATGCCAATTTAAATGTAGGAATCACGAGAACACTCCATCACTAATTAAGAGTAGAATAAGAGAAATAGATGATCTACAAGGTACCAGATGATTAAATATTTGACACTTTGAGATAACATAAACCGACCCTATTCGATGTCCGGATATTAGGAAACATATTCATTTCTTCCTCTTTTCAAAAAAAAAAAAAAAAACGATATAAAGAAATTTGGAATTTAGAAGTAGTAAAGAGGAGTTGCAAACTTTGTCCCATCCTCTACACCAGTACTCCTCCCTCCTTGGGTTTTTGCTACCCTATAGGGACAAGAGCAATCCACATATCTTCGCTTGAGCAGATGACATTATCCTCGCTAATCATTTATAATTCTTTTCTTTATTTCTTGTCCTATTATGTCGTAGGAGAGAAAGGAGAAAAAGAATGATATAATTAGACTTCATTTATTTCACCAAATATCAATGATTTAAAAAATATTTTCATAATTTACAAAAATATTTAGACATAACTTGTTGTCCATAATCAAAACTTTTTTTCATTGACTAATTAATCAAGCAATATAATCTATTATTTTTAGGAAAATATTTCTTATATTATTTATTTTTTACAAAACAAACAGAGCCTAAGTATCTAACATTTTTATTATATTTTTAAATACTCAAATATCTATTCTCTTGGTTCTTGAATTTGAGGGGGTCAAAGTGCTAATAGAGGGTTGGTTGTAGTAGATATTTAACTTATTTATTTATTTATTTTTCAATGTGAATTTCAAATGTACCTGTTATTTACTATTGTTGTTGTTGTTGTTGTTGTTGTTATTATTATTATTGTTATTATTATTATTATTATTATTATTATTATTATTATTATTATTATTCCATGAATTCCACAGGGTGACTTTGAAACGAGGACACCCAATTATTGAAGAGTCATCTAGAAGCTCCATCGAGGGATTTGCTTTTGAATTCCACAGGGTGACTTTGAAAAGAGGACACCCAATTATTGAAGAGTCATCTAGAAGCTCCATCGAGGGATTTGCTTTCAGAACAAACACGATTATGCCGACAACATATTTCCCAACATCCCAACATGTTGGCGGGTAGTCATTACGAAATATTTGTGTACTTTATCACGTTGTATATTTTATTTATTACCAAATGAGTACTAGTTTTATTTTTTCAGTTTGATTAATTAAAAAGGATGAAGTGGAACAATCAACGTTGATTTTTTCTATAGGTACAATCATAGTAGTCCCATATCTACTATGAGATGTCCAATTTGACACTTAACTACCTAATACTATCTATATATGTATCCCAAGGTTCGAAGTTGACGAATTCATCATAGCCGCATACTACTTGTGTTGGCAATCGGTGACTCTTTTTGCACGATACAGTAGTATCCAGAAGCCATAGAGCACAGGACAATCGGTAATTTACTCATAACATAATTCAAAATTTGTAACTTAAATTTGGTAAACTTATGAAAGATAGATCGGGCACTTGATCACTGAGCCAATGGGGCACTACATAACTCAAAAGAGATGTTCCAAAAGAAGATGACAATGCACCTCAAAGAGAATAATCAAAATGCTCCATCAAGGTTTGATCTAATGTAAATCATTTAGGGTTCGAGCCTGTGATCTTTTATATGCCAAATTGAATGTGAAACATTTAGGGTTTGAACGTATTGTATGCTTATTGTATAGTTATGTAAACTTGCAAATATGAGAGATTTATGAGATAATGCAGTTGTACCATTGACCAATTCAAATCACCGTCTCTCATCACTCATCTAGTAGAAAGCATGGGCTTTTCATAAAATTCTTTTTGTAGAAGTTTGAGGTTGAAAAATGCCTTCAAGATTATCTCAACCTCAAAATTTTCAGTGGCCGTATTAACAACAATTATAGTTTCAGCTCCGGTTCAAGTTGAATATATTTCATTTTCATGGTCTCACGTGTTTTTCCGCTTAGCTCTTTCCAGCAATTTTTGCAGTAGAACCGATTGAGTTCAACTGACATTTTCATTTTCATGCTTGCAATTTTTGGATCACATGCGACGTCAGTTGCCATATTTTTATTTTATTTTTGTGGTGGGGGTGGGGGTGGGGGGGGCGTGGAGTTGGGGTGGTTATCTTATATGGACAGCATCAATTTATTTTAGTACAAAAATAATTTAAAAGGT
The DNA here is from genome assembly GCA_014182565.1 of Eucalyptus marginata. Lineage (NCBI taxonomy): Eukaryota > Viridiplantae > Streptophyta > Magnoliopsida > Myrtales > Myrtaceae > Eucalyptus > Eucalyptus marginata. The sequence continues at coordinate 23,447,013 of CM024592.1, read as the reverse complement.
ATTTATTTCTAATGCTTGATGACAACATGCATCCGTGTCTTTTCATCATCAACCAAAAGCGAATGGAATCACGTGATATTAATATAATCGAAATTGCGTCAATATTAAACCATGAAGTTAACTTTAATAATAATGTCTTTTATTTATTTGAATATTATGTTGAAAAAGATACACAGCGTCATTCTTTTATGGACTTGAAGGCATGCCGTAAAATGAAAGCTATTCATTTGCGTATTATGCGATTTATTGTTGAACTCTCATGGTTAGCGCAGTTAATTAGACCGTGTCAAAGAATTCTAGCTTGTAAACTAGAGGTTTGCCCGTTGATTGTTTGCAAACATTTTCAAGTCAAAGTTACGTCCATAGACAATAATTAGTCATTTATTGTTTGAGTCAATAGACAATATTCTCATTATCGAGAACAATTTATAATTAAGCATTTTCGTTAAAATAAAAATATTTTTATTTTTTCATTTTTGTAAGTGATGCAAACAATCATTTTTAGGAAAATATTTTTTAAATTATTTATTTTTATAAAATAAACGGAGCCTAAATACTCCATATCTCTTCTTTGTAATACTCTGAGCTCAAAAAACCTGACTTAAACCCTTTACCACGAGTTATTATATATTAACCAAAAAAAAAATATATATATATATATATAAGGTCCCTAATTCTTCAAAATTACAACAAGATCATCCTTGTACAAGAATAAGCTTGAAAACTAATATGTATAAAGTCCAACATCCTATTCAAACCAAACTCAGAACGTGCACGACTGTACGTTGGTTAGCCTCACTCAGTAAGTAGTTCGACACATCAACGTGATGTCATCCCTTGTCATGGATGTTCGTCCCTACATTTGATTTGATCAGAGATTGGAAGCTATGCCTTGTCTAAAAAGTTAGTGCAGGCCATGTCTACAACTAGTATACAAAAAAGCGATATTGTTGACTTTGATAAAATGGTGGTAATGGTCCACTTATAATCTGCCATATCACTTAAATGCACTAATTAATGGATCGATTGACCTAAATCTACCATCACTCGTAAAATGAGTGAGAAACTCCCTAATAAAATCAAAGGACATATCCAATTGGGTTTCAGATAGGTCTCTCTCCAATCACTCCACACAAAATATTGCCCCCAGTAAAAGTATGCTATATCACTATTTGATTAAAAAGCTAATGGGGTAATCATCCTCTAATTGAAACACATGGGTCAAATTACACGAGTCGTGGACTCTGCCCCAATCATAGACTATTCTGAAATTTAGGACCCGATATGATTTTTAGTCCATGAAATAGGGCCAAAATTTCAGCTCTAAAGCAAACCCCAATTTCGTCCTACCTTGTCTCTTAAGTCCACAATTTTATGCTGTATCTATTAATATATTTGAGATCACCATTTGAGATTTCTAAGCTAGAAATTCTTGCAACCTTGATGTTGTACGTTATTTTCTCCACACTATATTCAAATGAAAAAGAGATAATGATACAAATGATCCTTGAACTTTGGCCCAATGACCAATGTGGTCCTTGAACTTTGGCTTAATGCACAATATGGTCCTTAGACTTTTACTTTATTTAATGTAGTTTTGAAATTTTGGTATATGTTCAATTTAGTCTCTAAGCTATATGAAAAAATTTAATATTGTCCCTAATCTTGAATTAATGGAATGACAATATTGAATATTTTCATATAGTTCAAGTACTAAATTGAACATATACCAAAAGTTCAAGGATCACATTGAACAAATTAAAAGTTTGGGAACCACAATGCACATTAACTAAAATTTAAGGACCACATTACGCATTGGATCAAAATTTGATGACTATTTGTGTCCTTATCCCAACAAAAAAAAAAAAATACATTTTATTAATGTTAGCTTCGTGGTTTGTTAATGATGCAATGATTATTGTGGCAATTTAGTCTCCCTCTGGCTGAACCAATTGAGTGTGAAAGCCATTCCAAAGGACCTGCACAATTGGATTAATTAGTATCACGTGATTCAATTCGCTTTTGATTGATGATGAAAAGACACGCATGGTGATGTCGTGAAGCATTAGCAATAATGTCGTTTTCGAATTATATTGTTATCATCAAACTCTAGGTCCTCACTAAAATAAACTGGCAATGCACATATAACTTAATAATATCTCCAAAGAGAGAAATCGCCCGTGTCGATTTTGACTTACAATTTATTTCCTATACATGGCAGATTGGACGGCGCATGTGGTCCAAAAATTGCAACTTATGTCATGCAATAACCTACTTAAAAATGACTGAAAAGACAATATCTAATTAAGAAAAATTAACGTACCCTTTTGTCTTAATTTTCCTAAAAGAGTAACTGCTGCGTTAGAGTCAAAGAAATATCGTCAAGTACAACTTCCACCGCGTGAGGGTGGATTCCGCAACACATCACCAACATATATTGAGCGTCTATTCTCAATCAATTCTTTATATGCTATAGAATTCTAATTTATTTTGACATTTATTGCGGGTACTCGTGATTTTATTTTATTTTTTGTAAAATTTTGAAGTTGAAATTATCTTGAAGGCATTTTTTACCCTCAAAGTTGTACAGATTTTATGGACAGCTCATACTTTCTACTTGATATACGATGACCGTATGTGTTTGCCATATAATATGCCAAATGGTAATTTGAATTGGTCAATAATACAATCGCGTTATGTCATGTATCCTTCGTATACCGTTAGCTTAAATTAATACTCCTCATTATGATAGAATTAAATCAATTATTGGAAATAACAAAATTATGCATTCTCTTTTTTTGTTAAATTCTTTCTCATGCTTTTTGATATCATGCACGTATTTACACAATAAGTTCAAACCCTAAATGATTCACATTAATATGTGACGATTGATATAGAAAAGATCATAAGTTTGAACCTATTGTTAAGAAACAGAAGCATGAACAGAAGAAGCATAATGAAACAGAGCTCGAGACAAAGTTTGTGGAAGTGAAGGAGGATGAGGAACCAAAGGTTAAAGACTGTATTGCTGCAAATGTGATGATAGCCACGTCGTCTATGAGTGAACATGGAGCAGTTACGAAGAACAGAATTAGAGAAGTCCGAAGCTCAACTCTGACCTCCATTGGAAACACAACTCAGAGCTCCAAGTGTTCGTGTGCACGTGCTTTATTATTAAAGAACAGTTATTCAGTTTTACAATCATAACAAAATTTGTTAAAAGTCTGTTGTCATTATCTTCTTCTTTTGCTTTTATTCTTGACATACTATAAAGTGTAGAGAGAAAGATAGAGATGTTTAGCTCTCAGAGAAATATATTGCTTTTGTTCAAGAAATACACAGGAATATTCGATTCTTTCATTCTTCTTTCATTCTTCTTCTTCTGCATTCTCTGTTCAAATCGTATTCTTCACATGGTATCGGAGTGATCCTGAGAGCTCTAAGTCATCTCTGCAACACGAGTTCATCAAAATCCAGGCGATTTCACGGTAGCTCAAAAGCAACCTTTGAAGTTCTCTCTGCTTGAATACAAGTGATCATGAGTCGTGAAAGTTCTTCAGGTGAAGTTTTTTTATCTTAAGTTGAGTAGGATCAACAGGTGTTTGTGATTCTGCAAATACATCGTTGAAATCTCTGTGAATACAAAAATGACAACAAGAACACAGAAATATCCCTTTCCGATTCATGTCAATATATCCAACTTTGTTACAATCAAGTTAGCTGAAGACAATTTCTTGCTCTGGCAAGCACAGTTTCATAGATTCTTACGAAGTCGAGATCTGTTTGGATTCATTAATGGAGACACCATCACCAGCTCCAATGTTGCAAGTTGAGATTGAAGGTCAAGAATCTGAAATAGTGAATCCCGAACATACAGATTGGGTAAAAACAGACCAACTAATATCATCTTGGATAAGTGGAGCTATATTTGAGCATATCTTGAGCTTGATCATCGGATTGGAGACTTCATATGAGGTATGGCAAACTCTTCTTAATCGTTTTACGCAAAAATCAATAGCCAAGGAGTTTGAGCTAAGAGGAAAGTTACAAGCTTGCTAGAAAAGCGATCAAACATTGTCTGTGTATCTTAGGGAGTTTAAATCCATTTGTGATCAGCTTAATGCAATTGGGAAACCTGTTGATGAGATAACCAAGATGTTTGGTGTTCTTGAGGGTTTAGGATCAGAATATGAAAGCTTCAGAACAACAATGTACTGTCTAAAACCTCAACCAGACTATGATGAGGTAATCTCTCAGCTTGAAAGATTCGAAACAAGGTTGCAAACCTATTCTTCGAATCAATACAGTCCTAATCGGCCTACTATGGACAAAGAAAATCTGAAGGTCTGCAAAATTCTAACTTCAGAAATCAAAGAGATAACAATCGTGGAGGATATAACTATGGTAGAGGACGTGCAACAAACAACAGGAGTCGAGGATATGGCTATACTGGAACAGGAAGAAGTCAGAATTATAGAATGAATACTGTTGACGCCTAAATTTCTTTTTTTAAATTAGGTTTTTTTTTTAATTATCTTTTTATCTTTTCGGATAACACAAAAAAGAAAAAGCAGAAAACAACACCAAAAAAACAAAAAAAAAGAAAAGAAAAAAGAGCGGCAGCCCGAGCAGTCCCCCCCTCCGCATGGGCCCTGCGGCCCATCCTCCTCCGGCCCGGCCCACTTCGGGTCATCTTCCTCCTCCGTCCGCCTGCAGCGCACGCGCGGAGGGCGCAACTCCAGGGAGAGCGAGACGAGCAGCGATGGCGCACGTGGAGCGAGGAGGAGAGCGGCGGCAGGACGTGAAGCGGGGTGGTTGGCGTCGGATGGGGACGCCGGTTCGGCCGGCGGGCGTGGCGGCCCTCGGTCGAGCTCCGTAGACCGGCCGCCCTCGGCCTATAAATAGGCCCCCATCTCCGTCGACGAGGCAGACCACCGAGAGAGAGAGAGACGCCGAGATCGAAGGCTCGTGAGCGCCCGGAAGCTTCCCTCGAGACTTCGAGAGGCCCGAACGCCCACGAGCTCGGATCCGAGGGAGGAAGGAGTCGGCATTGAGACCACCGAGAGAGAGAGAGAGACGCCGAGATCGAAGGCTCGTGAGCGCCGGAAGCTTCCCTCGAGAGACTTCGAGAGAGGCCCGAACGCCCACGAGCTCAGATCTGAGGGAGGAAGGAGTCAGCATTGAGACCACCAGAGAGAGAGAGACGCCGAGATCGAAGGCTCGTGAGCGCCGGAAGCTTCCCTCGAGAGACTTCGAGAGAGGCCCGAACGCCCACGAGCTCAGATCTGAGGGAGGAAGGAGTCAGCATTGAGCGCGCCAGAGAGAGAGAGAGAGAGAGAAGGCGAGAGGGAGAGAGGGAAACCGCGGACGTCGCACATCCTCCGCCGCACCACCGTCCGCCGTTCAAGCTGCCGCCCGTAACCAGGTAGCCGCAACCGCCGTCGCCATCTCTTCCCCCCTCGCTGCCACCACCGCCACCGCCGCCGTCGCCGCTTCGTTTCCCCCCCTTTGGCGCCGCGAATCGGGAACCCTAGGGTTCCCGATTTTTTCAGTCGCGGCTCCGGGTCGCCGGGTCGGACTCGGAGCGGGAACCGGGTAGGGTTCCCCCTAAAACGACGCAGTTTTTTAAAAAAAAAAAAAAATCGCAACCCGGGTCGTTGGGTCGGACCGGGTCGGGAACCGGGTAGGGTTTTCACGGTTCCCCCAAACGGCACCGTTTTGTAAAAAAATAAAAATAAAAAAAATACCAAAATTCGAGTCGGGCTCGCAACGCTGGCCCAAACGCTGTATCGTTTTTGTTTTTTTAAATAAATACTAAATAATTAATTTATTTTCAAAAAAATCAAAAAAATATTTTTTATTTTCGAAAAATATAAAAAAAATATTTTAATTTCCAAAAAAAACAGAAAATATTAAAAAATGTTTTATTTTCCAGAAAAATCCAGAAAAATCAAAAATATTCCATATTTTCCAAAAAATGCCAAAAATCCAGAAAAAGCCAAAAAGACTTTTATTTTCCAAAAAATGCCAAAAATCCAAAAAAGTCCTTTTTATGTCAAAAAAAAAAAACTCAAAAATGTTTTTCCTCCCAAAAATGCCTGGAAAATCCCTAAAATATCCAAAAAAACCTCAGGGTTTAAACAAGGTTAGGTACCAAAAGGGCATTAGTGATTAACTAGTGTAATCAAGTCCCCGATCCTAATTTCTGCGGGGTTGCGCAGAGCAAATATTTCTCCCAATATTTCGCATGGGTTTCTAATCAACCCACCCCAAATTGATTAGTGGCGACTCCGTTTTAAAAATTAACTTGCATGTTAAATACTCACACCATTAAAGTCGTGAATTGGTGGACTTGGGAGAGTCCGGGCTTAATAAACCCTAGCCGAGCCATTAGCCTCCGCCGAGCGCTCGCCCCGATCGGGCGCCGAAAAAAAAGAGGTCGCGACAGCTTGGCGACTCCGCTGGGGACTATGAAGACTTAGGCCTTTTTTGCCTTGTTTAAATTCTTTTCTGACTTAGGTTTTTTTTTTATGCAGGTCAATAGCTTAGAAATTTATTTTAATTTTGCTTAAAATAGATTTTCCTGTGATTATGAATTGTTGTGCATGTTTTATTGTTTCAGCACTACACACGACACACACAACCCAGCCGCCGGACCTGGGCCGCCATAGGATATTTAGGATGGTGTCAAGAAAGATACGACCTCGAACGCGAGACTGCGATGTAGAGGTTGCCTTTCTTTTCCCCGAATTTCTCTAGCCGAGGTTAGAAGGGTATCTTGCTAACGCGAGGCTGCGATGGGCGGATACCCTTTTAATTTCAACAAGCCCTCTCAGTTAGAAATCGAGCCGCACATCTCATGTGTGCATGTCTTTGTGCTTGCCATTTTCTTTAAAAGCAAAGTAATTTATTTACTTTTACTTAGTCTTTTTATTGGCTCATGGCATAGGGTCAGGTCGTGTAACTCCATTTCTCATATGTGATGGGAAGAGTCGATATCCAGTTCATTTCGGCTCCCAAGAAAGAGCTCCTCAGATGGTGGAATCAGTTAGATCAGCTCGGCCAGGAGTATGTCAAATCAATCATCGGTCATCTCCTTCTGTTGCTCCAAATCAATATCCACTCTGGAGTCATGCAAGCACTACCACATTTCTGGTGCCCTGAAGCATCCACCTTCATGTTCGGCAAATTTGAATTGACTCCGACCTTGGAGGAATACAGTCTCGCCATAGGAATGCCCCTGGAGAAGGAGCTCGCCAAGCCACTGACCCGCATTGACCCTGTGGTTAGTCTATCACGGTTTTTAAAAAATCGTTCGGTAAGAGAAATAGTTAAAGCCAACAACAATGCATTTCCGCTATCATCTTTAACTGAATGTTTTGAAAAACAATCAATGAACCAAAAAAGCAAAATCTTCCTCTTAGCGTTCTTTGGATTTATTATCTTCCCCTATAGGAAGAATGCCATAAATCCTTTAATGGCGGGGGTGATAAGTCAAGTCGCTTTTGGAGCAGGATATGTGAACATGGTTTTAGCTGAAACATTTTTATCCCTTAATCGTTTTAAGGAAAACAAAGAAAAAATCATGAGGGCCGCCCCAGAAATTTTACAAATGTGGTTCTTTTCTCATGTCAAAGGATTTGGGCACCTCATGCAAATATTTGAAATCAACAAATTCAAGCATCCACTTCAAAAATTTCAAAGCTTGGAAAAATACTCTCCCGGCGAAGAATATTCTCGATGGATCGACTTGTTAAAAAACCCTGTCCCCGAGGCATTCCTATGGCGAGCTAAATGGTTCATTACGGGAGAGGCACGTTTTGCGCTTGATTATTACGACCCCATCCCACCTTTGGGCCTCTCAGGAGCTACCTCATATTATCCACATAGGGTGGCTCGTCAGTACAGGGTCCTCCAGGAAATCCCGCCGCCACTCAAGCCGGGATTGTTCCGAATCCTTTTCACCCACACCAGTTATGACTACTCAGAGGAGATCCGTATAATCCAGGATGCATGGAGTAGATGTCACACTGAGAAAAGATTGTCGTACCCAGGAAGATTGAAGGGGCAAGAAAAAGCTCATCACGCATCCACGTTCTACATCCTCAACCACATAATTCCCGAAGAATTGCAACCGGTAATCCCCGATGTAGCTGATAAACTTACTCTCCGAAGACGAATTGAATCGCTTGAAAAAGTTTGAAGACAAGCGGGAAACACATATCAAAGCCAGCACGAAGGAGCAAGCGGATTCACAAGGCGGAGCTTCCCATCACATATGAAATTTGGCAGTTCGGTTTTTGATGTGAATATGTCTAAAATAGTTAGGGTCGTTCTATCTTTTATGCCTTGTTTAAAGAGCCCTTTCGGCATTGTATATATTCCCCTGTTAATAAATAAAAATGACTCGACCCTCGCCATGGGCCAATGTTCCATTTGTTTCCCTCACTTATGTTCTTTCCATTTTGCGTAACCAGGTAATTACGACGTAGCTGCATTCGAAAGCTAGAATGGCTGAAGAAAACATACCAAGCCGTGTCGAGATTATGGAAAATGAAATGAAGCAGGTTTTCAATGTGCTCCAGCAACTCTCAAAGCAGATAGATTCCATCCAGGGCAAGCGGCTCCCGCCCCCCAGCCTCAATCGAAGTCGTTACCACAATCATCCATTCGAGGTGATCAAGGAAGAGAATGCGACGATAACATGCCTGAATTGGAGGATGATCCGCACCAAACCGTGATTGAGAAAGCTAAGTCGGGCGGCTTGTCTAAAATCGAGCATGACAAACGCCTCGAAAAGCTTGAGGAAAGCGAAGCAATTGCAAGGCCTCCGGGATCCTACTTTGACAGATCTCTCCATTTATTCCAAAGTCAAAATGCCAGAAAAATTCAAAATACCCGAGTTTGAAAAGTACGATGGCACGACTTGTCCGAGAGCTCATTTGCAAATGTACTTGGTTCGAATGACCTAGTACGTTAATAATGCGCCATTGATGATTCAGTTGTTCCAGTCAAGTCTAATAGGCCCTGCCCTGAGATGGTATATCACGAAAAATATAAACCTCCTCGAAGCATGGAGTGAAGTAAGTGAGGCATTTCTCAAGCAGTACAAGTTTATAATGGACATTACCCCTTCTCGTGAGGATCTAGAGCGCACGGAAAAGAAAAAGCATGAATCTTTCAAGGAATATGCCATTAGATGGAGGAATCTGGCCGCCCAGATCAGTCCTGAACCAACTGATTTTGAACTAAGAAAAATGTTCATCAAAACCCTCCCCTATGAATACCGCAATCGAATGGTAACTACGATCGCTGAATCATTCAATCAACTCATCCCAGTAGGAGAACAAATTGAGATAGGGTTAAGGGATGGCTGGTTCATTGAGCCTGCACCCATCGGCAGAAGACTCAACATGAAAAAAGACAAAGAACCCCTAGTCGATGTTAATGCAACCTACACTACAAACACCAGTCACCTCCCGACTGTTCAGACAAGCACAGGACAACGACAGACCACCAATCGTCAGCCGCCTCAGCGCTACAACAACAGGAGACAGTTCACTCCACTTCCCGGATCTCCATCACAAGTTCTGACAATCCTCCGAAACAAGAACCTCCTTTCAACCGAGCCACAACGACCCAACGCTGAAAGCTTCTCCAGCTATGACCCGTCCAAAAAATGTGACTATCACATGGGAGAAATAGGCCACTCAGCGACGAGTGTTTCGCCCTTAAACATCGGATCCGAGAACTTGTTGGATACTAAGGCATTCTCGTTCCAAACTACAAAACCAAATGTCCAAAGCAATCCGCTCCCGATCATGCCGCAAGGTAAATGCAATATTCGGTTCGAGGCCGGTCAAATCGAAATGCCAAAGTACCTACTATTGACATCTATCGAGGGTTGGTAGAAGCTGGGTATTATTCAAGCAATGGGATACCACCCCTTGCAATAATGGAGGAAAGGGTATTAAGAATGATAGAGGCCGGAATAATCATATACGCAGCCACGCCCGGTATAGTTTCTACCATATCGCAAGTCCTCATCAAGCGGGAGGAGGAATTTGCCGCGCTAAATGCGGAAAAGGAGAAAAAGATTCCACCTCACCGAGAGCGTCTTTGAAAGGAGGGAAGCTATTGTTCGAGCATCGGCGAAACAGCTATAGTCATCGAGATTCCCCAACCTTACAAATACGAATACAACAACGCAGTACCATGGTCTTATGACCTTGAGGTTGGTTTAGTCACAAGATGCAGGGCGAACCTATGCACAAGCAAACACTCGGTCGGCTAAGCCCGTCAGCGATGAAGAAGCCAAGGAGTTTTTGGCCGTAGTTAAGGCCAGCGAATATAATGTGGTGGAACGATTCGAAAATCACCAGCACAGATCTCTCTTTGGAATTGCTTGAGACATTGTCAAGCACCGAAATCCCTCATGAAAGTACTAAGTGAGGTACATGTCCCTGAAACAATTGAGCATGACAAACTCGAGGAATTTGTCGGTACTATACTTTTAAAAGATCAAATGGCATTCTCTGATGAAGAAATTCCTGAGGAGGGTAGAGGACACACCAAGGGCCTCTACATATCAGTCAAGTGCAACGCATCTCATGTCGCTCGAGTGCTGATTGACAATGGATCTGCTCTTAATATATGTCCACTAGCGACACTCTGTCGCCTTAAAATAGAGAGATCATGGATCCAGGTACCCAGGACTTCCGTTCGAGCATTCGATGGAACGAAGAAGGAAACAAGTGGGAGAGATTGAACTCGACGTTCAAATAGGCCCAACTATATTCAAAATTTTGTTCCAGGTGATGGATATCCCCACTGCGTTCAATTTCCTCTTAGGATGCCCATGGATCCACATCGCAGGAGCAGTACCGTCAAGCCTCCACCAAAGTGTGAAATTCGTGGTTGGAGGAAAACTAATCACGGTCCGAGGAGAAGAAGATCACCGCATCTACCACGAGACAGCCATCCCTTATGTTGAACCTAGTGACAAAAGCGAAGCCAGCTATCAATCGTTCGAACTCGTGTCTACTATACACGAGGCTCGAGGGGAACTTTGCCCCTCATCCCCGAGGTATCAAGTGCTGCAATCATGGTAGGAAAAATCATGGTTGGACATGGTTTCATTCCAGGACGAGGGCTTGGTAGGAGAGGCCAGGGCATCCGTCAGCCTATTAAAGCCCTGAGGAGACCCTATACTATCGGTTTAGGATTTTCCCCGGATAGAAAAGCAAAGAAAAAAGTCAGCCTTGTATATCCCCGTCTCGAGGAAACTTTCCCGGCCCGACGGAATGATGCATGAGGAAGAAGAAGTGAACGCTTCAAAATGGTTCATCTCGGGAAGCGCGAAATTGCCCATAATCCAGGAGAACGCAGTTCAGCTCGTATTTACAAAGGAAGAAGGACCAGATAGCGTGACCACCATGTTTGGAGACCTTTTCGTAGGTGCCATTGATGAGGAACAGTTAGAAGAAACAGGCGATAACTTCTCGTTCACCCAGCTCCAACGTCAAGTCGATGAGCTACACGAGACGGTACACCACTTGACAGAAAGTTTCGCCCAAATTGCCCGTACATTCCTCTCCCGTCACAACGAGGAGTTGGCAGCCAAAGTAGATGAAGATGACCTTATTGACACGAGGCGGCAAGGGGCTCGGCTACCCCAGTCCTCAAGAAGCACGCGGCCGTATTCGCCTCTTCCTAAATCGATGGCCATCATTTTTCCCATTCTCCTAGAGCAAGGGATAATCACTAGGGAATTGAGCCATCCTACTCCCGAGTACTTCCTTGGTCATGATCCATCCAAGCAGTGTGATTACCATTCGGGGGAATTAGGACACTCGCTAGATGACTGCACCATCCTCAGAGACAAGGTTCAGGATCTTTTGGACGCTGGGGTATTCACGTTTCTCTCCCCTTGGCTGTGTTTTGGCGAAGATCGCCTCCTCGTAGTACCCAGCACCCGTACCATGTTCCCTGAGCATGTTAAGGAAGCACGTAGAGGAGAGGTGATCATGGACACTTTGGGCCAACCAAGTGGTAAATTTGACTACTATGTCAACTATTCAATTCCCCAAAGTTTCTATGATCATCATCGCCACATCGTCCCGATGGGTGGGAAGGCATGGATGATTTGAAGTCCGCAAAGCCACGAAAAGCACGGGGGAGACGAAGCCGGCGGTGGTATGAAGACTTCTTCGTGGGCGCTATCAATGAAGGACCGTCGGGAAATGGGTGCGAGACCCGCTCGAGTAGAATCCTTTATTTTTCTCGCATACTCCCCTACGCGGGAGCCTGTACATATTTTTTTTAAAGTTTGGCTTGTTTTGTTTTCAACCTCAGTTCCATCTAGGGAACCCTTTTTTTGAAACCACTCTGTAAATCCATCTACTAATAAATAAAGTTGAAAACATTTTGAGGGCATGAGGAGATACACCAAACCGGCCCGTTGATGATATCCGGCCGCAAAATGAAAGAAGAAATCTGAGGCCCGGGTTTCCTCATGCTTCCTCATCTTAAAGAGCAAATCATCCCCATTTTCAAAAGAAAGAAGCATACATGCTGTTAACCTTATTTGTCCCCTTAACCTATCTATTCTATGATACAGGAATAATCTAGCGACGAGGCGGGTATGGGAACGGTCCAAACCAACACCGTAAATAACCATTCGAGGACTCGGATGAAGATTTTGATGATTCCGACCAGTTCAACGGAATTGGGAGCGACATGAAGAAGCGAGGCCCCCTACTGCGAAGACACCATCGTTGTCAATTTAGGCAAAGCACGGGAGATCCAGGGAGATAAAGATCGGCGCGAACCTTCCTAAAGAAGAAGCTGCAAGCTTAATCGCCCTCCTAAAGAGATATCAAGATGTATTCGCATGGTCATATGCCGATATGCCAGGCCTCGATCCAATGATTGTGGAGCATAGCTTGCCAACCAACCACGATGTAGCCCCCAAGAAGCGGCGGCTAAGGAGAACTAAACCGAGTTATCAAAAAAGATTGAAGAAGAAGTGATGAAGCTCCGGAAGTAGGCTTCCTCGAAGTCTCGCAATACCCTAATTGGGTAGCAAACATTGTACCGGTAAAGAAGAAAGACGGTTGAATCCGAGTTTGTGTCGACTACCGCGATTTGAACAAAGCAAGCCCAAAAGATGATTTCCCGCTACCTCATATAGACGTTCTTGTGGATAGTACGGCTGGATTTAAGCTTTTCTCTTTCATGGATGGATTCTCAGGATACAACCAAATAAAAATGAAGGAGGAAGACAAGGAAAAAACAGCGTTCATTACTCCATGGGGAACTTTTCATTATAAGGTTATGCCTTTCGGCCTGAAAAATGCTGGAGCAACTTACCAACGTGCCATGGTCACCCTTTTCCATGACATGATGCACAAAGAAATTGAAGTATATGTCGACGACATGATCGCCAAAACCAAACATGGAAGACCATGTGAAAACCTTTTGGAGAAATTATTCAACCGACTCCGCCCGGTTCAAGTTGCGCTTGAACCCGGCAAAATGTGTGTTCGGGGCAACTTCGGTAAATTACTTGGATTCATTGTGAGCTGTGAAGGGATAGAAGTAGATCCATCAAAAACCAAGGCGATATTTGAGATGCCTCATCCCTCGGATTGTAAAGGAAGTCCGAAGCCTCTTGGGAAGATTAAATTATATTGCGCGGTTCATTTCCCAACTTTGAATGCGCGAAACCCTTCTTTAAACTTCTCAAGAAGGATGCACAAGTTAAATGGGATGATGATTGCCAAGCGGCATTCGAAAATCTAAACGTGCGATGAAGCCCCGATTACGGTACCTCCGGTCCCAGGGCACCCTTTGATCCTCTACCTTACCATCAACGGTGAATCCTTAGGCGCAATGCTTGCACAAGAAGGACCTCATGACGGGAAGGAGCGAGCCATCTACTATTTAAGTAAAAAATTCACCACGTCAGAACAAAACTACTCCAAATCAGAAAAAATATGCGCTGCATTGGTATGGGTGTTGCACTGGGCTCCGGCAATATACCTTGCACTACCAAACGTTCCTCGTAGCGAGAGTGACCCAATCAAGTATTTGCTCGGTCGCTCGGCCTTGGTAGGAAAATTGGCCAAATGGCAAATCGATCTCGAATTCGACATCCAAGTTATGTCGCGAAAATCGGTTAAAGGTCGAGTGATTGCGAATATGTTAGCGAGATGGCCCTAAGGAGGTACACGAGGATAATACACCAGACGACCGGATTTCAACAATAGAAGAAGACGCATGGACTATGTTTTTCGATAGAGCTGTAAATTTGTTAGGTTCTGGCACTGGGGCAGTTTTGATATCTCCTAATGGGCAACATTATCCTGTGGCTGCAAAATTGATTTTCCATGCACCAACAATATAGCCGAATATGAAGCATGCATCCTCGGCTTACAAGCAGCTATCGAAATGGAAGTGACAAAACTAAAAGTATTCGGTGACTCCGCCTTAATCATCCTCCAAAGCGTGGGTGAATGGAAGACGAGAGATGCCAAACTTGTGCCTTATCACAACTACTTGGAAAAATTGGTGGGAGAATTTCAAGACATCTCGTTTGAATACCTTCCTAGAGTTCATAATCAATTCGGCGATGCACTAGCAACACTTGTCATCTATGTTACAAGTAACGAAAGGGTTAGAAGTAGAACCTTTGAAGATCGAAGTTCGACAAGACAGACCTTGCATGGCTATAACCGAAGAACCCGACGGGAAACCTTGGTATTACGATATCATGAAATACGTCCAGAAGCAGGAATTCCCTGAAGAAAGCACTCACTCTGATCGAAAATACCTAATGAAAATGGCCTCAAGGTTCTTCGTCAGCGGTGAAAATCTGTACAAAAGATCATATGATTCAGTCCTGCTAAGGTGTGTTGATGCAACTGAAGCCACACGGATAATGCGGGAAATACATGAGGAGTATGTGGCCCTCACATGAATGGACGCATGTTGGCCAAGAAAATAATGAGATTAGGTTATTATTGGCTCCCTTTGGAAGGCGGTGCGCCCGACATGTGCGAAGCTGTCATCGTTGCCAGATTCACGGGAACAAGATAAATGTCCCTCCAACCGAACTGCATCAATTATCGAGCCGTGGCCATTTTCAATGTGGGGCATTGATGTAGTGGCCCAATCAATCCGAAGGCATCAAATGGGCATCGGTTTATTTTAGTTGCAATTGATTACTTCTCAAAATGGATCGAGGCCACATCCTATGCAAGCGTAAGCTGCGCGGAACGTTATGAAGTTCATCGGACGTGACATAATCGCCCGATATGGCGTGCCGAAGCTATCATCACCGACAATGGGTCAAACCTAAACAACAAGTTGATTGATCAATTGTTCTCGAGTTCAAATCCAACATCGAACTCGTCCCCTTATCGTCCACAAATGAATGGAGCCGTGGAAGCCGCCAACAAGAACATCAAGAGAATCCTAGCCAAGACAGCTGAAAACTATCGCAACTGGCATGAAAGGTTACCCTTCGCACTAACAGCATATCGAACTTCGATTCGAACTTCCAGGGCAATCCCTTTTTCCCCTGGTTTATGGCATGGAAGCGGTTTTGCCCATAGAAGTAGAAATCCCATCCCTACGAATTTTATCCCAGGTAGGGTTGTCGAGGAAGAGTGGACACAACAAAGGCTCGAGCAGCGAATATGATCGACGAAAAACGACTAAAAGCCCTCTGTCATGGTCGGTGTTATCAACGAAGGTAGCCCGATCGTTCAATCGAAAGTGCGACCTAGGAACTTCGAGGTAAATGAGCTAGTCTTGAGGAAGACACGCCAATCTTCCGGAGCCCCGTGGCAAGTTTGCCCCAAATTACAAGGGTCCTTATGTGATAAAGAAGATACTCCCGGGGGAGCCTTGATCTGGCCCGAAATGGATGGGCGGGAATTCTCCAAACCGGTTAATTCGATGCTGTAAAAAGTACTACCCTTGAAAGATGTTCATTGCCTGGCATTGCCAAGCACTTCTCTATCAAAATGAAATTGCCTATGCGCCTTTTATGAGTGATGTATTTGCACCATCATAAAATGTGTTTGGTTAATTCAGCAAAGAAGAATGAATGGTAATCACTAGCATTTAAGGGAGTGTTGAGAATCAGGCAGCAAACTTGATGGGATAATCAATACTACCCAAGCAAGCGCATAGGAGTGACCTACGTCAAATTCGCCTAACTTGGTATAAAAGACGTGTCGTTCAAGAACCAGTCCAGTTAAATAAAAAAGCCATCTATCCCAGACGATAACCTTGGAAGCGTGAAACCTCACTTCTTGTTCTTGACGCATGTTCTCTCAGGAAGTAATTAACAAAAGCTAGAGGTTTTGATTGTCCATCTCAGATTCCATAGAAGCTTGAAATACATGACTTTATCCACATCTTTGCTATAATCAACAACCAGCAATCAGGCATACGTAGCCACAAATAAGAAATGCCAATCAAAAGAAGCATGGAACTGTAAAGAGACCGTCATCAACGTTCAAATATTCTTGGAGGCCAGCACATACAAATTATGGGAAAAAACTAATTTGGTATCATTCCCAGCGCTCACTCTACGAACTCATTTTCTTTGCCATATTGACGGAGGCGTTGGGATTCAGAACCAAGCTTAATGGTTAAATAGTGGCAAATCAAGTGATCCAGATCAATTTACATAACCCGAGACAAGAGCAGAGATGCCCGGTCAGAGTCCCAACCCTTAGCTGATCATTCGTGTATTATCTCTCTGTGAGACGATCCATCGGCACCCCTTTGTGAATAGCTCTTTTGATATTCAAAATTCAGCATATTTGTAAATACAATTTTACCAAGTGAACACCCCTAAAGTTGTCAATAGGGTTTCTTGAGTAAAAATCTTTCATTTGTTTTAAGAGTACAAACTCTCTCATACTTAAAAAATGCCGCATGCCTTTCTCCAAATGGATTTTTGCATGATGATTTTGTCTGTCTAAAATCACTGATTCCATTGAGGATTACTAGAATAGACAGCTAAGTGAAGGATACAAGATTAGTTGAGCATGCTGGATGAGGTGCGTCAGAATGATGACAGGCAAGCCATATCCTACACACAGTCCCCCATCTATACTCTTGTGAGATGAGTACAGAAAAATTCCATGACTGCAGGGTAAAGAGTTCTCTCGCGAATGGTACGATAACCAAAATAGTGAGAGGCATTTCATTGCTCACTCCCCTTTGAACCCCATACACTGGTGAAGCTTTTCTCATTAAGAATCACCCTCGCACTGGAGCATGTCAAAGACAAGGCAAATCAGCATTACAAGGTGAGAAGAGGGATAGAAATTCTCTTGCTTGCACTTGCATCAATCTTCGAGTGTCTTTATTGCATATGAACACTCGCGTTAATTTAAGTGCCTTAGAATGACAAAGAGCAATTCCTTTTCTATGCATTTGTATACATTGTACAACCCAAGTGAGTCTGTAATTTTACCCTCACGTTGAGACAAAGTAGAAGTTATTGCCATAGCCTAGAGCGATGGCTGAAGATGAAGACTCAAAGTCTAAATAATGGTGCTTCAATTGAACTCGCCTAGATCAATTCCTCAAGCAACAAAAATGAAGAAAGCTAAGGGCATAAAAAAGCAGTGTACTTGGTAAAAGCAAGGTCAATGCCCATGAATAAAAAATTGAAATGAGAAATAGGGGCATGAAAAAGCAGTGTGCCTAGTAAAAGCAAGGCCAATGCCCCCTAGTCAAAAATACAGCCAAGAAAAAGTTGCTGTTGTAAAATCTCCATCTGATCATGAAAAGAAAGACCAGTGATGAATGCCGAGACAGTCACCAACTCTCACCCTTCTACATGTGGGCCGAGTCTACGTTATATTCCCATTGTAAAAAGTCTCTTCAGACTAGGGGCACTTCAATTAACGTAAGATTTCATATGTGCATAAATATCGCTCGAAGAAGTACGAGCAAGATTACTCTATCTCTTTTCATAGGGTTCCTGACTTGTAAACCCGGAGAGGATCGTGCAACATTTTCGTCCATCGACTTCAACCTTGATGGTCCCCTTTGATGAGCTGCTAACCAAGTCTTCATCACAATTTCAATAAAGACCTCTCACATTGGTAAAGTCGTACCACTTGCGAAAATACTCGGACCCTTGCTGACATGATGACAGTGAGAAGTGTGACCCTTATAAATCCTGCATCAATGGTCAGGATAAAACAGCCTTTCCATGAGAGTGAGTGAAAAGTCCTTTCAGACTGAAAGTCCCTCATCTGGCATGCTCAAGACATCTACATTCTAAATGAAAGTTGTCTTTCAAAATCTTCTCCAGTGGAATTCGGATGATACAAAGCCCGACAAAGTTGTCATGCATAAATCACATTTGAGCTTATGAATTTACAGCATATACAATCATTGTGTACGTGTCTGCATATTGTGTAAATAGCGAACATACTCTCAGTGATTAGAGATATTGTCAGGTAAGCATATCCCTATCCCCATTTGTCTTAAAGTACCTACCACTGTCCAGGTACTCTCTTCTTGCCACTCGATCTATTCGAGTCGTCCCCTGAGTTTGGGTGCTTGCATCTGTCCAAGTATCCTCTTGTCTTTGAGTATCGATCATCGTTCGGATACTCCCTTTCCGTGACACTCGACTTGTCCGAGTTGTCCTCCAAATTGTATCTTTGAATACTAGTAGCTACTCAAGTATTCTACCACATCATGCGCCTGCAATCACCCAGGTATGCTTTCTTACACTTGGACCGGTTGAGTGGTCCCTGATCATATCGCTAAATGTTTTTGTTCATCCAAATATTCCTCTACTTTGTACACCTGTGTGCCTGCGGTCATCCAGGTAAGCCTTGTGCTACATTCAAATTTCCAATTACCAGGAGGTGGGAGACCTTCACGAATATCTCAGGTACATCCTCGATATTCCCATTACCAGGAGGTGGGAGACCTTCACGAATATCCAAGGTACGTCCTCGATATTCCCAACTACCAGGAGGTGAGAGACCTTCACGAATATCTCAGGTTCGTCCTCGATATTCCCAATTACCAGGAGGTGAGAGACCTTCACGAATATCTCGGGCGTCCTCGATATTCCTAATTTCCGAAGGTGAGAGACCTTCGCAAATATGCAAGGTACATCCTCGATATTCCGTGCCGGGTACCCCTTCAATATACGCAAACATCCGGGTATCCTCTAAGAGTTTATACTTGTGGTCATCCAAGTATCCCTCCGACGCCTACAAATGCCCAAATATCCTCCAGGTTAGTACTTGTGAATATCCAGATACTCTTTCAATACCTGTGAATGTCCAGGTATCTTCAACAAATTGATGCCCTGAAAAAGGTCGGCGCATCTCCCGAGAAAGGTCGGGTTCCAACTGGTGTCCTTGAAAAAGATCAGGCACCCCACAAATTGATGCCACGAGAAGGTCGGCGCATCTCCCAGAAAGGTCGGGTTCCAAGCGGGTGTCCCTTGACGGAGGTCGGACACCCCCAACAAATTGATGCCACGAGAAAGGTCGGCGCATCTCCCGAGAAAGGTCGGGTTCCAGCGGGTGTCCTTGAAAAAGATCGGGCACCCCACAAATTGATGCCCGAGAAAGGTCGGCGCATCTCCAGAAAGGTCGGGTTTCAGCGGTGTCCTTGAAAAAGATCAGGCACCCCACAAATTGATGCCCTGAGAAAGGTCGGCGCATCTCCCGAGAAAGGTCGGGTCCCAGGCGGTGTCTTGACAAAGATCGGGCACCTCGCAAATCGATGCCCTAAGAAGGTCGGCGCATCTCCCAGAAAGGTCGGGTACCAAGCGGTGTCCTCGATACATGTCAGGCACCCACAAATGAGATGCCCTGAGAAAGGTCGGTGCATCTCTCGTCAAGGCAACCGAAGAAAGGTTCGAATCCTAGACAAATCATTGATTGTTTTAACAGGCGACCGAAGAATGGTTCGAGTCACGGAGAAGCAATTTCTCGTCACGGCGCCAGAAGAACGATTCGAGTCGAGACAAACCACTAATTGCTCTAACGGCGACCGAAGAATGGTTCGGGTCTTGGAGGAGCAATTTCCCGTCAAGGCGACCGAAGAAAGGTTCGGGTCCTAAATGAATCGTTGATTGTTTTAACGAGCAACCGAAGAATGGTTCGAGCCACGGAAAAGCAACCTCCTCATATCACCGGGTAAGATGACGCCTTGATACTTGCCAAACTCGGAGTTCACACCCTATCTCACTCACTTCCGGTAAGTAACTACAGGTATCTTCTTAGCTGTCTTAGTATATGTAATGTTATATTGCTCTTTTTGCATAAGATAATAGGTCCCAAAATAAAATATAATCTGTTACACATGCATGGATAAAATTTAGGCATCGGTTGTCTTTGAATGTAACCTTTGCGAACTCACCTTCAAAGAGGGGATTGTTGTTGACGCCTAAATTTCTTTTTTAAATTAGGTTTTTTTTTTTTTTAATTATCTTTTTATCTTTTTCGGATAACACAAAAAAAGAAAAAGCAGAAAACAACACCAAAAAAACAAAAGAAAAAGAAAACAAAAAAGCAAAAAGCAGCGAGAAGCAGCCCCCTCCGCATGGGCCCTGCGGCCCATCCTCCTCCGGCCCGGCCCACTTCGGGTCATCTTCCTCCTCCGTCCGCCTGCAGCGCACGCGCGGAGGGCGCAACTCCGGGAGGAGCGACGAGCAGCGATGGCGCACGTGGAGCGGGGAGGAAGCGGCGGCGCGGGGACGTGAAGCGGGGATGGTTGGCGTCGGATGGGGCGCCGGTTCGGCCGGCGGAAGGCGTGGCAGCCCTCGGTCGAGCTCCGTCGGCCGGCCGCCCCTCGGCCTATAAATAGGCCCCCATCTCCGTCGACGAGGCGGACCACCCAGAGAGAGAGACGCCGAGATCGAAGGCTCGTGAGCGCGGAAGCTTCCCTCGAGACTTCGAGAGAGGCCGAACGCCCACGAGCTCGGATCGAGGGAGGAAGGAGTCGGCATTGAGACCACCGAGAGAGAGAGACGCCGAGATCGAAGGCTCGTGAGCGCGGAAGCTTCCCTCGAGACTTCGAGAGAGGCCCGAACGCCCACGAGCTCGGATCGAGGGGAGGAAGGAGTCGGCATTGAGACCACCGAGAGAGAGAGACGCCGAGATCGAAGGCTCGTGAGCGGAAGCTTCCCTCGAGAGACTTCGAGAGAGGCCCGAACGCCCACGAGCTCGGATCGGGGAGGAAGGAGTCGGCATTGAGCGCGCCGAGAGAGAGAGAGAGAGAGAAGGCGAGAGGGAGAGAGGGAAACCGCGGACATCGCACATCCTCCGCCGCACCACCGTCCGCCGTTCAAGCTGCCGCCCGTAACCGGTAGCCACCGCAACCGCCGTCGCCATCTCTTCCCCCTCCTGCCACCACCGCCACCGCCGCCGTCGCCGCCGTTTCCCCCCTTTGGCGCCGCGAATCGGGAACCCTAGGGTTCCCGATTTTTCAGTCGCGGCTCCGGGTCGCCGGGTCGGACTCGGAGCGGGGGAAGCAGGGTTCCCCCCTAAAACGACGCAGTTTTAAAAAAAAAAAAAAAAAAAAAAAAAAAATCGCGACCGGGTCGTTGGGTCGGACCGGGTGGGAACCGGGTAGGGTTTTCACCGGTTCCCCCAAACGGCACCGTTTTGTAAAAAATAAAAATAAAAAAAAAAAGTACCAAAATTCGAGTCGGGCCCGCAACACGGGCCCGTGCGCTTGATCGTTTTTGTTTTTTTAAATAAATACTAAATAATTAATTTATTTTCAAAAAAAAATCAAAAAAAAATATTTTTTATTTTCGAAAAATATAAAAAAAATATTTTAATTTCCAAAAAAACAGAAAATATTAAAAAATGTTTTATTTTCCAGAAAAATCCAGAAAAATCAAAAATATTCCATATTTTCCAAAAAATGCCAAAAATCCAGAAAAAGCCAAAAAGACTTTTATTTTCAAAAAAATGCCAAAAATCCAAAAAAGTCCTTTTTATGTAAAAAAAAAAACTCAAAAATGTTTTCCTCCCAAAATGCCTGGAAAATCCCTAAAATATCCAAAAAAACCTCAGGGTTTAAACAAGGTTAGGTACCAAAAGGGCATTAGTGATTAACTAGTGTAATCAAGTCCCCGATCCTAATTTCTCTGGTTGCGCAGGAGCAAATATTTCTCCCAATATTTCGCATGGGTTTCTACTCAACCCACCCCAAATTGATTAGTGGCGACTCCGTTTTAAAAATTAACTTGCATGTTAAATACTCACACCATTAAAGTCGTGAATTGGTGGACTTGGGAGAGTCCGGGCTTAATAAACCCTAGCCGAGCCATTAGCCTCCGCCGAGCGCTCGCCCCGATCGGGCGCCGAAAAAAAAGAGGTCGCGACAAATACATTAAACCTGAATCAAGAGGATCAATATAACAAGTAGTTAAATAGTTGGTCTAGCTATGGACAAGGCTTTCGACCATATGTAAACCCTCAAAAATATCAGGTTACCAAGTCTTATCCACCCCAAAATT
The DNA here is from genome assembly GCA_014182565.1 of Eucalyptus marginata. Taxonomy (NCBI): domain Eukaryota; kingdom Viridiplantae; phylum Streptophyta; class Magnoliopsida; order Myrtales; family Myrtaceae; genus Eucalyptus; species Eucalyptus marginata. The sequence continues at coordinate 23,424,479 of CM024592.1, read as the reverse complement.
CAACATCTAACAAGAGTGTACAGAGTGAGAAAATATCAAATGGCATTCCTTTGGAATGTCAAATCTGTAAAAGACCAGGACATACAACTCTTCGATGTTGGTATCGTTTTGATAACTCCTACCAAGCTGAAGAAGTTCCAAGCGCATTAGCAGCTATGCACATCGAGGATACTCGGGCCGAATGGTATCCAGACACTGGTGCCACAGCCCATATTACAACAGATCCTGGTATTCTTCAACACTCTTTCCCTTATAATGGAACTGATACTGTTATGATAGGAGATGGTTCATGCCTGTCAATTTCGTGTGTTGGAAATACTTTATTACATACAAGAACCAACTCCTTACCCCTAAATGATGTGTTAATAGTTCCTGAAATAAAGAAAAGTTTACTCTCTATCTCAAAATTAACAGATGATTATCCCTGTTCATTTGTTTTTGACAAGTATGGGGTGTCTATGAAGGACAACAGCACCAATACAACAGTGAGGCTAGGAAGGAAAGTCAAGGGACTTTATCGAGTTGATCCAAAAATAACAAAAGCCTTCTTCACCCAAATACGAGAATTTTGTGGGAGAAGACTTGTGGCATCAACGATTAGCACATACCAATTTCAAAACACTGAAGTACTGAGAATCAACATCTAATTCAATGTAACACAAGAAATCAAAACATATGTAGGAGATGTCAGATTGCCAAGAGCTCCACTCTACCTTTTCCTTTGTCAGACTATGCAGCTACTAGTCCCTTAGAAAGAATACATTGTGATATTTGGGGACCCTCACCAGTAGATTCATTTCAGAAGTTCAAGTACTATGTCATCTTTGTTGACAATATTTCTCAATATAGTTGGTTGTATCCAATGGCTTGAAATCGAATTACATGAGATCTTTCTCTGTTTCAAAAACAAGTAGAGAATCAATTTGATCGAAAGATCAAAGTATTCCAATGTGATGGACGTGGAGAATTTACTAGCCACAAGTTTCAGAACTATCTACAACAATGTGGCATCAAACAAAATGTCTCTGTCCTATACACTAGAGCGAGAATGGAATTTCGAAAGGAAACATCGCCATGTGGTTGAGTTGGGACTGGCTATGCTTTACCATGCTAAAGTTCCATTGAAGTACTGGGTGGATGCTTTCATGACAACCAATTATATTGTCAATCTACTTCCCACACCAAAGTTACATATGCTCTCACCTTACAGAAAACTTTATCAGCAGAAGCCAAGTTATGCACATTTGAGAGTCTTTGGTTGTGCTTGTTACCCCTACCTCAAACCATATTCCAACCATAAACTGGATCCTCGATCTCTCACCTGTATATTTTTAGTATATAGTGATAGACACAAAGGATATCGTTGCCTTTTGCCTACTAATGGGCGTATCTATGTTGGTCGTCATGTGGTGTTCGATGAGACAACTTTTCCATTCACCAATCGACTGATCAATGAGTACAATCAGGGTACTAATATGTACAAACAATGGATTAATGAGGTTACTTTTCTGGATTTTCCTCATACAGAACAAGCCAAATCTCATACAAATGAATATATAGGACATCTGTAGGATAATAACATGTTGCAGGGATCTCATATTGATACATTAGATCCTACTTTACAGTCACAATCGCATACCGCTTTTGAGGAACAGGCTTTCCATCATCCAACACCTCATCTCACCATAGAGATCGCTCCAGATCAAATACATACACAGTCGCATACAGCTTCTGAGGAACATACATCTTCTCTTCCATTTTTGAGATCACTACAGATCAAGTACAGGTTAGTTCCTCGTCTAATTCACAACGTACATTACCTACTCACTCTATGAAAACACGACTGAAGTCTAGGATTGTCAAACCAAATCCCAAATATGTCTGCTTAGCTGAATATCAAGTTCCTACTGAACCAAAGTCAGTCAAATCAGCATTGGCCGATAAAGGTTGGTATCAAGCAATGCTTTGGATGAAATGGATGCATTATATAAGAATCAGACTTGGGAATTGGTTCCTCGAACTAATAACATGAATGTCATAGGGTGTAAATGGGTGTTTAAAACCAAACTTGCATATGATGGTATTCTGGACAGACTCAAGGCTCGGTTAGTAGCCAAGGGATTTCATCAAGAAGAAGGGGTTGATTTCACAGAAACCTTCAGTCCTGTTATCAAACATGCTACTATTCGTATTGTCCTTTCTGTAGCCATGAGAAAGCATTGGCCAATTCATCAACTTGATGTCAAAAATGCCTTTCTCCATGGCACATTGACTGAGACAGTGTATATGGAGCAGCCACCAGGTTTCACACACTCTCAAAAACCTCATCATGTTTGTCGCCTAAAGAAATCCTTATATGGTCTTCGCCAAGCACCACAAGCTTGGTTTGATAAGTTTAGCAATTTTCTACTTGAAAATGGTTTCTCTGCAAAGCACCATTGATCACTCCTTATTTGTATTTCATCATGGATGGAACACAATCATTTTGCTGCTCTATGTAGATGATATTCTACTTCTTGGTAGCTCAACTCAGTACTTTCCAATCTCATTCAATCTTTGAGTCTTCAATTTCACATGAAAGATCTTGGCTCTCTTCATTACTTTCTTGGTATTGAAGTCAAACAGACATCTCACGATCTGTTTTTGTCTCAAACAAAGTATGCTCTTGACTTACTTACTCGAGCTCACATGAAAGACTGCAAACCTGTTTCCACTCCCCTGTCTTTGAGATCAGTCATCATGGCCAATGATAACATTCTTCTCCCCAATCCATTTGAATATCGTAGTCTTGTTGGTGGTCTTTAATACCTTACTATTACTCGTCCTGATATTGCTTATGCCACAAATCTCTTATGTCAGAAACTACAGCACCCAACATTAGGAGATTTTCATAAGCTTAAGAGGGTTCTTCGATACATTAAGGGCACGTGACTCTTGGAACTTTTATCCATTCTAATGACCCCATGCATTTATATGGTTTTTCTTATGCCGATTGGGCTGGTTGTACTAATACTAGGAGATCAACCACAGCTTCGTACTTTTCTTGGTTCCAATCTTATCTCTTGGTCAGCTAAGTGCCGGTCTACAGTGTCACGTTCTTCAACCGAAGCTGAATATCGTGCTTTGGCATCCGCTACTGCTAATCTTACTTGGGTCAATTTTGTTCTTCGCGATCTTGGCATATCTTTGTCTGTGCCAACTACTCTGTTTTGTGATAACAAATCTGCTATTTCTCTTATTCTAAATCCAATTCTACATGCTCGCACCAAACATATTGAAGTGGACTTTCATTTTGTTCGAGAAAAGGTCTCATCAGGTTCATTAGCTGTTCGTTATGTACCAAGTATTGCTCAACTTGTTGATATCTTCACTAAATCATTGCCTCGTTTAGCACATTTTAATCTTCGCACCAAATTGGGTTTGGGTTCTCTAACCCTTCCCAATTTGCGGGGGGATGTTAAGAAACAGAAGCATGAACAGAAGCATAATGAAACAGAGCTCGAGACAAAGTTTGTGGAAGTGAAGGAGGATGAGGAACCAAAGGTTAAAGACTGTATTGCTGCAAATGTGATGATAGCCACGTCATCTATGAGTGAACATGGAGCGATTCTGAAGAACAGAATTAGAGAAGTCGAAGCTCAACTCGACCTCCATTGGAAACACAACTCGAGCTCCAAGTGTTCGTGTGCACGTGCTTTATTATTAAAGAACAGTTATTCAGCTTTATTATGATATTTGTTCTGTTAGGACTAGAATTAGCACCTAGAGGGGGTGAATAGGTGATTAAAGCGATTTTAACAATCAAATCCGAATATGAGATTAATGAATTAAAAACAGCAATCGCAGCAAATGAAAATAATGAAAGATAAAAGGATAAAAGGGAGAGAATCAAGACTCATTTATAGTGGTTCGGCTTATATCAAGCCTACGTCCACTCTCCCGCACGGACAGCCCTTCTGGCTGGATTTCACTAAGAATCAAAAAGAGTTACAGTCTCACGCTCTTGAGTCCACAATGTAGAACTTCTACTACACTTCCTCAAGGTCTCACCACTCTATGATCACTCTTTTGATTACATGTATTGCTCGAAGAATAAGATCACAAACGAAATATGGAGATTCAGACTTTGGAATTCTTCTATCCGGCACTCTTCAACAACTCGAACGTCTCTCTTTATACGCTTCTTCATGCCTTCATTACCGTTGGCACCTTCCAAAGAAGTTCTTCCAATCAACCCGTTGGACAGAATCAATTTGGAGAGATCTCGAGCTCTTTAAGGTAAGTGTAGATAGCCCATCAATCCCTTTCGCCCATACAATCGGGATCTTGGTTTCCATAAGTAGAACTTTCCAAATAAGTTGCGAATCTTAGAGAATCTATATCAATTCGGATACGAATGTAAGATCTTGTAGTGCTGAATCCGGTCGAAAGATATTCCTTAGCCATTGAGATAAAAACTATATAGAATCGAGAATAGAAGTTCATTTATCTTGTCGGTCGGAATCTGTCCATGAGAGTAGACTTTGAAACTTGAGTCTTGTTGTCGTCAGACTTTGATCTTCAGACTTTGCCAGTAGAGTCTGCAAGTCTTCAGACCAGACTGAAAGAAATGTTTTGTCAACTTCAAAACCTTTGAGGAGAATTTATCCAACAATCTCCCCCTTTTTGATGGTGACAAAACTTTTTCTGAGATTTGAATACTATTGCCACTGCAAAACAACTTTTAAGCTTGCAAAGATATCATTAGAATAAGAATAGTATAAGATGTCTGTACGAGATGTCTGTACACAGACTTACCACTGTACATGAGTCTGCATCCACGAAACCTCATTAGTCGGTCGAGACTTTACTATCTATATCTAATTTTAATGACTTAAGGTAATGCAATAGTAAGCAATCATTCAAAAACTCAAGATAAAGTCAAAATAGAAATATCAATCACAAACAAACCATTAAATCCAAAAAAATAGAAATGAAAGTTTAAGGTTTGGGTTTGGAATTTGAGTGAAAATAGAGTGAAAATCTGCACTGCAAAGTCTTCTCCCCCTTTTTGTCGGCATTAAAAAGTAAGAAAATCAAGGAGCACGAGGAACGCGAACAAGTTGAAAGTCCTCCATAGACTTGACGGTTCCTTCCAGCTTCCTTAAGTCTTCTTGAAGTTCGGCGAGAGCGGTGCCTTTTCTTTGTGTCTTGAACCTTACTTTGAACATCTTTCGGTGATCATGTAAGGAGATGAACATAGCATGATTCTCATTCTGGATAGACTGAAAGTCACACCCCATAGCATAGATTTGGCCTTTGAGCTCCAATATGATGTCAAGCAACCTTCTGAAATCTCCTGAATTGTCAGTCTAGGTGCTTGCGTCAACTCGGTACGATGGTGGAGTTAAGCCGGTGTGAATGTCGGCGGGAAGATCAATGTTTGGAGATGATGCCTCTCCCTCGGGATTATGAGCAGCATAAACATCTTACGCATCGGTGGCGATCTGCTCACACTTGCACTTGTAAATGTCGGGAGAAGAGGAGTGCTTTCTCTTTGGATATCTCCCCCTGTTTCCATGCCTTACGGAGGGGAGAAGAACTCTTCTTTCGAGGAGTCTCCTCGGTGACAAGATTGTCTTGATCCTCCTTTTCTATTTGGAGAATCTGTCTTGGCTTGTGAGTCTATTGGTTTATCTTTGAGAGTCTGTCTGGTGACTCTTCCTCTTCATCTTTTTCTTCCTCTTTCTTCTTCTTTCTCTTTTCTTCCTCTTTCTCTTTCTCTTCTTCCTCTTCTTCTTTCTCTCTCTTCTTCTTCTTCTCTTCTTTTCTTCTTTCTCTTCTTCTTTCTCTGTCTCTTCTTCCTTTTGCAAGGATTCCCTTTCTGGTTTCCTTTCTCGGTTTCTTACGCAAGCTGTTGTTGTTGGAACAGTGAAACGGGAGCGAGAATGCGAGAAACAAAGGCTGAGATAGGCATATCATCCTCATCATCTTCATCTTCCAAGATGATTGCCCGCCTCTTCTTGATAGGACCGGTGACGGGTTCCTTTCCTTTCCTTTTTGCCTTGAAGAGTCGGTTTGATCTTCACGGGGTTTTTCTTTGAGCTGCTCCGACTTCTTCTTGAGTTCTTTCGAGACGCATCTTTGTTATCATCCTCGGTCAGATGACCATTCGACCAATAGTCTTCACGAGAGAGAATGTGGGGAGGCTGGATGTTGAGATGTACGAAAAGTCGTGTAATGAGCGGCATAAGGGAGTTGTCCCTTGTCCTTTGCCATAGACCTGTACATGTGAAACATGATAGTGTGTGGCAGAGAGAAATTAAGACCGATCTTGATTGCATACATCAACTTTGCCTCGGAGATGGATACATCTGTCTTTGATGTTGATTTTGGTCTAAGACGGTTGATCACAATCTTGTGAAGCGAGAATATTTGTTGCATTCATTGCAGGTAGGATAGACGACCTTGACAATTCGGTCTCTTGCAAGCTCCATGGTTGCATGACTCACGGAACACGAAATTGATTGGAAAGCACCTCTTTCCACACCAATTACGTCGCCGGAGTGTCTGTATCAACAACATATTCTCTATCTCGCACGCTAAATGAAAATTTGTTCGCATCAAGGAAGCGAGATTAGAGTAAAAATATGCGGTTAATTCGAGAATGAGCCACATCACATTTGTGCAAAACTTGTGCGGTTGAAGTTTCTCAAACTTCTCTCGAGATTGATGCTAGTAAATCCAGAAAATCAAAGTCCACCGTTCGTGGATTTATCACCCCTCGCTTGGCGGTTTCTCATACATCTTCTGTGTCCATCGGATCGAAAGCAGTTCATCCTTCTTTCCTCGAAGGTTTGCAGCCACACCCATCCAAGGTTTAAAATGTAAATACATTTTCTCATCATCATCCTTTCCCTCGGGTTGATTGAAACTACCAAACCTAGGGTCAGGAAAGTTTGCAAAAACTTTCTCTTTGTTCAGCGAGGAACAACACTGATCTTTCCATCACGGTGAGAAAGTGCGTCTCATTTCTATAACCTTTTTCTTTCAGAAATTCATCGATGAAGGTCATTGCGGACCCACCTTCCTTCAATGCGAGTAAAGCCTATAAACAAAAGCGGGCTTGAGTGATCTTCTTGGTTCAACATTTTCAAGCACTTCTTACGCATGTTGAGGGCGACTATCATGAGGTCTAGTTGAGGAGGAGGCGTTGTTGAGATCGTTGAGGAGACTGTTCTGTTGGAAAGTCGCTTTCTTCTGTGAGATCGAAGTGCGTAGGCCCCTCTCCAGAGCCCTGTGGTCCCCTGCTTGCAATCCTTGATGATTTTCTTTGGTAAGACATTGTCGCTTTCTTGGAGAAACTTTCACACTTGTGTCGCAAGAAAGTTAAAAACTTGAGAAGTAGAAATCGAGGAGAGAAATTCCAGAGAGTGAAAAGCTTTGAACTAGGGTTTTGGGTAAAGTTTAAAACGAAGAAGGAGAAGAAGTATAAAAGGAAATCGAATCGTGGTAGCGAATCGACGCAAAATAAATTCCTTTTGAAAAATAACTGCCTTAATAAATCGATAACCACCCTTTATAAAATAAACTGCCTTAATAAATATGATTATCCATAAATAAACAGACAAACTTACCTTTTCGAGATAAAAGATTAAGTAAATGAACTTACAGTCGTGTCGATTGGTATTCTCAGTCTACACCCTTTTGAGTCGATACTCGTCGAGACTTTAAGATTGAGTCGAGCTTCAACATTCTTCAAGAGATACAATATTGAGTCTTGAGCGAATAGACTCAAATAAGCTTTTCTCAAGTGGCTTTGTGAAGATGTACGCCGGTTGATTCTTCGAGTCAATAAATTGTATCAAGACTTCTTTGTTTGAACATGATCTCTTATAAAATGATGTCGAATCTCAATATGTTTGGCTCTTGAATGTAGGATAGGATTCTTTGTAAGATTGATTCTTATTTGGTATTGTCACATCTGATCTCTGTGCAAGAGTCTTCAATACCAAAGTCTCGTAGTTGTTGTTTTATCCAAAGTATTTGAGAACAGCAACTTCCAAGTGCTACGTATTCTGCTTCAGTTGTTGAAAGGGCCACTGTACTTTGTTTTCTTGAAAACCAAGATACCACCCTGTTGCCAAGTAATTGACAAGTTCTGAAGTGCTTTTTCTTTCAACCCTACAACTGCAAGATCTGCGTCGAATAACCAAGAAGGGTAAAGTCTCCTTCTTTGGGATACCATAGACCAATCTTAGCGTAGTTGCAACGTATTTAATGATACGTTTAGCAGCACTTAAATGTGATTCCTTAGGATCGATTGAAACCTAGCACATATGCAAACACTAAATAATATGTCGAGGTCTAGATGCGGTAAGATAAAGAAGTGACCAATGATACTCTGTATAATTTTTGGTCGACTTTCTTCCCTTCGTCTTTGTCTATCTTCAAAGAACTTGACATTGGTATGTCGGTCTTTTTGCAATTCTCGGACCGAACTTTTTAACAAGTTCTTTTGCATATTTCTCTTGATGAATGAAGATTCCTTCTTTAAGTTGTTTCACTTGTAGACCAAGGAAGAAGGATAGTTCACCCATCATGCTCATCTCAAATTCATCTGCATAGACTTAGAAAATTTCTTGCACAAAGTCTCATTAGATGATCCGAATATAATGTCATCAACATAAATCTGAGCAGTAGAAAGCTTTTGCCTTCCTTTTTAATAAACGAGTAGTGTCTACCTTTCCTTTAGAGAAACCACTTTGAATTAAAAAATTACTTAACCTTTCATACCAAGCTCGAGGAGCTTGTTTTAATCCATATAAAGCTTTCTTCGGTCGAACACGAGTCTGGTTTCTTTGAGTCTTCAAATCCAGGAGGTTGTTCCACATAGACTTCTTCTTGAATAAATCCATTCGGGAATGCGCTTTTGACGTCCATTTGAAATAACTGAAATTCTTATAACATGCAAAAGCAAGTAGTAATCGATTGCTTCTAACCTTGCTCTTGGAGCATAAGTCTCATCATAGTCTATCCCTTCTTCTTGCGTGTATCCTTTAGCCACGAGTCTTGCTTTGTTTCTTGTCACTTTGCCTTTTCATCAACTTTGTTCTGAAAACCCATTTAGTTCCAATATGATTTACCTTTTGGTTTAGGAGTTAATTCCCAAACGTCGTTAATACGGGAATTGTCGAGCTCTTCTTGCATTGCTTCAATCCGGCTTTCATCGGCTAAGGCTTCTTCAATGTTTTTGGGTTCTATTTCGGAAATAAGTGCAAGCACTAGACTCTTCTCGCCTTTTGGCTCTTGTACGAATTCCCTCATTAATGTTCCCAATAATGAGTTCCTCGGGATATTTGGACTTGTGTTTCCGATTCTTGGATGGTCGATGGGTTGTTGATCATTTTCTTGAGTTGAATCTCCATCGACAACTTGTTATGCTTGCATCTTTATGGATTTTTGAATTTGATTCTTTATGGGAGATAGATCTAGCGAGTGGAGCAAAGAAAGTTCGATTCTTGATCTGTATTGGTTGAACTTGTGGAGAGTCTTGAAATTTGACGTTCATTGATTCTTCCCAGTTTGAGTCTTCTTGTTGAATACTCTATAGGCTTTGCTCGCGAGAATCATCACGGTTGAGTAACCAAGAAAGAATCCTTCATTTGAAGAAAGTAGACCCAAGTAAATCGTGAATAATCATCCACTATTACTAGGCGAGAACCTTTTTCCACCAATGCTTTGCGTTCTAGTAGGTCCAAATAAGTCCATATGCGAAGGCTGCGGTACACGATTAGTAGAAACTTTACTTATTGGTTTGTAAGAGTTTCTAACCTGTTTACCCAGTACGCATGGTGTGCATAGATCAGACTTTGAATAATTGAGAATAGGCAATCCTCGAACAAGTTTCTTGGAGGAGATTTTGCTGATTTGCTTCATATTGATATGGCCAAGTTTTCTGTGCCATAGATTAGCTTCATCTTGTACGATATCAAGCTTCTTTGAGATCTTTCATGATTTACATCCAGAAGATAAATATTTCCATGTCTTCGTCCGGTAAAGGATTGAGTAGAGTCTTTCTTGATTCTGAGCACTTTCTTTCTGGAAATTGATCTTGAATCGGTATCACACAAGCGGCTTATGCTAAGCAAGTTGTAATTTAATCCTTCAACTAAGGAAACATTCTTGATTGTGAGACTTCCAATCTTTCTTTGTTCCACGACCAATGATTCTTCCTTTGTTGTTACCTCCAAAGGAAACTTTTCCTCCCGTCTTCTGGTCAAGTGTTATGAAGCAACTTGAGTCTCTGTCATATGTCTTGAGCAGCCACTATCTAGATACCATTTAATCTTCTTTTTGATAGTGACCTGCAATTAAAAGAATTCAAGCTTTCTTTGGTACCCACATCATCTTGGGTCCCGAGAAGAGTTAGAGCAATAAACGAGTCTTTGCCTAATTCCTTTTAACTTGGTCTCCAAACCAAAGGACATTCTTTCTCAAAATGTTACGAGCTTTGACACTTGGAACATTTCAAAGCATTTTACGTCCAACGGGTTTTACAAAGACTTTAAAATGATTTTTATAAGCAATTCTGGTTGGTCTTTGTTTGATTCTTTCCTTCACCTTTGGAAAATCAATTAGAGGAATAATTTCGAAGTCATACCAAGACCTAACTTATCAAAGTAGGGTCTTTGTATTGAAAAGAATCTTATCCAACTTTTCAGAACCATTTGAAAATCTTTTTGATATATTAGAAATATCATTTTTCAAAAGATTATTTTCTTTGGAAAAGAGTGGGAGTTTTCTTTCAAGGGTAAAGTTGTTTTCTAACTTTTCAAACTTCTCTTTCCATAGTTTTCTGTTGCTTCAATGTAGAATTTTCCTTTTTCAATTCGGAGATCCTCTTAAGAGAAGTTTTTAGACTAAGACAAAGTTCATCAATGTATTTGAAACTTTGATAGGAATTCTTAGATTACTAACCTCGAGTTCATGCAGTGTCGTATCGAGATCGGGTGCAGTCCGAATCAGATTTTGCCATTAAACGGATATTGGCATAGTCATCATCACTTTCTTCACATTCGGTATCACTCGGGTCTACTTTTGAGTGCCTTCCTGTATTTTCAGTCTTTCCTTTTCTCTTCTTTAACGAGAGGATAGTTGGGTGCGATGTGTCCCTTTTCTTGCATTCAAAGCAAGTCACTTCTTTGTTAGAGTCATCTTCCTCTATTTGATTTGTTCGAAACCTTTGTGAGCTGTTTCTTCCAGTTGAATTTTCTTCCTCTTCTATTCAACTTTACGAATCTCTTTATCATAAGTGCCGACTCTTCATCATCTAGATCTTCTTCGAGAATGCAGCATCGGAATAGTCATTAGACTTTAAGGCAATTGATTTCTTACCTTTTGAATCTTCCTCTTCGTTGGTTTGCTCTACTTCATAAGATTGAAGAGTCCCAACCAATTCGTCTACGAGAGTGGAGCAATCCTCTGTGTCTCTCTTATTGAGGTTTTATGTGATTCCAGTCTTTAGAGAGTCCTCGTAGGAGTTTGTTGACCTTCATATGTCCCGAGATTGGATGTCACGATATTCAAGACCATTCACAATTTCAGTAAAGCGACTAAACATGTCGGTTATTGATTCTCTGATCTCATCTTAAAGACTTCATATTGTCCCAAAGAATATTGATCCTTGTCTCTTTTACTCGATCCGTGTTCCTTCATAGGTAATGTGAAGCCTATCCAGGACTTCTTTTGCCTGTACCACAAGAAGATATTCTGTTATACTCGGTAGGGGATAAGCACAATATAAGGAGTAAATGGCTTTAGCGTCAAGAGTGTCTCTTGGTGATTTCTTCTTGAGTCATTAGAGTGGGATCAGCAACTTCTTTTCCTCTCTCGGATCGATCTTTGCAGTGGAGGATGATTCCTTGTCTACCACTTCCCATTCCAAAGGATCTTTCGATCTTAGGAAAGCTTTCATCTTGTTCTTCCATATCTGTAGTCTTTTCCATCAAAGTATGGAGGTGCAGTATTGCTTTGACCTTCAACCAACCATTTGTAGGTAACATACTAGCCATAGATCTTTTTCAGTA